>ML781013.1:265086-286040 GCA_009831015.1 Picea engelmannii | reverse complement strand
TGCCATAAACAAGAAACGACAAAAACATAACTTCAACGCATGCCGCATGTACAAGACGTGGACAACACAAACAACTAACCAATCACGTGATTTCGGTGTTTTGAAAATCGTTTTTCACACTGCACGCCTTTCTCTGAAAGCCCGAAAGCCGACAGGAAACTTCGCGTGCTTAAAAGTCTCAAAAATGAAATACGTTGGGTATGAATTGACCGGGTCTCAACATGTTCGGTTAGCAATAAGACCCGCTACCTTCCTTACATCGATCAAATATATAAGAAGAACATGAAGAGCGTGACGGAAACATTGAAAGAAATTATAAACCGATGGGGTAATGATAAATTTGCAGGCGAAAACACTTGGCAGCAAAACACTACAACAATCGTAGCCGGAATGACAACTCATCTATATGGAGGATGATCTAATGCACTTACGACAATAAACATTTTGTTAGAAATTAGGATTTGAGTTGTACTTTTAATTTAGTTTAGATAACTCTTATAATTAGTTAAAGACAGTTGAAATTAGTTAACTGTCAGTTAGGATATAAGACGGTTTCAATCTCCTTGAGAGGGATTTTATATAGAAATGAATCCATTGTAAAAAAAGAGGAGGTGAAGCCAGGAGGAAGCTCTGAGGGGCAGAGAGCTCCTGTGTGGAACGCGAGTTGTTTTGAGAACCAGAAATGGAATTATATTCAGTAACCTATTTTCTTGAAATTATGAGATTCATTACGGTCATTTCTTTCGCTATGTTCTCTTTTTGTCTTATATTCTATCTGCTCTTTGTCGACTGAGTTAAATATCTTTGGAATTCATTTTTAATGCTCCTTACACGCAGTTGATAAAGGTATTGTTTTCATGATGACTGTTCAGAATTCACTCCAGATAAGTGCTCTGTATCTAACCATCAGCCTTTAGTTTTTTCTTCCAAAGTCATAGTGAAAATTCCTCCTTGATTGATGCTTTCACTGTGGTGGCCCTTTCCTTCTCTGTTTCTGCTTTTAAGTAATGATTATTTATAGTTGAAAGAAAGACTTACCTTGCCTCATTTTCTGCAAGTAATGTGATCCCTGTTATGATCTTCTTTCTGTGGTTTTCACTTGACTCCATGCCCAATGGACTGTTTTCCTAGATCAATCCCCAAACCTGATTAAACATCTTTTCTAATAAGAAATCTGGCCTTCTTACTGTAATCATTGAATATTCCTGAGTAAAGAGCCCTTGGTTGTTTAGAGAACTGTCTCTGAGTGTATTAGGTCAGAAGTGCACTCAAATTAAATTTTCAGGGTTTGTCTTGCTGCAACCCAAGTCAAGTTCTGAACAATAAATAACTTTTTCTTTATAAAATGTGCTAAGGCTTGGCTCTATTACAGCCTAGAGTCAACTCTTGCAACAACACTACCCAGGGATTCAACTACATAATGAAACCCTCAGTGATTTAAACAAACCCTCGCCTGCAATTTTGAAGCCCGGGCAGTCGTCATGCAGCTAATGTGATGTGTGGCTGGAGCACTACTACACTGACGTTCCCTTATTACAATCGAAGATCAAATCTTTAGAGAACCAAGTCACAGTGCTGTCGAGAGAAAGGGACAGGCTTCAAGCTAATGACAAGAAGCAAAAAACCACTGGTTGATCATTTTTAGGAATGTCGAATTGGCAACAGCCTTCATCAATTCCAAATTATCATGACCAAGTCGTTTCTGTTATCCATGTATGAATTTCAATATCAATTTCATTTTATGAATTACTTGAATTAATATAATGAATCGAGTTTTGGTTTTCGATTAGCTCTGTACATTATTCGAAATGACTCTGTCATAGTTTGATTATCAAAAACAATTATGTTGTGGATCTTGTACAGTAGATTCATTTTACTAAAATTAAATGTACATATGATTTGGTTATGCGATTTGTCGTGCCCAGTTTAGTACAAGCAATTCACTGATTTTGATTCGATTTGGTTTGTTTGTGAATCAATTTTGTTTGATAGTCGATTTGGTCTGATTTTAATTAGTTTCGTTTGCTCCTAATAAACTCAAAACGACTCTGTTCTGTATTGAATTAGTATTCTCGATTGGATTTTAATTATTTTTTACCTATGCAAAAGATCTACTTGCTATAATCATGGACTTGTGTTGATTCATAACGGTTGTAACAAACACAAACTGTTTCGATTCATTTTAATTTGATTCATGCATGTCTTGAGTTAGCACGATTGCCTATTTTGAGTTAGATTGATATCTAAAGTAGATTTGATACTGCTCTATTGGTTTTGATTTTCAAAAATGATTTTGTCTCTATTGAATTCATATGAAAAAACTCAGCTAATAGTTCGTTTTTGAAATTGATTCAAGTAATGATTTCATTGACTGTCAATCGATTTTGTCTGCCCCCAATTGGCAATAACAAACATTGGATGAGTCCCACAGATCCTGTTATCAACTGATTAATTCCATTATGATTTTGTTTGTGATAATACCAGTTTTGATTTGATTCGCTAATAGCATGGGTTGTTTGTATATGTTTTATTAGTTCTATCAATATTGAAAAAAATATGATCCTGTTAATTTAGTTTGGATTCAAAAATGATTTTGTTAATAGAGAAGGCGACATAAACTATTGTGTGGAAAGTCTCTTAGCTGGTTACAGTTTGTGTCGATTTCAATTAGTTTAAAGAAAATGATCTCACTGTTGTCGAATTATATGAGAGATTTTGTTGACCCGAATTGGTGATAACGAATTAAACAAAGTGTATCCATCTTTGTTATCATTTGGTTGAATATGATTTAGTTTGTTCAATTTGCATACAAGTGTCAATTTGAATGATGCTTTTAGCAATCAAATATTTTTAAATAGTTTGAATATATTTTCTAAGATTCAAATTGATTTTAAAACGATTATGTGTTTGATTTAGACCAGCTACAGAATCGCAAGATTCTGTAGCTAGTCTTAGAAATTAGATTTTTGTTAATTTTATTAATAAAATATCCTCTAATATTGTCTATTCTTGTCATTGTTCAGGTACATACGAATTTCCAGTATCAATTGGGCATGCTGTGGCAGTTTAGGAGATATTTGTGGGATGTAGTTTTTATTTTAAGTTGTTAGTTTATTCAGATTTTGGAGATTATCTCCAGATTTCCTGTAAACTGTTTTGATAATTCCCACAGGAATGTTTTACCCTATGGGAGGTCCTTAAATACTTGTCATTTTTTGTAATAAACAATCATCCTCACTTGTGGGAGAACCAGACTATGGATTTATGACTCAGACTGAGATGGAAGTTGATGTCTTGTAACAGCTTTCACTTTCAATATATCAAACTTTTGTCTCATGTTTTATGCATATCAGTTTGCAGTTGATTATAGACTACTTTAGCTATCATAATCTATTGTAGGATGATATGATTTGATTAATGTGCTATCCATATCTGATTTCTTTCATTATTTAAAAGTACAGCAATTACTTTGTTTCAGTTAATAAATCACAGATTTCTCTTCTTCGTTAATTGAATCATTTTGTATAGATCTTTGCATATAGATTTATCTAACTGTGAACATTTATAAATCATAAGGTTGCTGTAAATTTTTATGTCTTGTTTGTCCTGTAATTATATTTGAAGAGAACAATTGCTTCTAGTTTACGAGAAGCTCGTGGATAATCCAGTTCGGGTTTCCTCCCTCCGATCAGCTAAGACAATCATCGCATACACGGGACAAACCTGGAGCGTTACTTCAGGTTAGTTTGTTATTTAGTATGTAATAGTTAATTTGTTAAGTATAGTATAATTAGTTTAGTTAGATATATGTATAGTTTAGATTCGTAGTTAGAGTTATTATTTTAGTTGCTTAGTTCAGTTAGTTTTATGTTATTTCTCTTTCACAAAAGTATAAAATCAAAAAACAATAGTCTCACTGTCTTAGGATAGATTACAAATGAGTTTTTCAGGTTTTCATTCAAATCTGTAATTTGTAAATGTTGTACATCTGTAAATTAATTTGACTCTATTAGTAATAGAACATTTGATTTTATAGAATTATAGTTGTGTAGTATTAGATAGTAAATTGTATATATAAATAGTTGAGATTTGTTTATTAGTTTGTTTTAATAGTTATTTTTAGTTAGATTAGTTAATTTAGAGTAGTTTTCTTTTGTTTCCTTAGGAATTAGATCGGCTAACGGAGCCGCTAAACCCGTCAGGGTGGGTTATCCAAAATGGCTTGGGTTATTTAGAAAACCCTAGACCAAATCCACTCTCCCAGTTGACAGACGGTCAATTTCGCCCGTCAACAAATACCGAGTAAAAAATATGCACAATCCAAGGGGGAGACATCACAAAGGACAATATATTTGAATTGGCCTATGGCGAAAGTGACTAGACAATGCATAGAATCTAAGAGGTGAGGGCCATCCTTTTGGACCCATTTGAGTTGATAGGGTTGTGGATGTGGAGCAGTAACTAGATTAAAGTGGTTGACAAGGTATTGAGACACCAAATTCTTTTGGATTCAATTGTCCATAATCAATAAATCTAAGGTGTTTTTGATTTGGAAGTTATGGGTGAAGAGGGGTTGGGTGGATGAGTTCGAATATTCATGGGTCATTAGAAGCAATGAGGGATATACTTTTGTGAGATAGTCAAGAGGAAATTATTCAGTATCATCTACTTGGGAAGGCACAATGAGATCAGTGAGTAAGGTTTTGTTAGTTTTTAGATTTTGGAGGATTTGACAATATGATGAATTGTGAAGTAGTTTTGTGGAATGAGAACTGGGGTGTCCTTGTATTTGTATTGGGTATGGTGTTTTAAGCCCGGGGAGGTGGAAAGTGGGCTGACTAATGGGATTTGTATGGCTGAGAGGCAGGGGGGTTAGTGTAGGGGAAGGACTGAGGAGTACGACCTCTAGGAGCGAATTTCCTTTCTATAGCCAAAGATCTCTGAAATGTTTTGTCTAAAGTTGGATTTTTAAACAACTCTACTTCTCGACAGAACTGAATTAATAAAACATCCACAAATGTTAATATGAGTACCTCTTATAATCTGGAATATGAATTAAGAACCACATCTTGCAGAAGAAGTCTATGTAGTCTTGCACTCCTTGTGAAGGGAGTTGTGAAGTTGGTGGCATTTGATCAATAAGGATTTCACATACCCAGGTGGGTAGAAGCAATTTATCAAGGATTGAGAAAGTTAAGCCCAGGTTCTGATGGTTTTGGAAGTAGAGGATTCTGGAGCATCCCCAATATCTATCACAAATGTGGTCTTCTCTTGCTCTATATCCCACCAAGTTTGTGCTAGTCCTTCTAATTGCAAGGCGAAAATCTGGATCTTTATTTCCTCGGTAAGGCCTGGACATGTATTGAAATAGGTGGAGAGGCTATGGATCCAAGAATCCACAATTTCTCCATTGGTTTGACCAAAATATTTGGGTAGTTGGATTCAAGTGTCCAATAGGAAGGGGTCTGGATTATTTTGTTGTTTCATTCTGAGCAGCTCATTGAGGATGAAGGTAAGATCTTGGATGGGATTTGATGTGTTGGAATCTCATTCGACTGCCAAAGGATCTTTGCATCGAGGCATTGTGAGGCCAGTTGAATATCAAAGGTGCCCCTAGTTTAAAATGATGAAAAAAGGACTCTCTTTTGACAACAAAGGATGCAAAACCCTGAAGCAACGGACCTGAACTAGTCTAGAGGGAGAGATATGTATTGTTTTAGATCTATGGAACTCCTCTCTATTGCAATGGAGACTTAGGTGCCCTTGGGGATTATTATATCTGTTCAGCTTCTTGCATTAAAATGAAAACCCTCGAATAGGCAAAATCTAGACTATTTCATGAAAAGCCCCAAAACAAATTTGGCTCAATATTCAAGATCGAAAGATTTTCCATGAATCTGGAGGCATTGATACCAATTTATATTCCCAAGAAGGAGATCTATAGGAGAAGGTTACCATGCAAGACATAATCCATCTTCCGACCAAAAACTCCTCAGGGGCACAAATCTGATTGGGGGCGCACATTGGTTTGGGTGACCAAGCAATGGGGATCCAAACCGGGATAATATGAGAGTGGCCAAGAGGATTTGGATATATTAGAGTGACCTTTGAGGATCAGTGGGAGAATCACAATGCAACCATAGAAGAGGGTTCACTCACTTCATCCCAACAAAGGAGAAACTAGTAAGGGCGCAAACCCCAGTTGGTGCGCTCTCCCTTCTACCTCAGAAAACTTGAAGGAAACAATTTGATCCCTTAGAGAGTGGCTAGATAATGGGATAATATTTCTCTTGGAGCTAGAATCATGGAAAATGGAGTCACCAGGATGTAGCCATGAAGGAAGGCACACTGGTTATTCTTTAGAAACCCTAAAAATGAAATTGTTGTGAATGTAAAATGAAAACTCAGAAAATAAAACAAATGAGACACATAGCTTCAAAAGAAAAGGTAAGAATCATTTATTTGAGTCTTGTTCCACCTTATATACTAAGGGAACCATTTATTTACATATATTTAATTAATCATGAAAAGTTGAATATGTGTTGTGCCCAGGTGATTGACTTGTGCGCCCCAGGTGGTCACTCCTCTAGGTGGCCTCCTTGGCCCATCCACGTTGATGAAACAAATGCAAGAAAAGGAGAGCCAAGTGACTTATAGACAATACAACTTGAAGAAATAGTCGAGCCAGAAAACCCTGAAGTTCCATCATCGCAAATTAGATCGCCAGGGGGAATTTCAACCCATCTTGACATATCAAGGACACCGGGTAGGAAAAATATACCAAACCCCTTGTTCGACTTGATAACCATATATGATGATCAAGAGAGTTTAGAGGTTTCCCTTGTGACTCAATTTCAGATTACAGAGGAAAGGGAACCTGATAAAGCATCTACTGTAGGTCCCGATGCTTCAATTCAAAACCTTACGCAGAGTGACCATGAGGTATAAAGTGTCTTGGAAAATGAGCTAATGGACTTGTTAGGAACCCCAATAGGAACCTCAAGGGATGAGCTAGGATTGGGCAGACATAAAGAGGAAATTCCATAGCAAGAAATTGACATTTCGATAGATGATTACCAAGTAAGTACCGAACCTACCCCTAATTCTTTAGTTTTGGCCGATACCTTATAAGCTGATGAGAAAAAAATGAAATTTGATCCATCGAGACATATGGAAGAAGTTCATGAACCCATCCTAGAACATATACACACAGTCAAGAGCCTGGGAAATACTCTAACTTGGGGAGAGAAACAAATCCCCGAACCTGTTGATGAGGTCACCAATATAAAAGCGATCGCCTATGACCAAAAGAGAAAATTCATCATGAAGAGAACCACCTAAGAAGAGAAGGCTTATGTTGGATAGTTCGAATCTCATCACCACATAGGAAAATATGCTCAGCACAGAACATGCCAAGATGTTTGAGCTTATCAACATAGAGATGGCTATCACAGGTGCCACCTTGGATAGAGAAAGAATAGATGAAAAGGAGCTAGTCGCTGCACTTAAGGAGTTGGAGCATCTGTTCCATTTGGAAAAATACTATAAGGACCTGTTGACGAGTGAAATTGATCGCTCGTCAACTGAAGGAGTGAATCCGGTCTGGGGTTGTCTAATTAACCCAAGCCGTTTGGATTAATCCACTCCGATAGGTTTAGTGGCTCTGTTGGCTGATCTAAGTCCTAAAGAAAGTGAAAAACAAAACTAAAGAAAGTGTGATAACTAGATGAATAACAATCGTTGAAAACTATGTCTAGATCTAATATGTATTTACAGTTTAACTAACTAATATTTATAAAATAACTCTAGTTATTACATATACAATATATACAAATGATTCTATTTCTAATATATATATAATATGTACACAATATGAATTTTAATCTAAATCCGTGAAAATCAAATGTAAATTGATTTTTTAAACAGTAAAACTATTATCTAATTTTTATGATTTGTTTTCTTATAAAGGCCATCAAATATCAAACTGTCTAATTGAAAACAGAAATCATAGATAATAGAAAATGTTTTAGCTACAGGAAGTTTCTGTATTCATTAAACTAATGAAATTAAACTAGCAAATTGACCTGTTATTGCATCCCATATTTGTTCAACGTATAGCATCCAATCTCCCTGTCTAATGAGGTAAACCCGCAACAGATCCTGCAATTTCTTCTCATAAATGTGAAGCAATAATGATTGAATTTGAATGATAGAACATATAAGAGATATGATCATAGCAATCTTTTCATTTCACAAGCAACGACATTAAGATAAATCCTGCTGTGAAAACTTGTGCATGAATGTTCAACAAATGGTGAAGATAAATCTCTTTATCCCAAGTTTAAACAAGATGATTAATGTATGTTAAATATGGGACATAAAACAAGGATAACATATACAAAAAATTATCATACCAATCTACAATAAACCACGATAGTTAAAGAAATCATAATCTAATTACAAATTGAAATAATCATGACTTGAATAAAAACACGATATGGAGAAGCTAAAGCTGTGACAAATATCATATTCTATTCAAGTCAGTGAGACAGAAATCCATAGTTTTTGCCCCAGGTAGAGATGGTTTTAAGTTTATAAAATAACATGCTTATATAGGTTCCAGGAAAAAAATGTTGCCTGTTGATAACATCAAATCTGTTCAAAAATGTGGGGGATGCAACCTCCCAGATTTTTCTTGATATCAAAAAAACTAACAGCCTAATCTATTTACTAAAAACATCAAGACTATATGGCTAGGAGATCCCAATAGTGCTTCATATCTCTTTGAAAGTCATGCGTTCCTGTTAAAAAATAAAAATAAGAAGATTTTAGATGTATTTTCAATTATTAAAAAAAGCAATTCGAGTTTTTCTAACTAGCTACAGAATCTCATGATTCTGTAGCTAGTTATAATTATAACTAGAATCATATTTTATTCAATCAAACAAAACAAACTAAAAAGTAATCTATGCAAACAAATCGTGTATGCTAAATTGAGAAAGACAGAATCATACTAAACTTTGAAAGAGATAATACCTCAAATTAAGGGATTCAAACAAATCAAGTAATTTTGGAATTTACTATTGCTGTTGTTTCTTCCACATTCTTAAAAATAACAGACCCTATAGTTTTTTGGCGTTTGTCTTTGGCTTGAGCTATGGATTGGAGTCTGTTATTCTCATTCATTAACGAATCCACCTAGTCTTCCAAAGATTTAAGCCAAGACTATAGTAAAGGCACATCCTTGTAATACCTGTCGATTCAAGATCAACATTCATTACAGTGCGGTTGTAGATACTGTGTATTGGCACTGATAGTATTAACAACTGGAGAATCATCCATTTGACATGTAGGTTCATCATGGAGTTTGATTCCAGGAAAATCAGGATTGTCCTTTAGACACGCTGGTAGGTTGGTAACATAATCGTAGGGTCTGTCAGGACAAAGTCCATATGAGTATGGATACTCTTCGGCCAAGAACCTTTCAATTTCCGAATTTGAACCTTCACTAATCTCAATTGTGTTTTCTATGTTTAGATAGGGTTTGGGTTTGTTTCGAGCACATCATGAAATCCAACAAGTGGCCTTTTTATTATTATAATTAATATCGATGTTGCCTTTAAGATTTTTCCCTGTGGGCTTTTTAACAGTATTAACACAACTCTTAGGGTACGAATCTGATTAAGTGTCGGGTTGAGTAGAATCAAGGTAGGTCGAGGGTTCCAAATTAGAGAAAGGATCACAGGGCATGAGCGAAGGAAGAGAGATGGTAGGTTTCACAAGAGTTTCTGTGACGACATGCTTGTCAACCTATCCCAAATCACTATTACCAAATCCATTTCGTAACACAAAAGCATCCCAATAATCGTTGTTTAATTTCAATTGATGCATAATGATAATATTGATTAAACCATGATGGAACAAACTAGAATCAGACTTCTACCTCTTAAACCGCTTTCCCATCTTGTATAGACATCTAAGGAGGAAATAGGGCATGTTCAGCAGGAAATCAATAAATCTCATAAGAAATTGCAGGTGATACAAGAAAACCAACCCAAATATCCATTCACATGTAATAAACTGTTTCACAATAGCTAACAGATCATGCCATCTAGGTTTAGAGATGAAACAATCATACCTCAATTTCAACTGGTAATTTTCCTTGAGGTGAACAACAATGACCAGGGGACTTCTTAAACCTTTGCATTCTTGAACCAATTTTTCCCCACAATTGGTAAACCGGTATCTTGGCTTATAAAATATTCATTTAACTCAAGCTACACGTCTCCTATTTTTGCTCTACAACTGTCAAATGTCAGTGCAAAATCTTGAGCAACTCTCAGATTGAAACCGTCAAACTTTTCAATAAACAAACGCCAATCGTTCCTTTCTAAGTCATCTCTGGCATTGTCAAATGACAACAAGGTTTGGATGCCATTGGGCTCAATACTCACCATAGGAGCCATGGCTAAGAGAAGGGAATCAACACAAAAATCATAGGTAGGGTTTGATAGAAAAAACATAGAGCCATAGTCTCGAGTTTCCTCAATGCAATGCATAGACAGTTCAAAATGGTAGGCAGAAGCATTAATCACCATGCATGGGAATGAGATCATGAAGCCCTAGGCCATACAGAGCAATAATATCATGTTGTACCTCATATGATACCTTGGGATATGGGTAGTGTAAGGATGTAATCACTTGAATACCATAGAGCGCACACATTCATAGCTTGATTACAAAGGTAAGTGTATCAAATAAAATTGAAAAATTAAAAGTTTTTTGAATGAAAACTCCATTAATATCCATAAAAAATTATTGCATGGAGGCCTTTCACTTATGTAACCAAGGCACATTTAGAACCAAAGAGTTATAAACAAGGAAAACAATCATGTTCATAGAAATAATGTGACAATTCAATAATAAACCATAAGAGAAATTTCCCTTTAATCAAAAATTAAAAACCAAATGGCAATCCCAACTTCGAGTTTTCATGCTTATAGTCATGAAAACAAAAATCGAAAGACAATAGGGAGAAGTGACGATTTGCAACTGTCATCTCAGAAATTGTTCATGAAGAGTAATGAAATTTCATGACCCTGTGTAGGCAACTATGTAGATTATTTAATAAACATAACAATTATATTATTGCTGCCAACAATGGCGACATGCTGGTAGAAGAAGTTATCTCTACCAAATGAATGAGTTCAGATTAGGATAATCAGAAAAAAATTCAAATCAAAAACAACCAAAAAAGCTATATAAACATCGCAAACAATTTTAAAATGCATTCCAGTTTCAAATTACTGTTATTTTAAAGAGATGAAAACTGACAACAATCTTAGCAGAAGAGAGTCACAATATTAAAGTTAAAATATTCAATATTGTTGATAGGGTCGTTGTTGCCAGTAGGCGTCCATAGCCTTGACAGGGATGTCAATTAACCCATTCTAATATATGTATCTTGCCAAGAAGTTCCAGATCAGAACGAAGGACATTTAAGGTAAAAAAGAATCCATATATGAGAATTTTCATATACCTAACATTTCTTCCCTGCCAGCGGGCCTATTCAGTACCCCGACGAAGTTATCTTGGCGTCATGCATGCATTTACCTGCTGCCAATAGACCTGTTCAGTATCCTAGCAGGTTTACAAGCACTTCCCACAGCTCTCTGAAGGTTTATTTAGTTTTAAAGATATTTAATAGAGCAGGGTGATGCTGAAAATCCTAGTTTTTCGACACATCTTAGTAAATTACAGACCTTGAAGAAATTTTCTTACCTATCCTTCATTAAGATCTAGAAATAGTTTGTTAATAAACCAACTTTCAAGAGCAAGGAGACATCTCTGAGTTGTTCTCTTAAGGAACAGGGACAGCGTAAGAAGAATTTTTATTGATGATCGTGAGTAACTTCAATTGTAGATTGAAATCAATAAACGCTTTTCAAACAACGAGTTATCTTTAACATGGTTGCAAACTCAGAAAAATATCACAATTGATTCTTAAACAACCTTCAACAGTCATTTTAGAAGGGAAATTTTTCTGTTCTCTTCGTCTGAGCTAGCCCATGATGCAGACATGTGTGTTTCAAAAAGAAAGATTGATAAGGAAAATCAAAACCAGCTAGCAAAGAAAAATTGGAAAGCAAAGAAATCCAAACAAAAAAAAATATGTACAGAAGGTGTATCTGAAAACATCATGCAAAGAATCCCTCAGGAGACTGAAAGAAAGTAGAAAAATCATGTTTGATGTGAAATCAGTCCTACTCATGGTACCTTGGGTCAGGGTTGATTTAGATTTATTTATCTCTTTACTTTCCATTTAATATTTTCATGACGATACTGCATTTTTGAAAATAAATGTTCAACTAGAAGCAAAGAGAAAAGGATCAAGCGGACTTCCCTGACAACAGTCATATTATGGTTCTCATGGTGCGCCCACTTGCGTTCATGACTGCATTATTACAAAGAGAAATAGTGAGAAATAAAACTAAAAGAAAACCTATTCCTAAACCTACCCTAACTATTAAACAAATCAGAATACTACCTGAAGTCATGCTTCCAATGTAGCCATTGGAGTAACTCCAATCCTGCAATGGAAACAAAATCAAGCATTATTAATAAGAATGGTAATATATCAAAAAAAAATAGAAACATATCACACTTACCTTCATAATCATCATCTAAAAATGAAGTAAGCATGATCTTACCATTTCCTTGAATATTCTTGTTGTACGAATCCTCCAACCATTGTGCAATCTTGTTGTGATAAGGGTCATAATGGCATGGGCGAGTGTAAGCAAGTTTAAAAAAATTGTCAAGATTACAAGGAAATGAAATAACCATCAGCCAAGGCTGAAATGCCCCATCCTCCTGACAATTCTCTAAGTGTTCATTAATTTCTTCACATGGAGGATCTAAAAGAAATATGTCATGCCTACTTCCAACATACTTAGGTAAAAAGAAATCAAGCATAACTTTATCTTTATTATGAATTTTTTTTATATATGAATATTCAAGCCATTCGAAGATCCTGTCACAAAAATGAGGATTCAAACCATGACTTTGATGAAACAAATATGGGAAAATCATCATAAGAGGATTTGTGATGTCACTCAGATCATTGGTTTGAATGCTTCCTTTGATGATATTGATCATTTCAAAATGTGAAGTATAAACATTAAGATTCGAGCTAATCAAAGAACGAATATGAAATGTAGAATGTTTGATCTCCATAAAATATAGTGCATTGTATTTTTCAACAATAAACTGTGTAAAATCATCTCGTAACATGTCCTTTTCCCATATGAGTGATGAAAGTGAACAAGCATCAAATCTAAGTTTATCAATGTTAGGTTTGGAATTGATTTCACCAAAATTTAGCATGTGGAAAGGATATGATTGTGGTGGAAAAGAGTAGGATGTTATAGGTAAGATGTCAAGTCCAACAGAGTCTAGGAATAGATCAGGATATAAAAAATAAAAGGAATTAGAAATAAGCACATGAAAAGAATCTCTTGAACTACGATAATTAACAATGGTATTCTCAAGACATTTCTCTTCACTTTATTTAAAACTCTTACTCTGTTTTGGTGACGAATTCCTCAACATAATATGATCATCTGGATTTTCCTTTTGTGTGATAGATAATTCAAAATTTATGTGACAAACATCTAGTCTTTCCCGTGGACAAAGTGCATTTTGAGGATGAAGGTTTAAAGTTTCTTCTTCTAGTTGCATATCTTCTTCTCTAATTTGTTTCATAGGAGTATTAGAATGTTCAAGATGATTTTCATCGCATAAGTGTTCTTCAATGACTGATTTTAAATATTGATTAGAGCATGAGTTACAAGAATGAGGATATTCACCTTGATCCAGAAAGGAATCTTCTTCCATACTAGTCAAAGACTGAAAATACAATGATTCAAAGGAAAAACTAATTTGGTTGTCATTAAGAACCTGGTCAATAGATTCCACCTCCCTAGCTTGTTCAACATTATTGGAAGGATTCTTCTCATCTTGCAAACAAAATTGTTCTTGCAGTTGAGTGATAGGATTTTCAATTGGTTCTTCGTTCGTGATTGAATATGACTGGATGGAAGGGACACAAGCATCATAGAAGAGATTTAATGCAAATGACATGTCATCGAGATTAAATTTACAGAGGATATGATAGACTCTTGTCAAAAATTCTTCCGAAGATTAATTGTCGTTGATTAGCGAAGTATGAAATTCTTCACATAATCGATCGAAATCATAAATTTCAAAAGCATCTAGAAATTCATCTACAAATTGACACCAATCAAAAATGTGACATGATGGAAAGGATTCAAACCAATGTTTGATCCAACCTCTAAAATTAAAAGAGAACAGCCTGCATAAAACTCTTAAATATGAGATGTCATGTTTGATGCATTTGCATCAAAACTTGTTAAGGTGGTCTTTAGCAGATGTATTGCCTCCACCATCAAAGGTGACTTTGGACAAGCGAGAGACTTTCTCGTTGGGAACATCGAGTAATAAGAAGTTGAAAGCATGTTCCATCACAGTGGTTTGGGGAGCCATGGGGAAATTGAATACATTTAAAATAAAGGCTCCTAAAAGGCCAGCTTGTTAGTTGGCCCTCCTTCTAGTGCCATTTGTTGACGGGCGAAATTGACCTCTCGTCAACTAGAGGAGTGAATCCGGTCCGGGGTTGTCTAATTAACCCAAGCAGTTTGGATTAATCCACTCTGATGGGTTTAGCAGGTCCATTGGCCGATCTAAGTCCTAAAGAAAGTGAAAAACAAAACTAAAGAAACTGTAATAACTAGATGAATAACAATCGCTGAAAACTATGTCTAGATCTAATATGTATTTACAGTTTAACTAACTAACATTTATAAAATAACTCTAGTTATTACATATACAATATACACAAATGATTCTATTTCTAATATATATATATATATATATATATATATATATATATATATATATATTATGTACACAATACAAATTTTAATCTAAATCCGTGAAAATCAAGTGTAAATTGATTTTTTAAATAGTAAAACTATTATCTAATTTTTATGATTTGTTTTCTTATAAAGGCAATCAAATATCAAATTGTCTAACTGAAAACAGAAATCACAAATAATAGAAAATGTTTTAGCTACAGGAATTTTTTGTATTCATTAAACTAATGAAATTAAACTAGCAAATTGACCTGTTATCGCATCCCATATTTGTTCAGCATATAGCATCCAATCTCCCTGTCTGATGAGGTAAACCCGCAACAGATCCTACAATTGCTTCTCATAAACATGAAGCAATAATGATTGAGTTTGAATGATAGAACATATAAGAGATATGATCACAACAATATTGTCATTTCACAAGCAGCCACATTAAGATAAATCCTGTTGTGAAAACTTATGCATGAATTTTCAACAAATGGTGAAGATAAATCTCTTAATCCCAAGTTTAAACAAGATGACTATTGTATGTTAAATATGGGACATAAAGAAAGGATAACATATAAATTTTTTTATCATACCAATCTCCAATAAACCACGATAGCTAAAGCAATCATAATCTAATTACAAATTGAAATAATCATGACTTGAACAAAAACACGATATGGAGAAGCTAAAGTAGTGACAAATATCATATTCTATTCAAGTCTGTGAGTCAGAAATCCATAGTTTTTGCCCCAGGCAGAGATGGTTTTAAGTTTACAAAATAACATGCTTATATAGGTTCCAGGAACAAAATGTTTCCTGTTGATAACATCAAATCTATTCAAAAATGTGGGGGATGCAACCTCCCAGTTTTTTCTTGATATCAAAAAAACTAACAGCCTAATCTGTTTACTAAAAACATCAAGATTGTATGGCTAGGAGATCCCAACAGTGCTTCATATCTCTTTGAAAGTCATGAGTTCCTGTTAACAAATAAAAATAAGAAGATTTTAGATGTATTTTCAATTATTAAAACAAGCAATTCGAATTTTTCTAACTAGCTACAAAATCTCATGATTCTGTAGCTAGTTATAATTATAACTAGAATCATATTTTATTCAATCAAACAAAACAAACTAAAAAGTAATCTATGCAAACAAATCGTGTATGCTAAATTTATAAAGGCACAATCATACTAAACTTTGAAAGAGAACATACCTCAAATTAAGTGATTCAAACAACTCAAGTAATTTTGGAATTTACTATTGCTGTCGCTGCTTCCACGTTCTTAAAAATAACAGACCCTGTAGTTTTTTAGCGTTTGTCTTTGGATTGAGATATGGATTGGAGTCTGCTATTCTCATTCATTAATGAATCCACCTGGTCTTCCAAAGATTTAAGCCGAGACTGTAGTAAAGGCACATCCTTGTAATACATGTCGATCCAGGATCGACATTCATTACAGTGCGCCTGTAGAGACTGTGTATTGGCATTGATAGTATTAAGAGCTGGAGAATCATCCATTTGACATGTGGGTTCATCAAGGATTTTGATTCCAGGAAAATCGAGATTGTCCTTTAGACACGGTGGTAGGTTGGTAACATAATCGTAGGGTCTGTCAGGACAAAGTCCATATGAGTATGGATACTCTTCGGCCAAGAACCTTTCAATTTTTGAATTTGAACCTTCACTAATCTCAATTGTGTTTTTTGTGTGTGGGCGGGGTTTGGGTTTGTTTCGAGCACATCATGAAACCCAGCGAGCGGCCTTTTTATTCTTATAATTAATATCGATGTTTCCTTTAAGCTTTTTCCCTGTGGGCTTTTTAACAGTCTTAACACAACTCTTAGGATACGAATCCAGTTGAGTGTTGGGTTGAGTAGAATCAAGGTAGGTTGAGGGTTCCAAATTAGAGATAGGATCATAGGGCATGAGCGAAGGAGGAGAGATGGTAGGTTTCACAAGGGTTTTTGTGATGACAGGGTTGTCAACTTGTCCCAACTCACTATTACCAAATCCATTTCGTAACACAAAAGCATCCCAACAATAATTGTTT
The DNA here is from genome assembly GCA_009831015.1 of Picea engelmannii. Classification (NCBI taxonomy): domain Eukaryota; kingdom Viridiplantae; phylum Streptophyta; class Pinopsida; order Pinales; family Pinaceae; genus Picea; species Picea engelmannii. Next base: position 269,045 of record ML781013.1, on the reverse strand, counting down.
AATTTCAACTGATGCATAATGATAATCTTGATTAAACCATGATGGAACAAACTAGAATCAGACTTCTGCCTCTTAAACCTCTTTCCCATCTTGTATAGACTTCTAAGGAGGAAATAGGGCATGTTCAGTGGGAAGTCAATAAATCTCATAAGCAATCACAGGTGATGCAAGAAAACCAACCCAAATCTCCCTTTGCATGTAACAAAGTATTTCACAATAGCTAACAGATCATGCCATCTAGGTTTTAGAGATGAAATAGGCATACCTCAGTTGCAACTGGTAATTTTCCTTGAGGTGAACAACAATGACCAGGAGATTTCTTCAACCTTTGCGTTCTTGAACCACTTTTTCCCCACAGCTAGTAAACCGATAGCTTGGCTTATAAAATATTCATTTACCTCAAGCTGCACATCTCCTATTTTTTCTCTGCAACTTTCGAATGTCAACGTGAACTCTTGAGCAACTCTCAGATTGAAACCCTCAAACTTTTCAATAAACAAGCGCTAGTCGTTCCTTTCTAAGTCGTCTCTGGTATTGTCAAATGATAACAAGGTATAGATGCCATTGGGCTCAATCCTCACCATAGGAGCCATGGATAATAGAAGGGAATCAACATGGAAATCAGAGGTAGGGTTTGATAGAAAAAACAAGAGCCATAGTCCCGAGTTTCCTCAATGTAATACAAAGACAGTTCAAAATGGTAAGCAGAAGCATTAATCACCATGCGTGGGAATGAGATCGTGAAGTCTGAGGCCATACAGAGCAATAATATCACATTGTATCTCATATGATACCTTAGGATATGGGTAGTGTAAGGATGTAAGCACTTGAATACCATAGAGCACACACATTCATAGCTTGATTACAAAGGTAAGTGTATCAAATAAAATTGAAAAATTAAAAGTTTTATGAATGAAAACTCCATTAATATCCATCGAAAATTAATGCATGGAGGCCTTTCACTTATGTAACCAAGGCACGTTTAGAACCAAGGAGTTATAAACAAGGAGAACAATCATGTTCATAGAAAGAATGTGACAATTCAATAATAAACCATAAGAGCAATTTCCCTTTAATCAAAAATTCAAAACCAAATGGCAATCCCAGCTGCGAGTTTTCATGCTCACAGTCATGAAAACAAAAATTGAAAGACAATAGGGAGAAGCGACGATTTGCAACTGTCATCTCGGAAACTATTCATGAAGAGTAATGAAATTTCATGACCCTGTGTAGGCAGCTATGTAGATTATTTAATAAAAATAAAAATTATATTATTGCTGCCAACAGGACTCCATGCAGGCCACAATGTTTTTGAGAAGTGAGTTTCAAGATGACTATGAAAAATTAACGAATGAACGACACCTTTTTACTGCAAGTAGAGATGATTTCCAAGAAGATACCCTTATGGCACTAGAGACCTGTAAGGATGTCGAGAGGTGGTATGAGAAGGCTCACCAAGTAGTAGAAATGATCGATTACATCAGTGCAGTTCAAAAGGGCTGAGATGCTGAAGAGCACGACATTCGGGTGCTGAGGGACAAAAACATAGATCGGATTAGGAAAGAGGGCGAATACTAGGTGAAAATGAGCTAGGAACCTCCATGGGATATTCAAGAGAAATGAGTCGATTGCGAAAAGCACTGGAAAATGATTAATTGAGAGATGAAAGACATTGACCTCCCAGAATTAGGCTCACCTGAGGACTTTGTCAACCAGCATGACATAGTCAAGAAATATGTAGAACAAGACTCGGTATGGACAACAGAGATAGAAAATATTAGGATCCTAATCTACACATAGGTAGAACAATATATTCGGATGTAATAAAGTTCAATATTAATAAGGCCTTTCAGTAAAATAGAATAAGGCGGATGTAAGAATACATAATAGAAGCTTTCGCTTCTAGAAGGATCTTCCTCTAGATGCTTCTTTTAATAGACATATTTAGTATAAATAGGAGTCAAGGGTATGAGAACCCTAGCTTGGATATTATTGTAATAGAGGTCTGCTCAACTGGAGGTTGCCTCCTCGAAGAGGCCCGTGGACATTGCTTTCAAATTCAAAGTGTTATTTCTGTTATTATTCTCATATCATTTTAGTGCTATTGTGGTGAATGTTGTAGTTATATTGTTGTTATTCTTCCATTTCTAGCATTGTATTTCTATTATGGATACATTTTATATCTGGTATATTACAAGTGGTATCAAATCACTTTCCTCGGTAGAAAGTGTGGGTTAAATTTTTGTTCAGGGTAGAGACGTATTTCGGTGTCTTTAAGCCACAGAGATCTATCGATTACACGCATAAACCTGCGGTTGAGGGATTCATACATACAGGAAATACAAGTGGTACTTAAGCGCACATCTGTTGGCCACCCTTGTAACCCCTGTTGGTACCCCTTCAAGTGGTAGCACATCATACATCACCTATGTACAGATCGGCCTAGATTACCTGAATCCCTCTTTAGATAATCCGATCATCCCCCTAACTGCTATAGTGTCGCTGAGAACAACACTCAGGAAGATACTCTCTAGTACCTGGGTAGTTGGATAGTACAGCTAAGGTTATGGTCTATCCTCCTTAGTTAGTGCCCTGAGATATTGGGCCAAGTACTATTGTTGGACCCCGCATGTATATTAGAGAGCTATAGAATAGGGAAAACATTTTTCTGTAGAACCCTTGAATACCTAACCCTTGGGGATAGAAACATAAACAAATTAAAAAAGACAAGATCTATTGCCACACAACTATGTTCAGGTTGCCAAGTAAACACACATTTCTTTCTAGTTAATAATTTGTGAATTTCCTCTCTTTAGTATTCTTCATACTGGAGTATTCTTCACCATTATTTGAGACCTATTCCATTGTATTCATCTCTTCTCCCTTATCACATTCATCCATATCATTTTTCGACAAAATTTTTGACCTCGCCCACCCCTTTTCAGTTTCCCCATCCTCATGGCCCATACTTGTAGCCAAGACTTGGAAGCTCGCTTCAACACCCTACAATATACTCTCATCGAGACCCAATAAGAAGTGAAACAACTCAGTGCCAATGTTGTCACCATCAATACAACCATGCAGTCCTCAATGGAGGAAATCAAACAAGACCTCACCACCGAGATTGAATTTGTCTTTTTAGCACTCTGCACCAAACAACATATCCCTACAGATAACCCTTCCTCTTCCTCACCTCCACATACTAAAGGTGACCATTCCTCTCATTTCCATAAATTTCAGAACCATCACTTTCAATGTGACCTATGCCTTCCACGGGTGGCTGTGACCAAATTTGATGGCTCGGACCCCACTGGTTGGGTAACCCAAATGGAACATTATTTATCTCTATACGAAATGGATAAAAACTTCTCGTCAAGGGTATATTTCTTGGACACACTTTGTGGTAGATATTTTTGAATGATTTGACACTAGCCCCAACCATTTGGGTAGTTTGACAAAGTTGAAACAATTAGGAATAGTGGAAGATTTTATCGCTTCCTTTGAGCACCTAGATTTTAGAATAGAGGGCATGTCTGATGCCTTTTTTCAAGAGTGTTTTATCAGTGGCCTCAAGGATGAGATTCAGGCCCATGTCCTTATGGATCTCCCTCAATGTTGGGTGGAGGCTACTAAAAGAGATAAAGAATCACAATAGGTTGTATCTTCTCAAAACTGAACACCCTCCTTTATCCCTCTCCCTAAACCAGTAAATCCCACTACTCCCTCTGTTCCACTAAAGATCGAAAAATTGACTAGGGCTGAAATGGCTGAATGCCAACTAAAAGTCCTTTATTATAGCTGTGATGACAAATATTTCCCGGGCCACAAGTGTAAAGAAAAAAATATTTTGATGCCCATCTCCAAGGATATTTCATAAGAGGATGTAGAAACTCCCCTTGTGTCTGAGTCACCTGAATCCACTAACATAACCCCTCTCTCATACCCTCCCGAAGTAGAAC
>ML781013.1:233092-263912 GCA_009831015.1 Picea engelmannii | reverse complement strand
AATAATTTCCAAATCATGATTGCTAATGGTGGTTCCATGAAATGTGGAGGGTGTTGTGAAAATGTGTGTCTCCAAATTGGTGACTACCACCTAAAATCCCATATGTTTTCTATCGACATGGGAGGTAGTGACATTGTGTTGGGTGAAGACTAGATAAGGACTTTGGGTCCCATTCTCATGGATTTTAAAGACTTAACCATGAAATTTGACTAGGAGGGCCACCAATATAAGTTCCACGACATCACCATCGATTCATTGGAGATCATTAGTTCCCATCGCATGGAAAATCTGCTCAAAAAAGGTCATTCTGGTTTTATCACCCAACTCCATGCCATATAAGAAACATAGACACCCTCAGACCCAAAAGACCTCCAAGTCATCCTTTCTAAACATCCATTGGTCTTTTCCACTCCCCAAGGACTCCCTCCTTCCCATGGTGTTCATGATCATTCCATTCCCTTTGTACCTAGAAGCCTTCCTCCCAAATCTATCTGTATCATCACCCCTTTTCCCAAAAAAATGAAATTGAGAAAATGGTCCAGGAAATCCTTAATGTAGGCGTTATTTTCCCTAGTACTAGCCCCTACTCTTCTCCTGTGGTCATGGTTCTGAAGAAAGAACATTCTTGGTGAATGTGTCCTGACTTTCGTGCCCTCAACAAACTTAACATCAAAGACAAATTTCCCATTCCTATCATTGATGACCTCCTGGATGAATTGAGTGGCAGCCAATTATTCACTAAAATTGATCTTCGTTCAGGCTGCCACCAGATACGTATGAAAGAGGAAGACATTCCCAAGACTAAATTTAGAACTCATGAGGGCCACTAAGAGTTTCTTCTCATTCCCTTTGGCTTATGCAATTCCCCCTCCATCTTCCAAATCCTCATGAATCATGTCTTACATCCTTTTCTCCACAATTTTGTCTTAGTTTTCTTTGATGATATCCTCATCTATAGCAAAACCTAGACAAACCATCTTTCTCATGTGGATCGATTTCTCCATCTACTCTCTCAGCACCAACTTTTCCTGAAACAATCTAAATGTTCTTTTGGCACCTCAGAATTAGAATACTTCGGTCATATGGTTGGAAAGGATGGTGTTAGGGTGGATCCTAAAAATATTGAAGCTATGTGGGACTGGACTCACCCAAAGACTCTTAATATCTTGCATGGATTTCTGGGCTTAACAAGGTATTATCGCAAGTTTTTGTAAGAATTATGGGAAGATTGCAACACCTCTCACTCCTAAAAAATATCTCTTTCACTTGGACTCTAGCCACTTCTCAAGATTTTCAAACCTTGAAGATGGTCATGTGCACCGCTCTGGTCCTCTCCCTTCCCGATTTCACAAAGACCTTTGTGTTGGAATGTGATGCCTCAAGGAAAGGAATTGGTGTTGTCCTTATGAAAGAGGGTCGACCTTTGGCCTTTACCAACATGCAACTATCTAAAAGAAATCTGGGCAAATCCATCTATGAAAAGGAAATGTTGGCTATTTTTCATGTCGTTGACCTGTGGCACCCTTATCTATTGGGGCAACGTTTCCAAATTAAGATAGACCATCAAAGCCTCAAGTATTTTCTGGAACAACGCATTTCCTCCCCAAAACAACAAAAATGGGTTACTAAGCTCTTTGGATATGATTATGAGATCATTTACAAGAAAGGCAAAGACAATGTGGTTGCAGATGCACTTTCCCGAAAATATGAAGATGAAGGATCCCTTTTTTCTCTTTCATTCATTGTACCAGATTGGCTCCAAGCCATTCTCTAGGAATGACTACAAGATCCCAAAAGTTCATAGTTGATCCAACAATTGCATTCCAATGCTCCAGCTTCCCTAGGGTACTCTTGGATCCATGATGAACTTCGATACAAAGTCCRTTTGTATTTAAGTAAACAATCAAATATTAAATCCACGGTACTTTCTACGCTTCATGCTACACCCATTGCAGGGCACTCTGGGTTCACCAAAACCTATGACAGGGTCAAACGTTCCTTTTTCTAGGATGGTATGAAATAGGAAATTAATAATTTTGTCGGTGAATGTGATGTGTGTCAATGCAACAAGAGAGAAACAGTCAAATCTCCGGGCACACTACAACTGCTCTCGATTCCACCTACTATTTCGAAGGATATCTCTATGGATTTTATTACCATCTTACCCAAATCAGGAAATAAATCAGTCATCATGGTGGTTTTTGATCGCCTTTCCAAGTATTCTCATTTCTATGCCCTTCAATACAAATTTACAACATCCATGGTGGCTCAAACTTTCATGGATCAAGTCTTCAAGATTCATGGCATGCCGCACTCTATTGTTTTTTATCGCGACCCAACTTTCACAATCAATTTTTGGCAAGAACTGTTCAAGATACAAGGCACCAAATTGCATCTCAGTACATATTATCATCCCCAGACTGATGGCCAAACAGAAGTTTTCAATAAGTGTTTGGAAACATATTTGAGGTTTTTTGCCTCGGAAAAGAAAAATCAGTGGGCTCAATGGTTACCCCTAGCTGAATGGTGGTACAACACTTCATACCATACAACTACATGCATGAATCCTTTTGAAGCAGTATATGGATAGAATCCAGCTTCAGTTCTCTCATACTTACTAGGTTCATCGAAGGTCCAGGCGGTTGACCAAACACTTACAACTCGAGAGGATATTCTCTGTACCCTCAAAGAGAATTTTTTCATGGCACAAAATTGCATGAAGAAATAAGCAGATCAAGGTCGCTCTGAATGTCAATTTGCAAAAGGGGATCAGGTGTTTCTTCGACTGCAACCTTACAAGAAAACTTCCCTCAAGGCCGAGCATTTTTAGAAGCTAGCACCCAAATTTTATGGTTCTTATAGCATTCTCAAGCATGTGGGACAAGTAGCCTATTAGTTATCTTTGCCCAACCATTCGAAGCTACATGCTAGTTTTCATGTTTCATGCTTAAAGAAGGTGATTGGAGCTAAGTGCCAAATTCAAACCAACCTTCCTGGGTTAGTTGAAGAAGGATCCATTTGGATACAGCCAGAAGTAGTTTTGGACCAACGTGAGTATCTCCTATGTCAGAGAACCATCAAGAAAGTGTTAGTCTAGTGGAAAGATACAACTCCATCAGATGTCACTTGGGAACCAGCTACCATTCTGCAACAATTTCCTCATCTCAAGCCTTGAGGACAAGGTTGTTTTTAATGGGGAAGACATGTTAGGGTCCTAACCGTCACATAGGTAGAATAATATATTCGGATGTAATAAATGTCAATATTAATAAGGCCTTTCAATAAAATAGAATAAGGCAAATGTAAGAAGACCTAATAGAAGCTTTTGCTTCTAGAAGTATCTTCCTGTAGATGCTTCTTTTAATAAACATATTTAGTATAAATAGGAGTCGACAGTATGAGAACCCTAGCTTGGATACTATTTTAATAGAGCTCTACTCAACTGGAGGTTGCCCCCTCGAAGAGGCCCATGAACATTGCTTTCAAATTCAAAGTGATATTTCTTTTATTATTCTCATATCATTTCAGTGCTATTGTGGTGAATGTTCTGGTTATATTGTTATTATTTTGTCGTTTCTAGCATTTTATTTCTATTTTGCATACATTTTGTATCTGTTATATTACCGAAAATGTGGCAAACATGGTGCCAGGTCAAGTACAATATTTAATGGAGCGTATGATAAAGGCTCGAGCAGTTCTGCAACAGTTAAGTGTCAAAATAGTCAAGTATTGAGCATGGGCAGTAGAAGTGAAAAAAACATTTCAGCCTTGGTGGACCAACACAAGTTCCCATATGCCAACACATGCGAGGAACTCTTCATCAAATGGTCAAAGTATGAGAGGAGTCATCCACTTCAGTAAAACTATTTGATGATTCTTAAAATATAGAGAGATGAAAGTTCAATGTGGCAATATTTTGTTTTACTTAGCTTGCACTTGTAGTAGCTATTTTTAGTTAATGATTCATTATAAATAAGAGGATTCAACTTTTATCAAGGGTCGATGTTTTTTGGAAAGACCCTCATTTTTGGAATTGTAAAGAACTATTTCAGAACTAACTTAATTGAGAAGTCCTGTTGAGGACTAGAGATAAACTTCTGTTTTTTTTCCATCAAAGGCGTTGTGTGATTGGATGTGAGGAGGAATTTCTTCCAACTTTATTTCATGAATGGATGTTGTAATGAGTAAGAGTTTCTGTATCTATTTACAAGTTAGTTATTTCGATATTTTTTGTAGTTCTTGTCTTTAATGATGAAATAAAATCATTGTCTTAATGTACGATTAATGCTAGAGCTAATGAAATTATTTTTCTTTCCATCATTTTATTGCATGTATATTTACTTTCGATAATTTTATTTGAGTCAATAATTGGAATACCAACAAGTTAATGTATTAGTACTAGGCTTGTCACATGTGTAAATATCTTTGTCTAAATGCTTGAGAAAAAGGGTTATCCCAAGCTAATCCCTCTTCAGTAGTTAATATTCCCCCCTTTTACCAGCCAAATTATACCAACACACATATTTTTATCAAACCCATCCAATAAAATAAAATACAAAAAAGAGAATTGTTGGTTATTTCTTTATTTCCTTAAGTATCCTGTCTGAGTTTATTGACCCAGGGTTCATGTTTGTTCGGGTTTCGAACAAAGCATCTAAAACTATCGACCCTCCTGTTAAACCAGAAGGCAACACATCACATGAGGTGCACTGGGCCATCTCACCTGAGATAGTCTTAATGTGTGGCTACAATACTCATGTGTTTGCAGTGTAGGATTAAGTGCGAGAGATGACGACAATATATTGAAACTCTATTATAACTTGTAAACACAATGTACTCTTATTTATGATTATGCAGGAAATATACTAACTCATTCATTTATCGTATCAATATTTACTTGAAGACAATAAATAAAATAATCCATTCAATCACATAACACAAATTTTATCGTGGTTCACCCCCTCCTAGGCTACATCCAGAAAGATATAGATCTCCGCTCTTTTATTATAATAGTTCTTCATTACATCACCGCGTGCTTTACAACTCTTCTCAGCTAGGTAAGATCTATATGAGGTAGAGTAGACTGCACTAGGATCCTTGGCCTATGATCTAACCCTCAATATCCACCCTCCTCTGTCCTCTCTATATCAACATCTTACAAAAGTAGGTCATACAAGAAAATATTACATATTGACTCGCTACACAAATTCTCTCTATAATAACGACTAGTAATGAATAGCTATCCCCACTCTAAGACCTAGGTATCTCTATTTATACATTTTTGGATCTTCATCCATTACAATACATTACAAAAACCCTAACCCTACCATCATTAGGTCTTCCATGCATGTGCACGTGTTGCTTTTCCTTCCAACTGTCGCTTTCCTCATGCATGCCCTCTTTTCCAAAATCCCCTTTCTTTCTGATTTGTCTTGCTTCCAACAGCCCCCCAACACTGACATGTGGCTCTTCCCGAGCCACCTAACCTTTATTCAATTCTTCGATCTCCTTAGTGATCTCCTAGAACTTTTCTTTGAGCTTTGTTGCTTGTGTTTGTACCTTCGCAGTCTTCTCCTTAATTATGTCTACTATATGCACTGCAATTTCGTCACTAATCGATCCTACACATTCTTCCTAGGTTTGTGTTATATGTGTCTTAGCTTCATCTTCCTATGCAATGAATTCTTCTACGTGCTCTTGCAGGGTTCTATTTGATCCTGACACACCATTTTCTGCATTTGTGCAAAGGTAAGTTCTGCTTGTAGTTTCTTCATGTCCTGTGCCCCTTTGACGCGCTCTATGATGGACATTGTATTATATCTCTTCTTGAGGTATTGGATAGCTGTGCTTATCATTTCTTCTTCCTTGTCCCACATTTGGACTTGTTGATCCTCCTCTAACTTTGTCCAAATATGTGCTTCTTTATCAAACAAGTCGGTTGTTGTGCTGACCTGTTACTCTATCTCGTACAACTTCTTTGTTGTTTCCTACTTCCTTTACTCCTTTACTACTGGTGGAGTGGTGGGTGTTATATTCTCACATAGATTCTTGATCTCCTTTTGATATTGATTGATTGCCTGTACAATCTAATTAATCTTTTCTATTGCTATGAGTTCATCGCTTTGCGCGATTTTTGGAATTTGTTCATAAGTTCGTGCCACTTTTTGCTCCAATCCATTCCTACGCTCCCTTTCCTCTTGGGTTTCAAAATTATCCTGCTCTCATATTATTTCCAACACATCCCACGTTTCCATTTCCTGTTGTAATTCAGCTAAGTCTATCTGTGCACGAGATTGTACCTCTTGGGTAATGCTAACTTGTAATTTGTGTAGAGTCTTGGATGGTATCTGTGACAATACCAGTTGTATTTGAGATAAGTATTTTAGGGGTGTCTACCCCATGATCTCGTCCATGTGCAACATACTAGGTGTAATGTGGAATGTTTTGTTTGATTGTGATATTGTATGGACTGTATCTTGCTCTCCTTCTTCCAGTCTTTCTTTTGTCTGTGATGTTGGTGGCCCTGTTCCCATGTTGTTGCCCATTGTCTGTTCTTCCCCGATATTCTTGACGATGTGTCATATGTCTTCTAGTGCCTCTTGAATTATGTCCCTATGGTGTGCAACATTGTAAAAGTCCTTGGATATACAATCCTGAACCATTCGAGCTATCATATATGCATCATCTTATGTGATTGTGTAATCTGGAGGTGTTCTATTCACCTTCACATTCTTGTGCGTGCCCCCCATCTAAGTAACTAGTCTCTTACTAAGGCTTGGTTCTTGGGGATTGTGAGTTGGTGTAGTCCCTTTCACGACCTTGTCCTGTTTCTGCTATTCTTTGGCCAGGTGCATATTATCCTTCTTCCCCTTCTTGGTCCCCATATTTGTTGTCCCTTCATTTGCTTTCTTTGTCTTTGTTTGGCATGTCCTTCATTTCTTGGGAACTAGGACTTCTTGAGGCTATGTTTCTCCATTCCCTGCCTCCTCTTTTGGTGTCCTTTCTGGCAATTTTTGGGTGAGGACTAGAATATTCCACTCATCTTTCCAGTATTTGATAACCATGTCGATGTCGCCCTCCATGATACATTAGAACATTTGTAGCCACTACTTATTGGGGTCCTTTCACACTTATATCCATATCGCATGTCGCATGGCCTTGAAGTTGGCGATATCTCAAAAATATGTGACAACCTGTGGTGTTATTCTCCAGATGTTGGAGATGGCCTCTTGCAGGTCACAAAGGTATCCTTTGAATATGGATTCATTCATCTTTTTGTGTCTGGAATCAGATGTGGTGCCCAATAATAGATATATTGCTCCCTTATTTTGTTTGGTTCTGGTAGCGAAAGAGACATATCTCGGTTCCCTCGATCCCATAAAGGCTATTAGCATGAGCAACCATGAGTAGTGAAATTTCGTTCTGAAATCCTGCACATCCTTACAATCATCCAGAAATAAATTTAACAAATAGGGTGCCCAACCCACCGTGGTGCCCTCAGAACATTGCAATGCGACTGTGATGACCCCAGCCAAGACTTCCTCTCTATGTCATTTCCTTAATATATTGCAGGCCAAGATTTTTGCGGTCATTTGTGTTGCGGTATCATTGATTCTCTTGATGATGATTCCTCATGTCCCCCTATTGGTACCATATTTCTTCTTCATCTCCTTCGCCAGTGATTTCTCCTTTGTCTTATCATCAAGGAATTGCGCGGGATCCATGCCCCAGGATGGAAACCTTGTAATGTTTGCAATAATCTCTATGTCTATTGAGACGAGCTTGTCCAACCATATATCCCCACCATGTGTGACCTCCATCAATTGCTTGACACAAATTCTTGCGTATTGTCCTCTGCCAAAGTGTGGTAGGTCTAGTAGGCCTAAAATGCCTATTCTTTCCAACCCCTTTTCCCACTGGAGTAGTGGATCAACTAGTTCCCCAACTGCATTTATGCCCACAGTCTATAAGTATACCCTCTTTGTCAATTCTGGGAACTTGCTCGTGTCTGCTAAAATGTGGTCCGATCATTTTATCTTGTTGATATGACCCAACAAGTCTGGTTTCACCTATACTCCATCTGGTATACGTGACAAAACAATGGTTGCGATGGGTTTCTTGCGAGGTGACCTAGGTACCTGCTTCTTGTTTTCCTTTGTTGGTGGCTGGCTCAAGGTTCCAGTGGTCGTCGTTTGTACTTCAAAATACCATTCCGGCTAACCCATGACATCTTTGACTGTTCCTTCTAGTTGGTGGTCTGACATGATAATTTGAGACTCACCTGGATTGATTACTTCTTCTTGACTCTTCATCATTCCATTAACTCTCGAAGTTTCTTCAGTGTTCTTTGGTTGCACCTCCTTCAGGGTTTCTGCATCCTGGTTATGTTGCTCCTGTTCATCTTCTAGCATATCTACATTCATACCCTTCATTGTTGGTTTTTGGGCTTATTTCACCACAGGTGTGGGGTTCACCAGTGTTGTGTCTGGGGATGGGATTTCATCAACATTGATGATCTCCAATGGATGTTGTTCGACTTATTCCAATTGTACTTGTTCCCTAGTTATAACTCTAGATTTTCTGGTAGTCTGCCTTTCTTCTGCTTTCTTTGGTGGTGCCATCGTGGTGAGTGTTGAACATTTACTGGGTTTGAATGGTGTCTATGTTATTTGTGAACTCCTCTATATTCTTCTCAACCTCTATTGCTCTTTGTCTATTCTCTTTTCATAAATAGACTCTTTGCTCCCATGTTTGTGTGATGTATGGGAATCACATGTAGCTTGTTGAGGATGCTAATTTAATTATGGGTTTAATGCATCTCCAATTGTTTCGTACTTGCCATTACTTTCCATTCCCATTTCTAGTTGGTGCGATTAATGCGGTGTCCCGTTGGTCCTTTTCAACATTCAATTCTGTAAAAATTTATCATTTCGTACTGATTTTGTCATCTTTACTTTTCCTACTTGTTTCCATGGTGACTCAGTCGTTTGTCTTTTCCTTTCCGAGTTTGTATTACTAAGTATCCGTGCTCCTTGTTATTTCAATGCACTATGCCTTTTTTCATACCGTTTAGTATATTTTTTTATTTTTATCTTTTTTCTATTGCGCGGTGACTTTTCAAGTAGTGGGTGGTCGACTGTTCTTGTACAGCTTTAGTCGGCTCCCATTGACCATCCATCTGAGTTCTACTCCTACTAAGTCTTTCAACTGTACATCTCCTCCATCTATGACATTTTTTACTTCGTATGGTCCTAGCCGGTGCATTCTGATTTTTCCTGGGTGTTGAATGGATTTGTTGTCATAAATCAACACTAAATCTCCTTCCTTAAAAGTTTTCTTCTTGATGTGTTTGTCATGCCAAGATTTATCCCCTGCTTTTTGAACTTGTTGGTGGAACCCTTCTAAGATCTGATCCTCCTCCATTGTCATCAACTGGCTTAGTCTCTCCTGTACTGCACCTTGTTCTATCATGTGTGTAATTGCTACTACGCGCAAACTCAGTACCATAAATTCTAATGGAACCACTACTTCCTGACCATATACCAGTTTAAATGGCATGTTCCTTGTCAACTTATTGAATGTCATTCTATAGGCCCACAATACTGCTACTATTTTAAGGTCTCAATCATCCCTGTTGACATTACAGATCTTAGTTAGTGCATTCTCGATAATTTTGTTGAATGCCTCTACTATGTCGTTTGCTTGTGGGTGATATGGTGTACTTTTTTGATGATGGAATTGAAACTCTTCAGTCATAGAGCTGATAGTTTTGTTTATGAATTTTGTGCCTTAGTCACTCATCAAAACTCATAGGCACCCAAATCAAGTGATTACTTGTTCAAATAGAAAGTGTTTTGTTGTTCCACCCATCTTGTTAGGTATTGTGTCAAGGTCATAATGTACCTTTCTTCTGTTCTTTTCACTAGTGGGTTGATTGGTCCCACAAAGTCTATTGCCCATTTATCAAATCCCTACAATGTGACCTATGGTCATAATGACATCTCATCCCTTCCATTGGGTTTACCAACCCTTTGATAGATGTTGAATCTTTGGAAGTACTCCTTGGAGTCTTTGTGAATGGTTGGCCACCATATTCCTGCGTGCAATACCTTCTGCGTCATATCTTTCCCTCCATAATTCCCTCCTGCTATTCCTTCATGGACTTCCACTAAAACTCTTGGTATTTTGTGTTCTAACACATATCTTCACAAGATTCTATCTGCACCCATTTTGTATAAGTGTCTTGCGATCATTTGATAGTTTGCAGCTCGGATTACCAGGTTTTTTTTCTATGCAGTGTTGTATTCTGGTGGCACAGTACCTATGCTCAAGTACTGGATGATATCTACAAATTAATCGTCAGCGATCTGGACTAAAAATAAATGTTCATATAGGAAGTTGTCCCCTAAATTCGTAGGTTCTTCTCCATTTGTGACCCTTGATAGGTGGTCAGGTCCTACATTCAATTTTCCTAGCTTGACTATTACTTCAAAGTCAAATTCTTGAAATAGTAGTAACCATCGACAGATGCTCCCCCCCAACACTGGCTTGTCGACTAGGTATTTAAGGGATGAGTGATTTGTGAACATGTTAAAGTGTTTCCCTAATAAGAAATGTCTGAACTTCTATAGTGTGTAGACCATAGCCCTGCCTTCTCTCTCTGTAGTGTTATAGTTATGTTCTGATTCTGACAGCTTTTGACTCACAAATGTTATGGAGTGATCCAAATCCCCCACTCCTGGTTGTGCCAAGATAGCTCCAAGTGCTATGAATGATGCATATACATGGATGTGGAATGTCTTCTCTGAGTCTGGAAATACTAATATTGGCATGGTGACCATATTTTCCTTCAAGGTATCCAGACCATGTTGACACTCATCAGTCCACTGAAACTTTGTATCTTTTCTTAGCATTTTTTCCATTGGCACGGTAATCTGTGTGTATCCTTTGATGAACTTTCTATAGTACCCTATGTGTCCCAATGTCTCTCTTAGTTGACAGACTGGTTTAGGTGGTGAAAAGTTAACAATGACTGCAATCTTTGTAGGATATACTGATAAACCTTGTGTTGCATACTATATGGCCCAATAGTATCCCAAACAGTGTTCCGAATATGCATTTTTTTATGATTAGTGATATATACCACTGCCTACATCTTTCTAACATCAGTCGTAAGACCTCTATATGGTCTTTCAACAAAATATAGATTTTCCAATCATCTAGGTATACCTCGAGAAACTGATGGATGAATTCCTTAAACTAAGCAATGACTACTCTAGAAAATATTGTTGGTGTATTCTTGATGCAGGAGCATCGCTCCATGTCAGCCAGCCACATCAGCGTGCATGCATTCATATGCTAAAAGGGAGGCGCAACCTCATTTGAATTTGAATTGAATTGAATTTAATGTCTTAGGCTGGTGAGCCATGGAAGCCGTGCCTTTGTGCCGGCTATATATAGGATCGGCTTTAATGCTAGATCGGTTGAGATCTAGATCCAGATGCTGGATTAGACAGCCATTGAATGTAATTTGTTAGGGTAGGTGAATCCTGGAGGGAAGCGCTTGATGAGCCCCTCAGGTAAAAGAGATTTGGATATCTCATTTTGAAAAAGTATGCAGATAGGAGATAAAGAAGAAGAGAGCCGAGGAGAGCTCGAGAACACCTTTGTAAAATACAGTCATTGTTGCCATTTTTTAATACAAACATCAGCTTTTCCTGCATGAGTTCTGTATTATATGCACGTCTGTGTGTGTTATTTGTATATTTTATGAATGTATGTTAGGTGGACACATTCTGCAGGAGTTTGTGTGATTCAGTTGAGGTATTTGAGGTTTCATACCATGAGGCGTGACAGAGGACTGCGGTCTCTGAATACCAGTGCACAAAGGATGCACTTCTGAACTCTGAGGAGTCAGACAAGGACGTGCTGAGGCACTGGAACTGATATCAACAACTCAGGAAGAGGACGACCTCAAGGTTGTTGAATACCTTGGAGGCAAGGCTGTGTAGCTAAAACACAGTTGCAGACAGAACTTTGCTGTAAGTTCTGTGGAGCTCTGCTAGGTGGGCATCGAGCATATGCGCCGTGGTGCTGAAGAAGACCTCTGTTGAGAGTTTGAAGGAGAAGACAGAATCACTGAGGATTCTGTAAGAGCTCTGCCAGGAGGGCATTGAGCAGGTGTAAAGGGTACATAGAAGGAACCCAGAACTATTGAACATTCTATGGAAGAGATACTCTGCCAGGAGGCGTCGAGAAAGTGTGTAGGAAGGCACAGGAAAGAAGAGAGCTCTTGGAGTTTTGTACATCAGAGGAAGGTCCACTGAGTGATCTTCACTGGGTTTCTGAACACCCAAAGAGACTCAGTAAGACATTGCTTAAGTAGGATAGCCATAAGAGCACCTAAGTATTGATGCAGGAGCATCCCTCACGACAAGCAAAACCAACGTGGAAGCTTAAGACAGCTGGAAGATGTCTAGCACAAGTTTTTGAATTTTAAATTTTCCCTTGAAGTTGATGCGCTGAATATAAATGAGATCATTTAATTGAGGCACCTTGGTAAGAATATAATCAGACCTCGAGCCATACGCTCTTGTCTGAGATAGACAGAGGCATTTATAGTAGTAGTTGCGGGTAGATAGAATTGAATTCTTAGATTGGACAATTCCAGAAGGAAGAGGGAAAAACTTAATATAGACACCCTCATTTGTATCATTGTAACATTAGACAACAGGAGTAAGAAGAATTTAGAGAGCATAGGAGAATAGCAGAGAACTGTAGAAGAACACCCATGTATAGATCTTGGATTAATAGAAGGAGTTGATTCAGATTCATGGCTGTTGTGTTATTCTTTGTGTATGTGTGGTAAATGCTCTGAATATTTCTTCCTATTATGCACTTGTTGTCATGTTGAGTGTGTGATCTCGTGTGTCAATATTTAAGTCTGAGAGGAAGGGAATCAGTTACAATCATTTCTATGCTTGAGCAAGGATTCCTGCAAGGAGTGCAGTTAAAGTCGTCTGCAAGGGAGTGAGTTGACAAAAAAAGCTCGGAGAGATAGATTTTGTTCTCATTCATCATGAAGGTGCAGTTAGGGCATCGAGATGTGCAAGGAGTACGCAGGCTAAGGGAGAAATTCTCAGTCATGTATCTGAGGAGAATCTTTGGAAGACTGATGTCGCAGGATAGCGTAAAGTCGAAGGAAGCTCGAACAATTGAAGTGTTCGCAGGTTTTCCTCAAGGAGTGCGTGCAGAGAACCTCGTTGAAGTCAAAATAGCTTAGTAAATCTCAGGAAGGATAGGCCTCTAATTTGCTGAAGATCAACGTAGATAAGCATGATTCGAGGTTAGGGAGAAGCATCGCAGGTTGGCGAAGCGACAAAGGAATCTCGCAGGAGATACTCTCTTTCTCATTTCGTGGAATTACACAAGGAAGAACGGACAGTCGAAATCATCTGAGGAGATTTCACGAAGTTGTGAGGACAGTCAGATCTTGCAGAGGTGCAAGGAGGTTATGGTGAGAAGATTCCAAAGGGATTGAAGCTCAGGAGAGGCAGAGCCATTGATTCAGAGTCATGAGAGCCGTTAGATCTACATGTGGTCTCGTGTATCATGAACTCGGGAGTTCGCAGGGTGAAGATCCAAGTATTGGGCATTGCAAGTCATGAGGACACGAGTGGCGAGAGAAGGATAACCATTGGATCCAGATCGTAGGAGGACCATTGGATCCACGTGTGGGATCGGGTCTCGGGACCTCGCAACAAAAGGTTCAAGAGTTTGGCTACAGGAGTCATGAGGTTGCGAGAAGGCGATATCTCAACAGCTGGAGGCAGTGTGGGCCATAGCGGAATGCGAGTGGAATACAGGTGGCACGAAGCCCTCAGGGTCTCACTGCGAGAAGCCCTGAGGAATTGACATTAGGAGTCGCGAAGTGCCGAAGAGCCGAGGATCCTGTTGGACTCGTGGCAGATCATAAGGTGGGACTGTACGGCTGAAGGGTGGACACATGTTGTTTGGAGACAGGAGTCAATACCCCATTGAATTCTCGCATCTCGGGGACTCGCGGACTAGGAGGGTGAAAATTCGACAGTTTAACTGGCGAGGTGGCGAGGTTGTGAGGTGGCGAGAGGAACCAATAGTTAATCCTAGCCCATGGTTTCATGTGGAAGGAGTTGTACCCGTATCACCAGATCAGGAATCGCAAGTTTTGAAGGGAAGAGTTGGAGGTTTTAAGTCCTGAACTTGCGAGATAGCGAGATTCAACTGATCTCCCGGTAGAAAAGGGGAGACTTCGGAAGATTGTTGTGGGTGAAGATTTCCTGATAGGGAATAGAAGAACCCTTGAGTTCTTTGGGCCGAGAAGAAGAAGGTCCTGTGGGAGCGGACATGCCCGTCTGGGTGGCGTGTTTGCGTCAGAGTGGTATCAGAGCATAGAAAATTTTCTTTGCTTTCTACAGCAGAGGATAAGGAGAATTCACCATGCTGCCAAGGAGAAGATGTAGACAATCAACCGATCTAGAGGAGGAAATGGAATTGTCCAGAGAAAGAGAAATTTCCAGAGACGGAGGTAGGCAAGACATGGAGAAAGGAATGTGAAATCTCCGTGCCAGAATGGAGGACATGGAGATAAGTCAAAGGAGAAACGTTGATGTGGGAGATATCAGTGAATCCGAGGATGAAGGTGATGTTGGACATGAAGAAGAGGAAACCCCAGTGGAAGATGCATCCAATGAGTGTTTAATTAAGGCTATCACTCAGATGAGTTTGAAAACAAAGATGGACATTCCATCTTATGAAGGAAATCTGGATGTGGAAGAGCTGCTAGACTGGATTAGAGATATTGAAACTTACTTTGATTATGAAGATATCGAAGATGATAAGAAGGTCAGACATGCCATCACAAAATTGAAGGGACATGCAGCCTTGTGGTGGGATGAACTGCAAGCTGACAGACGTTGCCAAGGCAAGAAGAAAATTAAGAGCTAGGACAGGATGATTGCAAAGATGAAGGTAAAATTTATTCCTAGTGACAATCAAATTTCTCTGTTCAGGAGGATGCAGAACCTGATACAGAAGTTGATGACAGTGAAGGAATATACTGAGGAATTTTACAGGTTGAATATCAGAGCAGGTCATCGTGAAAGCAATGACGAAAAGGTGGCCAGGTATATGAATGGCCTGAGGTATGAAATTCAGGATGAACTAAATTTGGCGACCATCCGAACAGTGGAGGATTCTTACCAATTGGCTCTGAAAGCTTAGGAGAATATGAGCCATAAACAAAGTCAGAGAGGCAAGGGAAGGAGTCATCCCAAAGGAAAATTGGTTGCCCAAGATAAATACCAGAAGCCCAAGGATGACTGGAAGAAACCTCAGACTCAGATAGAAAGAGGTGGAACCACACAGAGAGGGCGATATGCTGAGAAAAGAGGACAACAAACTGAGCAAAGAGGAGGATATGTTGATAATAGTAATAGGTTTCCTCATACTAGAGGTAGAGGAAGAGGAAGAGGTGAAGTAATCACTTGCTACAGATGTGGAAAATATGGGCACAATTCAGTCGATTGTCTAGATAGAAAGAAGGATGGAGGAGAGACTCACATCGCCAAGGCACATAGGCGAGACGTTGAGGTAGAGTACGCTGAAGGCAAAAGATCATTGTTGATGTGAAAGGTCCTTTTGATGCCAGAGAAGGAGATGGAGAATTCAGCACAGAGGAACAGTCTTTTTAGGACTGCTTGTAAGACCAAAGGTTGGGCATGCAAAGTCATCATGGACAATGGAAGCACTGATAATCTCGTTTCAACCGAGATGGTGGAGAAACTAGAATTGGAGACAACTGATCATCCAAGTCCATACAAAGTTTCATGGCTACAGAAGGGACATCAGGTAAATGTCACTAAACAATTCTTAGTTGACATTAAGATAGGGGGATATAATGATAAAATTTTATGTGATGTTATTCCTATGGATGTATGCCATTTATTGCTGGGTAGACCATGGCAATATGATAGAAATGTAATTCATGATGGGAGGAAAAATATATATACCCTGGAAAGGAATGGGAGAACTCATATGTTGTGTCCAATTGAAGATAGAGAGGTGAAGCTGGGGGTAAACAACACAGTACTTCTCATGAGTGGGAAGGAGCTTCTTACAGAAGTTAAGAAGAAGGAGGATCCACAATTCTTTGTGGTCAGAAAACTGAGAATTGTTCTGACTAGCACAAGAGTGGACGATTTGCCAGGAGAATTTCAGAAACTGCTGGAAGAGTTCGTTGATATTGTAGTGGACGAATTACCTCATTCGTTGCCACTGATGAGGAGCGTAAGTCACCATATAGATATCATACCAGGGGCTAGTTTGCCAAACAAAGCCGCGTACAGATTGATGCCACAGGAGAATGAAGAAGTTAAAATACACGTCCGGGAGTTGTTGGACAAAGGTTTGGTTAGGGAAAGTCTAAGTCCGTGTGTTTTTCCGACAGTACTCAGTCCGAAGAAAGACGGAGGCTAGAGGATGTGCACTGATTCAAGGGCGATAAACAAGATAACTATCAGGTATAGATTCCCATTACCAAGAATGGATGATCTGATGGATTGCTTAAGTGGAGCAAAAAAAATTTCAAAAATAGATTTGAAGAGTGGATATCATCAGATTCGTATGAGAGAAGGTGACGAATGGAAAACAACATTCAAGACAAAAGAAGGTTTGTACGAATGGCTTGTCATGCCATTTGGTTTAACGAATGCACCAAGTACCTTTATGAGGTTGATGAATGAAGTCCTGAAGGAGTTCATTGGGAAATTTGTCATCGTTTATCTGGATGACATATTGGTCTTCAGCAAGACGAAGGTTGAACATTTGAAGCATTTGACTATTGTGATGAAGAGATTACAACAAGAGAAGTTGGTAAACATGAATAAGTCCTCATTCATGAAGACATAACTCATTTATTTGGGGTTTGTTATATCTTCCAATAAGTTGAGGATGGATCCAGATAAGGTGGAGGTAATCAAGAATTGGCCATCACCGAGGAACATATTTGAGGTGAGGATTTTTCATGGTTTGGCTACTTTCTACCGAAAATTCATCAGGAATTTCAGTGGAATTAGCGCAACAATGATGGATACAGTGAAGAAAAGACATAAATCTTTTCACTGGACGAAAGAGGCTGAGAAGAGTTTCAATTTGTTGAAACAAAATATTACAAAGCAACTGGTTTTGGTGTTGCCATATTTTCAGAAGACATTCCAGATAAAATGTGATGCAAGCGGGTTTGCAATTGGGGCAGTCTTGAGCCAAGAGGACAGGCCGATTGCATATTTCAGTGAGAAGCTGAATGAGGCAAAAGAGAAATATTCCACATATGATAAGGAATTCTATGCCATCATACAGGCATTGAAGAAATGGAGACACTATTTGATTCCAAAGGAGTTTGTTTTATATAGTGATAACCATGCATTACAATTTGTGACTCAACAAGAAAAGTTGAATCAGAGGCATGTTAAGTGGGTTGAATACATGCAAAATTTCACTTTTGTAATAAAGCATATTTCTGGTACTGCTAACAAAGTTTTTGATGCTTTGAGCAAGAGGTGTTTGATGTTGCAGGAATTCAAAGTCAGGATGCTAGGATTTAATGATCTTAAGGACATGTATGCAGATGATTCAAACTTTAAGGAAGCTTATGAAGCAGCTGAGAATCCATTTCTCAGAGACAGAAGCCAGTGGATAGAGTATGTGATCCAGGATGGATTGTTGTTCAAAGGCAATCAACTGTGATTCCAAATTTCTCCATGAGGGAGAACTTGTTGAAGGAGAAGCACAGTGGAGGATTGGCAGGACATTTTGGCCATGATAAGACATTTGCAAAGTTGAGAGAGTCATAATTTGGCCAGGGATGCAGTCAGAAGTCAAGAAGTTTGTGGACAGATGTAGGATTTGCGAGCATTCAAAAGGTAGGAAGCAGAATGCGGGTTTTTATCAGCCATTGCCCATACCTGAGAGGTCGTGGGATGAAATTAGCATGGATTTTGTATTGGGATTGTCGAGGACACAAAGAGGTACCGATTCTATCTTTTTGGTAGTTGACAGACTTTCTAATATGTCACATTTTATCCCATTCCAGAAGACCAGCAATGCGACCCACATCAAAAATTTGTTTTTCAAGGAGATTATATGACTCCATGGATTGCCGAAAAGCATAGTTTCGGACAGGGACACAAAATTCATAGGGCATTTTTGGAGGACACTATGGAAGAAGCTAGGAACTAATTTGATGTTTAGTTTTGCTTATCATCCTCAGACAGATGGACAAACATAAGTGGTTAATAGGAGTCTCGGAGACTTGCTAAGAAGCTTGGTGACAGAGAACCATAGCAGTTGGGATAATATATTACCACAAGCAAAGTTTGCATACAATGATTCAGTAAATCAGAGCACAGGAAAAAGTCCATTTCAGATTGTATATGGAATGCAGCCAAGAGGAGTTTTTGAATTAAGGGATTCAGAACAGACTGATACTAGCAGTGCTAGTGCAGAAGAATTCGCTGAAGCGATGAAGGAACTTCACATCCAGGTGAAGGAGCGACTGTTGAAGTCAAGACAGGAGTACAAACGCAAAGCAGATAAGCATCGGAGACAACTCCAATTTGAATTTGATGATCTGGTTCTGGCACATTTGAGGAAAGAAAGGTTCCCGAGAGGAACATACAACAAACTGAAGATGAAGAAAATTGGGCCATGCAAGGTCTTAAAGAAGATGGGACAGAATGCTTATGAAATTGAGTTACCATATGGGATCGGAATATCTCTGATATTTAATGTCTTGGATTTATATCCATATAAAGCTGATGAAGCAGGAGCAGAAAGTGATGAACAACCAGAGCTCTAGTGGCAGAAGCAGATGTCAGTTGCAGAGAAGCCACAAATAGAGAAGATATTGAATAAAAGAGTGGGTAAGAAGACCAGAAGGAAAGAGTACTTTGAATACTTGGTCAAATGGAAAGGTCATCCAATTGAAGATGCTAGCTGGGAGACTGAAGAAGAAATTCTCAAGCACGGACATACCGTGTAGGAGCTCATGGATAGGAGCCCATGCAAATTTTCAAGCGAGGGAGTATGATGCAGGAGAATCCCTCACAACAAGCAAAACCAACGTGGAAGCAGAAGACAGCTGGAAGACGTCCAGTGCAAGTTTTTGAATTTTAAATTTTCCCTTGAAGTTGATGCGCTGAATATAAATGAGATCATTTAATTTAGGTGCCTTGGTAAGAATATAATCATACCTCGAGCCATACGCTCTCGTCTGAGATAGATAGAGGCATTTATAGTAGTAGTTGCGGGTAGATAGAATTGAATTCTTAGATTAGACCATTCCAGAAGGAAGAGGGAAAAACCGAATATAGACACCCTCATTTGTATCATTGTAACATTAGACAACAGGAGCAAGAAGAATTTAGAAAGCATAGGAGAATAGAAAAGAACTGTAGAAGAACACCCATGTATAGATCTTGGATTAATAGAAGGAGTTGATTCAGATTCATGGCTTTTGTGTTATTCTCTGTGTATGTGTGGTAAATGCTCTGAATATTTCTTCCTGTTATGCACTTGTTGTCATGCTGAGTGTGTGATCTCATGTGTCAATATTTAAGTCTGAGAGGAAGGGAATGAGTTACAATCATTTCTCTGCTTGAGCAAGGATTCTTGCAAGGAGTACAGTTGAAGTTGTTCGCAAGGGAGTGCATTGACAAAAAAAGCTCAGAGAGATAGCTTTTGTTCTCATTCGTCATGAAGGTGTAGTCAGGGCATCGAGCCGTGCAAGGAGTGCGCAGGCTAAGGGAGAAAGTCTCAATCATGTATCTGAGGAGAAGCTTTGGAAGACTGTTGCCGCGGGATAGCGCAGAGTCGAAGGAAGCTTGAACAATTGAAGTGTTTGCAAGTTTGCCGCAAGGAGTGCGTGTAGAGAACCTCGTTGAAGTCGAAACAAATTAGTAAATATCAGGAAGGATAGGCCTCTGAGTCGCTGAAGATCAGCGTAGATAAGAATGATTCGAAGTCAAGGAGAAGCATCGCAGGTTGGTGAAGCGACGAAGGAATCTCGCGGGAGATACTGTCTTTCTCATTTCATCGAATTACACAAGGAAGAAAGGACGGTCGAAATCATCTGAGGAGATTTCGCGAAGTGTCAAGGACCGTCATATCTTGTAGAGGTGCAAGGAGGTTACGGCAAGAAGATTCCAAAGGGATTGAAGATCAAGAGAGGAAGAGCCATCGATTGAGAGTCACAGGAGCCGTCAGATCTACACGTGGTCTCGTGTATCGCGAACTTGGGAGTTCGCAGGGTGAAGGTCCAAGTATTGGGCATCGCAAGTCGCGAGGATGCGAGTGGCAAGAGAAGGATAACCATTGGATCCAGATCGTAGGAGGACCGTTGGATCCGTGCGTGGGATCGGGTCTCGGGACCTCGCAAGAAAAGGTTTGATAGTTTGGCTACGGGAGTCGTGAGGTTGCGAGAAGGCGATATCTCGACAGCTGGAGGTAGTGTGGGTCATAGCGAAACGCGAGTGGAATACAAGTGGCACGAAGCCCTCGGGGTCTCACTGCGAGAAGCCCTAAGGCATTGGCATTAGGAGCTGCAAAGTGCTGAGGAGCTGAGGATCATGTTGGACCCGTGGCAGATCATAAGGTGGGACCGCGCGGCCGAAGGGT
Source organism: Picea engelmannii (assembly GCA_009831015.1). Taxonomy (NCBI): domain Eukaryota; kingdom Viridiplantae; phylum Streptophyta; class Pinopsida; order Pinales; family Pinaceae; genus Picea; species Picea engelmannii. The sequence continues at coordinate 243,200 of ML781013.1, read as the reverse complement.
GGACACGTGTTGTCTGGAGACAGGAGTCAATACCCCGTTGAATTCTCGCATCTTGGGGACTCACGGACTAGGAGGGTGAAAATTTGACAGTTTAACTGATGAGGTGGCGAGGTTGCGAGGTGGAGAGAGGCGCCAACAGTTAATCCTAGCCCACGGTTGCATGTGGAAGGAGCTATACCTATATCGCCAGATCGGGAATCACAAGTTTTTAAGGGAAGAGTTGGAGGTTTTAAGTCCTGAACTCGCGAGGTAGTGAGATTTAGTTGATCTCCCAGTAGAAAAGGGGAGACTTCGGAAGATTGTTGTGGGTGCAGATTCCCGATAGGGAATTGAAGAACCCTTGAGTTCTTTGGTCCAAGAAGAAGAAGGTCCTGTGGGAGAAGACATGCCCGTCTGGGTGGTGCATTTGCATCAAGTATTCTCCATCTGAGGGAGAAGAAAGACAAAAAACCATTAAGGGGCCTAAGTGATTTCATAAGCTCAGGAGGGACAGCACCGTGGTTGCGCAGAGGCTCTACAAGGAGTGCAGACGCCATAACCCTTCAAGGATTCGGAATGAGAAGGAAGCGTAAGAAGGATAGAGTTCTTGTATGAGCAGTGAGACTCCAAGTCAAGGAGTTGGCAGGCAGAAAAGAACAACAAAGGTTGGAGCCTTTGAAAGATTTAAATTCTCCCAAGTCTGGGATGAAAGCATGCAGGGAGCTCAAGAGGAGCAGCATCAGCCGTCAGATTGGTGGAAGGAAAAGATCTAGACCATTGAAGAATTTACGTCCAAGAGGAGCTCAAGAGGAGCCTGTAGGAAGAGGAGACCGACAGCCATCGGATCTCACGAAGAAATCTCGACAGCCATTGGATTGGGAGGAGTTGCACACAGTTTAACCTAAGGAAGGAGGATCGCACGAGAGAACTGTGGGAGCAGATTTCTCGATAGGGAAATAGAAGAACCTTAGAGTTCTTCGGGTCGAGAAGAAGAAGATCATGTGAGAGGGGACGTGACGTGAGGGTGTGCTCTGTGTCAGGGTGGTATTAGAGCTAGTTCTTTCTTGTATATTTCAGGTAGGAAGAGAGGCAGAAAAGAAAAGCACTCTGATACACATCAAGTGGTATCAGAGCGAGAATCTGTTTGTATATTGCAGACAAAGGAGAAGGAAGACAGAGCATTGGAGGAATATGTGGGGACTTGTTTGCAGGTAGGTAGCAGTCCATAGACAGTCGGAAGGACTATAAAGGATGAAGCTGGAACACTCAGGGATGCGGAGTGACAGCAACAAATCTGTCAAGGAGGTAGATAGGAACAACAACATGGCTACTGAAGGCCATAGGTTTGCTAAATGGAAGAAGCCAGAGCTGATGAGTGCAGCAGAAATGGATAAAGAGATTGCTGACATAAAGCGATAGATGGAGGAGCTCGAAATGAAGATAAGGCAGGACAAGAAATCCAAGCAGAGATGGGTTTATAAATGGCCCATGAGGAAGTCAAAGGTGAAATGGCCAGTCAAGGAGCTGATGGTCAAAAGACAGCAGAGGCAATTAAGGAGATGGCTGAGGTATGCTGAAAACCTCAGACCCATAGAAGGGGAGGAGATGGTTTACATATGTGAACCAGAGATTGGAAAAATTCTTGGTGAGGAGAATGATCAGAGATCGTTGTGGGAACTCATAGACTGCCAAGAGGGTAGTGGAGAGTTTCCATATGGCCAGATGGGCAAGGAAACAAAATTGGGATCGTCTGTGGATCTCAAGAACTGCTAGAAGGGCAGAGAAGTAGAAATTCCAGTTTTCCATCAGGGTAATGAGTTGATATTAGTTGAGGATCTCAAAGACTGTCATGAGGACAGCCAGGGAATTTCACATTTCCAGCTGGGCGATGATCAGAGATCGTTGCGGGATCTCAAATACTGCCAAGAAGGCAGCAGAAGCGTGTCAAACTGCCAGGTGGGAAGAAATGAAAATTCGAGACTGTCTGAAGGTCTCATGGACTCAAAGAAGAGTTTAGTTCAGCAAGGAATGCTGAAAAAGATGGGATCGATTGATATCATGGTCTACCAGGTCAACAGCGGAAGCATCCCATATTTCCAGGTGGGAAGGGATGAGGAGATGAATTTGAATCAGCCAGGGGAGATGACAGAGATGAGACTGTCTGAGGGTCTCGTAGTTTTAGAGATAGATTTAGATCAGCAGGTGCAGCTGACAGAGGATGAAGATCAGAATGATATTCTGATAATTGCGGGAATTTCAATATTCCTACCATTTTCCCCAGAGGAGGCAGAAAATTTTATTGCAGATGCGACAATATTAGAGGAACAGTCAGCCATGACTGTCAAACAAAAATTGGAGCAGATGGTTGGGACTGCCCAAGAGGATCAAGAGAATGAGCGTTCGGAGGAATGACTCAATGAGTTTAGCCAAGAAGTTGAGGAAGTTGTAGCGTTGGAGCTGACAGTAGAAGAAGAAGCAAAATAAGAATTGCAGCAGACTTTGAAATCTGCCCATGCAGAAATGGAAGAAGAGAATGAGAATTCGGTGGAATGTCTCAACATATTCAGCCAAGGAGCTGAAAAGCAAGAAGTTGTAGCATTGAAGCTAGCAGCAAAAGAAGCCGAGGAGCGAGCAGCTAGAGTTATCACTCTATGGGAGATGGAGCTGGAGATGTTGGAGGATTGGTTGAACAATCTAGGGCTAGCAAGAGAATTGGCAGAATTTGAGCTATCAGAGAAGAGGATGACTGAGCAGCAGGTTAGTCAGGAAGAGACTGTAGAGCTGAAGTCTACAGCAGAGTGGAAAATTGAGGCCACAGATGAAGATGAAGAAGAAAGCATGGGAGATCATGGTGATCTTCCCAATGGCCAAAATTTTTTGCAGCTGAGGAGACTGCATGAGGACCAGCCACTGGAGCAGCTGGATGAAGTGATCATAGAGATCAGGGAGCTGATGTTGAAATCAGCAGACACTGCCAGCAGGGAGTAGCTGAGCAGAAAGAAGGAAGAAGCAGTAGTAGTAGCGCAGTAGAAGTAGCAACAGCAACATAATGGCGCAGATGGGAAGCTCTAGATATTTGTTTGGGATCCAGGAGGATTTCCAACAGCTATAGGGGAAGCTCATGAGAAGGAGCTCATGATTTTTGCAGCTGTGGAGTATGATGTAGGAGCATCACTCCATGTCAGCCAGCCAGCTAGCCAGCCACGTCGGCGTGCATGCATTCATATGCTAAAAGGGAGGTGCATCCTCATTTGAATTTGAATTGAATGTAGTTTAATGTCTTAGGCTGGTGAGCCATGGAATCTGTGCCTTTGTGCCGGCTATAGATAGGATTGGCTTTAATGCTAGATCGGTTGCGATCTAGATCCAGATGCTGGATTAGATAGCCATTGAATGTAATTTATTAGGGTAGGTGAATCCTGGAGGGAAGCGCTCGATGATCCCCTCAGGTAAAAGAGATTTGGAGATCTCATTTTGAAAAAGTATGCATATAGGAGATAGAGAAGAAGATAGCCTAGGAGAGCTCGAGAACACCTTTGTAAAATATAGGCATTGTTGCCATTTTTTAATACAAACAACAATTTTTCCTGCATTAGTTTTGTATTATATGCATGTCTGTGTGTGTTCTTTGTATATGTTGTGAATGTATGCTAGGTGGATGCATTCTGCAGGAGTTTGTGTGATTCAGTTGAGGTCTTTTAGGTTTCATGCCATGAGGCGTGACAAAGGAGTGCAGTCTTTGAATACCAGTGCACAGAGGATGCACTTCTGAACTCTGAGGAGTCAGACAAGGACGTGCTGAGGCACTGGAACTGAGATCAAAAACTCAGGAAGAGGATGACCTCAAGGTTGTTGAATACCTTGAAGGCAAGGTTGTGTAGCTGAAACACAGTTGCAGATAGAACTTTGCTGTAAGTCCTGTGGAGCTCTTCCAGGTGGGCATCGAGCATACGCATGGTGGTGCTGAAGAAGAGCTCTGTTGAGAGTTTGAACGAGAAGATAGAGTCACTGAGGATTCTGTAAGAGCTCTGCCAGGAGGGCATTGAATAGGTGTAAAGTGTACACAGAAGGAACCCATAACTACTGAACGTTCTGTGGAAGAGATACTCCGCCAGGAGGCATCGAGAAAGTGTGCAGGCAGGCACAGGAAAGAAGAGAGCTCTTGGAGTTCTGTACATCAGAGGAAGGTCCACTGAGTGATCTTCACTGGGTTGTTGAACACCCAAAGAGACTCAGTAAGAGGTTTCTTAAGAAGGATAGCCAGAAGAGTGCCTAAGTATTCTCCATCTGAGGGAGAAGAAAGACAGAAAACCCTTAAGGGGCCTGAGTGATTTCATAAGCTCACCAGGGATAGCACTGTGGTTGCGCAGAGGCTTTGCAAGGAGTGCAGATGACAGAACCCTTTAAGGATTTAGAAAGAGAAGGAAGCGCAGGAAGGACAGAGTTCTCATACGAGCAGTAAGACTCCAAGTCGAGGAGTTGGTAGGCAAAAAGGAATAACAAAGGTTGGATCCTTTGAAAGATTTAAATTCTCCCAAGTCTGGGACAAAAGTGCACAGGGAGCTCAGGAGGAGCAGCGTCATCCATCAGATCGGTGGAAGGAAAAGATATGGACCATTGAAGAATTTATGTCCAGGAGGAGCCTGCAGGAAGAGGAGACTGACAGCTGTGGTATCTCACGAAGAAATCCCGACAGCCGTTGGATCGGGAGGAGTTGCGCACAGTTTAAACTTAGGAAGGGGGATCGCATGAGAGAACTGTGGGAGCAGATTTCTCGATAGGAAAATAGAAGAACCTTAGAGTTCTTCGGGCCGAGAAGAAGAAGATCATGTGAGAGCGGATGTGCCATGAGGATGCGCTCTGCATCAGAGTGGTATCAGAGCTAGTTCTTTCTTGTATATTTCAGGTAGGAAGAGAGGCAGAAAAGGAAATCACTCTGATACACATCAAGTGGTATCAGAGTGGGAATCTATTTGTATATTGCAGACAGAGGAGAAGGAAGATAGAGCACTGGAGGACTCTGTGGGGACTTGTTTGCAGGTAGGCAGCAGTCCATAGACAGTCGGAAGGACTGTAAAGGATGAATCCGGAACACTCAGGGATGTGGAGTGACAGTAGCAGATCTGTCAGGGAGGCAGACAGGAACAACAACATGGCTACTGAAGGCCATAGGTCTGCTGAACGGAAGAAGACAGAGCTGATGAGTGCAGCAGAATTGGATAAAGAGCTCGCTGACATAAAGCGAGAGATGGAGGATCTCGAAATGAAGATAAGGCGGGACAAGAAATCCAAGCAGAGATGGGTTTATGAATGGCCCATGAAAAAGTCAAAGGTGAAATGGCCAATCAGGGAGTTGATGGTCAAAAGACAACAGAGGCTATTAAGGAGATGGTTGAGGTATGCTGAAAACCTCAGACCCATATAAGGGGAGGACATGTTTTACATCTGTGAACCATAGATTGGAGACATTCTCAGTGAGGAGAATGATTAGAGATCGCTGTGGGATCTCAGAGACTACCAGGAGGGTAGTGGAGAGTTTCCATATGTCCAGATGGGCAAGGGAACAGAATTGGGATCATCTGTGGATCTCAAGAACTGCGAGAAGGGAAGAGAAGTAGAAATTCCATTTTTCCATGAGGGAAACAAGTTGAGATCAATTGAGGAACTCAAAGACTATCATGAGGACAGCAAGGAAATTTTGCATTTCCAGCTGGGCGATGATCAAAGATCACTGCGGGATCTCAAATACTGCCAGGAAGGCAGCGGAAGTGTGTCAAACTGCTAGGTGGGCAGAAATGAAAATTCGAGACTGTATTAAGGTCTCATGGACTTAGAGAAGAGTTCATTTCAGCAAGGAGTGATAACAAATATGGGATCGGTTGATCTCATGGTCTTCCAGGTCAGCAGCGGAAGCATCCCATATTGCCAGGAGGGAAGGGATGAGAAGATGAATTTGAATCAGCCAGGGGAGATGATAGAGATGAGACTGTCTGAGGGTCTCATAGTTTCAGAGATAGATTTAGATCAGTAGGTGCAGCTAACAGAGGATGAAGATCAGAATGATATTCTGATGATTGGGGGAATTTCAATATTCCTGCCATTTGCCCCTGAGGAGGCAGAAAATTGTATTGCAGATGCGACAATATCAGAGGAACAGTCAGTCGTGACTGTCAAACAAAAATTGGAGCAGATGGTTGGGACTGCCCAAGAGGATCAAGAGAATGACCATTCAGAGGAATGGCTCAATGATTTCATCCAAGAAGCTAAGGAAGCTGTAGAGTTGGAGTTGACAGCAGAAGAAGATGCAGAAGAAGAATTGGAGAAGACTTTGAAATTTTCCCATGCATAAATGGAAAAAGAGAATTAGCATTCGGTGGAATGTCTCAACATATTCAACGAGGGAGATAAAAAGCAATAAGCTATAGCATTGAAGCTAGCAGCAAAAGAAGTCGAGGAGTGAGTAGCTAGAGTTATCACTCCATGGGAGATGGAGCTGGAGATGTTGGACGATTGGTTGAACAATCCAGGGCCAGCAAGAGAACTGACAGAATTTGAGCTGTCAGAGAAGAGGATGACTGAGCAGCAGGTCAATCAGGAAGAGACTGCAGAGCTGAAGTCTACAGCAGAGTGGCAACTTGAGGCCATAGATGAAGATGAAGAAGGAAGCATGGGAGATCATGGTGATCTTCCCAATGGTCAAAAATTTTTGTAGCTAAGGAGACTGCATGAGGACCAGGCACTGGAGTAGCTGGATCAAGTGATCATAGAGATCAGGGAGCTGATGTTGAGGTCAGCAGACACTGCTAGCAGGGAGCAGCTAAGCAAAAGGAAGGAAGCAGTAGCAGCAGCAGCGCAACAGAAGTAGCAACAGCAACAGAATGGAGCAGATGGGAAGCTCCAGATATTTGTTTGGGATCCAGGAGGATTTCCAACAGCTACAGGGGAAGCTCATGAGTAGGAGCTCATGATTTTTGCAGCTATGGAGTATGATGGAGGAGCATCGCTCCATGTCAGCCAACTAGCCAGCCAGCCACGTCAGTGTGCATGCATTCATATGCTAAAAGGGAGGTGAAAACTCATTTGAATTTGAATTGAATGTAATTTAATGTCTTAGGCTGGTGAGCCATGGAAGTCGTGCCTTTGTGTCGGCTGTAGATAGGATTGGCTTTAATGCTAGATCGACTGAGATCTAGATCCAGATGCTGGATTAGACAACCATTGAATGTAATTTATTAGGGTAGGTGAATCTTGGAGGGAAGCGCTCGATGACCCCCTCAGGTAAAAGAGATTTGGAGATATCATTTTGAAAAAGTATGTAGATAGGAGATAGAGAAGAAGGGAGCCGAGGAGAGCTCGAGAACACCTTTGTAAAATACAGGCATTGTTGCCATTTTTTAATACAAAAAATAGTTTTTCCTTCATGAGTTCTATATTATATGCATGTTTGTGTGTGTTCTTTGTATATGTTGTGAATGTATGTTAGGTGGATGCATTCTATAGGAGTTTGTGTGATTCAGTTAAGGTCTTTGAGGTTTCATGCCATGAGGCGTGACAGAGGACTGCGGTCTCTAAATACCAGTGCACAGAGGATGCACTTCTAAACTATGGGGAGTTAGACAAGGATGTACTGAGGCACTGGAACTGAGATCAACAACTCAGGAAGAGGACAACATCAAGGTTGTTGAATACCTTGGAGGCAAGGCTGTGTAGCTGAAACACAGTTGCAAACAAAACTTTGTTGTAAGTTCTATGGAGCTCTGCCAGGTGGGCGTCGATCATACACGCTCTGGTGTTGAAGAAGACCTCTGTTGAGAGTTTGAAGGAGAAGACAGAATCACTAAGGATTCTGTAAGAGCTCTGCCAGGAGGGCATTGAGCAGGTGTAAAGGGTACACAGAAGGAACCCAAAAATGTTGAATGTTCTGTGGAAGAGATACTCTGCCAGGAGGCATCGAGAAAGTGTGAAGGCAGGCACAGGAAAGAAGAGAGCTCTTGGAGTTCTGTACATCAAAGGAAGGTCCACTGAGTGATCTTCACTGGGTTGTTGAACACCCAAAGAGACTCAGTAAGAGGTTTCTTAAGAAGGATAGCCAGAAGAGCGCCTAAGTATTCTCCATCTGAGGGAGAAGAAAGACAGAAAACCCTTAAGGGGCCTGAGTGATTTCATAAGCTCAGGAGGGACAACACCGTGGTTGCGCAGAGGCTCTGCAAGGAGTGCAGACGCTAGAACCCTTTAAGGATTCAGAAAGATAAGCAAGCGCAGGAAGGACAGAGTTCTCGTACAAGCACCGAGACTCCAAGTCGAGGAGTTGGGAGACAGAAAGGAACAGCAAAGGTTGGAGCCTTTGAAATATTTAAATTCTCCCAAGTTTGGGATGAAAGCACACAGGGAGCCCAGGAGGAGCAACGTCAGCCGTCAGATTGGCGGAAGGAAAATATTTGGACCGTTGAATAATTTACATCTAGGAGGAGCTGAGGAGGAGCCTGCAGGAAGAGGAGACCGACAAACGTCGGATCTCACGAAGAAATCCCGACAGTCATTGGATCGGGAGGAGTTGTGTACAGTTTAACCTCAGGAAGGGGGATCGCACAAGAGAACCATGGGAGCAGATTTCTCGATAGGGAAATAGAAGAACCTTAGATTTCTTTAGGCCGAGAAGAAGAAGATCCTGTGAGAGCGGACGTGTCGTGAGGGTGCACTCTGCGTCAGAGTGGTATCAGAGCTAGTTCTTGCTTGTATATTTCACGAAGGAAGAGAGGCAGAAAAGGAAACCACTCTAATACACATCAAGTGGTATCAGAGTGGGAATCTGTTTGTATATTGCAGACAGAGGAGAAGGAAGATAGAGCACTGGAGGACTCTGTGGGGACTTGTTTCCAGGTAGGCAACAGTCCATAGACACTTGGCAGGACTGTAAAGGATGAAGCTGGAACACTCAGGGATGCGGAGTGACAACAACAGATCTATCAGAGAGGCAGACAGGAACAACAACATGGCTACTGAAGGCCATAGGTCCACTGAACGGAAGAAGCCAGAGCTGATGAGTGCAGTAGAAATGGATAAAGAGCTCACTGGCATAAAGCGAGAGATGGAGGAGCTCAAAATGAATATAAGGCAGGAAAAGAATGCCAAGCAGAGATGGGTTTATGAATGGCCCATGAGGAAGTCAAAGGTGAAATGGCCAGTCAGGGAGCTGATGGTCAAAAGACAGCAGAGGTTGTTAAGAAGATGGCTGAGGTATGATGAAAACCTCAGACCCATAGAAGGGGAGGAGATGGTTTACATATGTGAACCAGAGATTGGAGACATTCTCGATGAGGAAAATGATCAAAGATCATTGTGGGATCTCATAGACTGTCAGGAGGGCAGTGGAGAGTTTCCATATGGCCAGATGGGCAAGGGAACAAAATTGGGATCGTCTGTGGATCTCAAGAACTGCCAGGAGGGCAGAGAAGTAGAAATTCCAGTTTTCCATGAGGGCAATGAGTTGAGATCAGTTGAGGATCTCAAAGACTTGGTAATTTTTCAAAATCCCAACCCAGTTTCAGTCTCACTGAATTTTCATCCAAATTTAAATGCCAAACTCAGTTTCATCACTGTTTCATCATATGTTATAGCCTAGTGTTTCAGCATATACTCAGCCTGGTGTTTCAGCATATACTCACAGTGGTGTTTCAGCATATGACTCGGCACTATGTTTCAGCATATACTACAGCCTGGTGTTTCAACATATACTACAGCTTGGTGTTTCAACATATACTCAGACTGGTGTTTCAACATATACTTAGCCTGGTGTTTCAGCATATACTCAGCCTGGTGTTTCAGCATATACTCACAACGGTGTTTCATCATGTGACTCATCACTGTGTTTCAGCATATACTACAGCCTGGTGTTTCAGCATATACTACAGCCTGGTGTTTCAGCATAGAAAAAAAAACTTAACAGAAATAAATTTCAGAACTGAAACATGAGGATTTTGAACATCGTTTTCAACGCAGAAATAAAATATCAGCAATATGCAAAACTCAGAAAATATAGACACAAAGATTTTTTGTCTAACTTCGACCCTGGAAAAACCCACAAGGGGAAAACCAGTGAGAGAGGGATTTGTATTATTTATGAGCTTCT
>ML781013.1:214622-228602 GCA_009831015.1 Picea engelmannii | reverse complement strand
GTTTTCAATGCAGAAATAAAATATCAGCAATATGCAAAACTCAGAAAATATAGACACAAAGATTTTTTGTCTAACTTCGACCCTGGAAAAACCCACAAGGGGAAAACCAGTGAGAGAGGGATTTGTATTATTTATGAGCTTCTAAGAAATTCTTTTATAGCATATTCATCTTTAGATATTTACACAAACTTATCTGGACATTCCTGTAGCTTTCCTCCTCAATTTCTGAACTAGAAATTCGTACAACTGTACGACAATTAATGTTGTACGGACTATCATGAAATTCGTGCCAAAACTTTGCTAAGATTGTAGGGATTGTACGAAAATACACTCAGAAATATATTACAGCAGTTACCTCAATTTCTGTGCCAACAAATGTTGTATGGCAGCCTTGGAATGCATGCCAATACTCTCAGAAATTGCAGCTGCTGTCCTCCTCAATTTCTGTGCACATTACATGCTGTATGACCTCCACAAATACATATGGTACGGCCTGTTCTTCCTTGCTGTCTGAAATCCATACTTCTCTTTGCTTTGGGATGCATTCTCTCCTTCATCAAATGTTGTCTCTTTCTCATCTCGACCTCTCTCTTGCTCTCTCTTGTTCTCTCAACAAGAATGCTGCAACTTTCTTTTTCTTGGCATCTCACCAAGAACCTCTTGGCATCTCACCAAGAGTCTCTTGCTTCTTCTTCCTCTTGGCATCTCACCAAGAGTCTCTTGGCATCTCACCAAGATTTCTCCAACTTCTTACCCAAGAATGGGTGCGCCCACTTGCCTTAATCAACCTCATGAGGGAAGGTGAGGAGTTTTCTAATCTAACGACTGAGATTATATTAGATGGGTGGCTGAGATTTGGTGCCTCTTCAGTCACCCTCACTTTAATCATAAAGTTATCTTTTAATTTGCATCTCACAAATTAATTTGACTAAGAACCATATTTGGCAATTTCTCCCCCTTAGGCACCTAAGGAAGAGAAACACTTGCCTTGGTACTTTATTTTAATTTAAAATTTAACAAGACTATCATGAGGACAGCCAGGGAATTTCGCATTTTCAGCTGGGCAATGATCAGAGATCGCTGTGGGATCTCAAATACTGCCAGGAAGGCAGCGAAAGCATGTCAAACTACCAGGTGGGAAGAAATGAAAATTTGAGACTATCTGAAGGTCTCATGGACTCAGAGAAGAGTTCAGTTCAGCAAGGAGTGTTGACGAAGATGGGATCGGTTGATCTCATAGTCTACCAGGTCAGCAGCAGAAGCATACCATATTGCCAGGTGGGCAGGGATGAGCATATGAATTTGAATCATCCAGAGGAGCTGACAGAGATGAGACTGTCTGAGGGTCTCATAGTTTTATAGATAGATTTAGATCAGCAGGTGCAGCGGACAGAGGATGAAGATCAGAATGATATTCTAATGATTGGGGGAATTTCAATATTCCTGCCATTTTCCCCAGAGGAGGCAAAAAATTGTATTGCAGATATGGAAATATCAGAGGAACAGTGAGCCGTGACTGTCAAACAAAAATTCGAGTAGATGGTTGGGACTGCCCAAGAGGATCAAGAGAATGAGCATTCGGAGGAACGACTCAATGACTTCAACCAAGAAGCTGAGGAAGTTGTAGTGTTGGAGTTGATAGCAGAAGAAGAAGCAGAAGAAGAATTGGAGCAGACTTTGAAATCTGCCCACACAGAAATGGAAGAAGAGAATGAGCATTCAGTGGAATGTCTCAACATATTCAGCCAAGGAGCTGAAAAGAAAGAAGCTATAGCATTGAAGCTAGTAGCAAAAGAAGCCGAGGAGCGAGCAACTTGAGTTATCACTCCATGGGAGATGGAGCTGGAGATGTTGAAGGATTGGTTGAACAATCCACGGCCAGCAAGAGAAATGGAAGAATTTGAGCTGTCAGAGAAGAGGATGACTGAGCAGTAGGTCAGTCAGGAAGAGACTGCAGAGCTGAAGTCTGTAGCAGAGTGGCAACTTGAGGCCACAGATGAAGATGAAGAAGGAAGCATGGGAGATCATGGTGATCTACCCAATGGCCAAAAAGTTTTGCAACTGAGGAGACTGCATGAGGACCAGGCACTGGAGCAGCTGGATCAAGTGATCATAGAGATCAGGGAGCTGATGTTGAAGTCAGAAGACACTGCCAGCAGGGAGAAGCTGAGCAAAATGAAGGAAGTAGCAGCAGTAGGAATGCAGTGGAAGTAGCAACAACAACAGAATGGAGCAGATGGGAAGCTCCATATATTTGTTTGGGATCCAGGAGGATTTCCAATAGCTACAGGGGAAGCTCATGAGAAGGAGCTAATGATTTTTGCAGCTGTGGAGTATGATGCAAGAGCATCGCTCCATGTCATCCAGCCAACCAGCCAGCCACGTCAGCATTCATTCATTCATATGCTAAAAGGGAGGCGCAACCTCATTTGAATTTGAATTGAATGTAATTTAATGTCTTAGGCTGGTGAGCCATGGAAGCCGTGCCTTTGTGTCAGCTGTAGATAGGATCCGCTTTAATGCTAGATCGGTTGAGATCTAGATCCAGTTGCTAGATTAGATAACCATTGAATGTAATTTATTAGGGTAGGTGAATCCTGGAGGGAAGCACTCGATGAGCCCCTCAGGTAAAAGAGATTTGGAGATATCATTTTGAAAAAGTATGGAGATAGGAGATAGAGAAGAAGATAGTCGAGGAGAGCTCGAGAACACCTTTGTAAAATACAGGCATTGTTGCCATTTTTTAATACAAACAACAGTTTTTCCTACATGAGTTATGTATTATATGCATGTCTGTGTGTGTTCTTTGTATATGTTGTGAATGTATGTTAGCTGGATGCATTCTGCAGGATTTTTTGTGATTCAGTTGAGGTCTTTGAGGTTTCATGCCATGAGGCGTGACAGAGGACTATGGTCTATGAATACCAGTGCACACAGAATGCACTTCTGAACTCTAAGGAGTTAGACAAGGATGTGTTGAGGCACTGAAACTGAGATCAAAAAATCAGGAAGAGGATGACCTCAAGGTTGCTGAATACCTTGGAGGCAAGGTTGTGTAGCTGAAACACAGTTGCAGACAGAACTTTGTTGTAAGTTCTTTGGAGCTCTAACAGGTGGGCATCGAGCATACGCGCGGTGGTGCTGAAGAAGATCTATGTTGAGAGTTTGAAGGAGAAGATAGAATCACTGAGGATTCTGTAAGAGCTCTGCCAGGAGGGCATTGAGTAGGTGTAAAGGGTACATAGAAGGAACCCAGAACTGCTGAACGTTCTATGGAAGAGATACTCTGCTAGGAGGCATCGAGAAAGTGTGTAGGCAGGCACAGGAAAGAAGAGAGCTCTTGGAGTTCTGTACATCAGAGGAAGGTCCACTGAGTGATCTTCACTGGGTTGTTGAACACCCAAAGAGACTCAGTAAGAGGTTGTTAAGCAGGATAGCCAGAAGAGTGCCTAAGTATTCTCCATATGAGAGAGAAGAAAGATAGAAAACCCTTAAGGGGCCTGAGTGATTTCATAAGCTCAGGAGGGACAACACCGTGGTTGGGCAGAGGCTCTGCAAAGAGTGCAAACGCAAGAACCATTTAAGGATTTAGAAAGAGAAGGAAGCACAGGAAGGACAGAGTTCTCGTACGAGCAGTGAGACTCCAAGTCGAGGAGTTGGCAGGCAGAAAGGAACAACAAAGGTTGGAGCCTTTGAAAGATTTAAATTCTCCCCAGTCTAGGACGAAAGCACGTAGGGAGCTCAGGAGGAGAAGCATCAACTGTCAGATCGGTGGAAGGAAAATATCTAGACCGTTGAAGAATTTACGTCCAGGAGGAGCTCAAGAGGAGCCTACAGGAAGAGGAGACTGACAACCATCGGATCTCACGAAGAAATATTGACAGCCGTTGGATCGGGAGGAGTTGCGCACAGTTTAACCTTGGGAAGGGGGATCACATGAGAGAACTGTGGGAGAATATTTCTCGATAGGGAAATAGAAGAACCTTAGAGTTCTTCGGGTCGAGAAGAAGAAGATCCTGTGAGAGCAGACGTGCCATGAGGGTGCGCTCTGCGTCAGAGTGGTTTCAGGGTAGGTGAATCCTGGAGGGAAGCACTCGATGAGCCCCTCAGGTAAAAGAGATTTGGAGATCTCATTTTGAAAAACTATGCATATAGGAGATAGAGAAGAAGAGAGTCGAGGAGAGCTTGGGAACACCTTTGTAAAATATAGGCATTGTTGCCATTTTTTAATACAAACAACATATTTTCCTGCATGAGTTTTGTATTATATGCATGTCTGTGTGTGTTCTTTGTATATACTATGAATGTATGTTAGGTGGATGCATTCTACAGGAGTTTGTGTGATTCAGTTGAGGTCTTTTAGGTTTCATTCCATGAGGCATGACAGAGGATTGCGGTCTCTGAATACCAGTGCACAAAGGATGCACTTCTGAACTCTGAGGAGTCATACAAGGACGTGCTGAGGCACTAGAACTTAGATCAATAGCTCAGGAAGAGGATAACCTCAAGGTTACTGAATACCCTGGAGACAAGGCTGTGTAGCTGAAACACAGTTGTAGACAAAACTTTTATGTAAGTTTTGTGGATCGCTTACAGGTGGGCATCGAGCATACGCGCGGTGGTGCTAAAGAAGTCCTTTGTTGAGAGTTTGAAGGAGAAGATAGAGTCATTGAGGATTTTGTAAGAGCTCTGCCAGGAGGGAATTGATTAGGTGTAAAGGGTACACAGAAGGAACCCAGAATTGCTGAACATTCTGTGGAAAAGATACTCTGTCAGGAGGCATCGAGAAAGTGTGCAGGAAGGCACATGAAAGAAGAGAGATCTTGAAGTTCTCTACATCAGAGAAAGGTCCACTGAGTGATCTTCACTGGGTTGTTGAACACCCAAAGAGACTCAGTAAGAGGTTGCTTAAGTAGGATAGCCAGAAGAGCACCTAAGTATTCTCCATCTGAGGGAGAAGAAAGACAAAAAACCCTTAAGGGGCCTGAGTGATTTCATAAGCTCAGAAGGGACAGGACCGTGGTTGCGCAGAGGCTCTGCAAGGAGTGCAGACACCAAAACCCTTTAAGGATTCAGAAAGAGAAGGAAGCACAGGAAGGAAAGAGTTCTCGTATGAGCAGCGAGACTCCAAGTCGAGGAGTTGGTAGGCAGAAAGGAACAACAAAGGTTGGAGCCTTTGAAAGATTTAAATTCTCCCAAGTCTGGGATGAAAGCACACAAGGAGCTCAGGAGGAGCAGCTTCAGCCGTCAGATCGGCGAAAAGAAAAGATATGGACCATTGAAGAATTTATGTCCAAGAGGAGCACACGAGGAGAACATATCTGAGTCCTCATATCTGAGATAGATACCCGACAGTCGTTGGATCTGTAGAAACTATGAGGAAGATAAAGCCATCGGGAAATCATAGTTCTCGGGGTCATGGGAACCAGGGCTTCGAAAGTCTCAAAATCCTGAGAGTTAATGTGAGCCGTCCGTTTGAAGAGGGACACGTGTCACACGATCATCCGTATCAAAGATCCGAGGCACCAGGCATCGGGACTTCCAGGTCTCAAAACGCTAACAAGATCAGAGCAATCCATCTGGAGGACAAGTGTCAGTCATTTGGGAAGACTCGAGAATCGTGATATCAGAAATCCTGGACACATAGGTTTCGTGCATTATAGAATCGCGATATGCGATTTCCTGATAAGGCATTAGAGCGTGGGCCCCACACAGGAGTTGACGAGCGGACAAGTGGCACATCGCCTGTCGGGACCTTGTGAGCAGAAGAGCGGAGAAATTGGTGTTAAAAGTCGCGAGGAACGAGTACACAAAGCGGTGAAGTGGCGAGAGGATCAGGAGCGTCCATCAGAGAAGGACAGGTTGAGGAGATCTAAGGATCTCGCGAACTTGAGAGCTCGTAGGGTGAGAGCCCAAGTATTGGGTATTCAAAGTCACAAGGACGCGAGGAGAGAGAAGGTAATAACCATTGGATCTGGATCGTGGGATGACTGTTGGATCCACACATGGGATCGTGCATCGAAGCCTCGTGAGAAAAATATCGAGGACTTGGCCACGAAAATTGCGAGGAAGCGAGGTCGCGAGTTTTGGCATATCAGACCTCAGGAGTCAACATAGAAGTTATTCAACCTCATGAGAAGCGAAGTCATGAGGGAGTGAGGTCGCGAGTCTCGGCACCTTGGGTATCGGGAGTCGATGTGGAAGTTATTCAACCTCGCGAGTAGTGAAGTCGCAAGTGGTGAGATCATGATAGTGCGGAAGTCCCGATAGAAGTGATGGGTGTGGACGGGTCAAGTCACACATGCGCATCGAAGTTTCGGTGCCTCGGATATCGGAGGTTGGAGAACCAAAAGTTTGGTATCGCAAGTAGCGAGGTCGCGAGTAGCAAAATTCCCTCAGGGAAAAGTCAGCGAGTTGATTGACCATCGGGTCTCGGGGATCCGAGAACCTAGTGTTCAACCTTCGAACTCGTGAAGTCATGAGTTCTGATTCCCCGATAAGTCAAGGAAGGGGGATCACACGAGAGAACTGTGGGAGCAGATTTCTTGATAGGGAAATAGAAGAACCTTAGAGTTCTTCGGGCTGAGAAGAAGAAGATCCTGTGAGAGTGGACGTGCCATGAGGGTGTGCTCTGCATCAATTCTTCAATCCGAATGACACAACTTTGTATTGGTAGGATTCCCATTATGTCGCAAATGTGGTATTGTATCTATCTTCCTATGCTATCTTGATTTGATGGTAGCCTGAGAATCCATCAGTGAAGGATTAAGCTTCATGTCCACCTGCGTTCTCTAATACTTCATCTGTGAAAGGTGTAGGGAACAACTCATGTAGGCATGCATCGTTCAACTTCCTCAAGTCAAGGAATATCCTTATCCCTCCTTGTTTTTTTCCTGCACTACCATCGGGCTTATCCATTCTCGCTATTCCATCGATTCTATGATTCTGGCATCGAGCATCTTGTCGATCTCAACTTTGAACTTTTGCTTAGGATTCAATGTGTATGGTCATTGTTTGATCGACATTGCTTCAGGTCTAAGTGGTATCCTCATCTCTCCTATCTCCCCTGCTATACCCTTCATCTCTATAAATGTTGTGGGAAACAGGTCACTATACTCACGCAACAACTCTGTTATGCTTTCTACTGTCTTCTCATCACAATATTATCCAATGTTGGCCATTTTTGGTTTCTAAACTATCGCAATGTTGACTTTATTTACCTTGGGTGGACCCTCCACTTCTCTTTCACCTTCTGCTTCTTCGATCTAAATATCGCATGGATTGTCTTCATCTAGTGCTTCTTCTCGCACATGGTAACATGACAACAATTATTTGACTGTTTGTTTGTTCCGCTGTTGTTCTTCTATTATGAGTTTGACTTCTAGTTCTTTGATGAATGTCACTCCTCTTATATGTTTAAGAGTTGAATCTATGTTGGAGTTCTCATGCTCGAATGAGAAAGTGTCTGTAAAGTTTTGTCGCAATGTCGTCCAGGTCATAGTTCCTCTACACAGTTCTTGGTCTGTATACTAGTTTGCTGGTATGCCCTATAGAGTGTGTATGAAATGGTGAGGCCATTCCTCTCGGGGTGTCATTTTCCATAACTTTCTACACTTTTTCAAGTGTTCCGCTGGTGCTCCTTTTCCATCGTATCTCTATTGCTTATTGTTTTTTTGTTCCGCGTTGAACCTTATGCACAGTAACTGCTTACATTGGTAACAATATGTGATTGTCTCTTTGTGTGTGCCCCACCATCTTGCAGGTGCGTCCTGGAGTGCTACATCAAGTGCTAACAATATATGATTCTCTAATACTGCATCTTCATACTGTTCCAAGAATGTTTCCAAATCGTTTATTCCATGGAAACTGGGTGGTTCCCTTATCTTTGTGCCTACCCATCTTACTATGCGGTCTATTCATGCACGTCTTCTCTTGGAAACTTCATGTAACCTTAGTTTCTAGTTCTTTAAATCGGTGTCTGAGTCTGTTTCAAATGAATTAATTCTCCTCCAACTGAGTATCCCATTTTCAGTTGGGTTTACGTAATCCTCATCGCGCGTAGTTGGTCTGTACAACTCGATGATTTCCTCAAAGTCTAAGAAAGAAGGTTCTACAAACCTTTCCCCTTATGATGGGTCTAATGGGGCGATGACCCTGTATTCCCCTAACTCAAATTTCATCTTTCTTGTCTTTATATTGATTGTCCCGGTTGTCAAATGCCCAATCCAAACCAAGAATGATGGATATGGTGTTTGTTATAACCCTAAACTGCACCAGACATGCATACCTGGCATCGAGCCATATTACTTGCTATCTTTTCCAAGCCATCACTGAACAACTCTTCTAAAACCATTTTTTTGAAGGTGTATGTGCCCTACACCACTACTTCCCACGTACACATGCTTTTTATATCACTACAACTCGCGTACACTCACAAAAAATTGGGAAAAATGAAAATTGAAAAGGGATATAGGTTTTTGTGCTGTTACTTAATCAGTGGACCGCCCATAGCCAATCACCCCAACCATTACTATCTCTTTTGGCCTATAAAAGAAGGTGTTGGGGCCCCATTATAAAAATAAGCGTGAGAGCATAGAAACTCTGCCCATTTCAATATTCCCCCTTTTCCCCAATATTTTGCAACCACATTGTGAGTTTGAGCCAGAATTCCTTCTTCCTCCCTTGCAAAACCTTGCCATTTCCCTAGAGAGAACTGAGGAGGAGAATACGTGGAAGAAATTGGTGCATGGTGAAGGGGATCCTAGGACCGAGTTCAAGGAGCAGTGTCGGTCTCATGTTGTAAACAAATTTTGTGAGATTAATATAAATAACTACTTTTTCCATCCCACCAAATGATGTCTTCAATCTTCGTGATTTTGTTTACATGTCTTGGTTATGATGTCTAACCCACAAATCCGTATATAGAATGCATGCTTGTAGTTTCTTGTTTGTCTTTTGGTGAATGCAAGTCAACCTTGGGAGGAGAGTTGCAGTTGGGAAACAACCAAGTGCAAAGGGATCAACACCAGATGTAGAGTTTAAGGTATGCCTATCGGATCCTTATACTTTGTCTTTTATGTATTATTGTGGGGTAATGTTGGGATAGTTGATAAAAAATAGGATACTTTAGACAGTTAGCTCTACTTGGACTTTAGAACCTTGGTGTAGTTCGTAGAGGGGTTTTCCCACTATAGAAGAATTGATGACCATACTGGGGAAGCCTCTAGGGTCTTTCGGGATATTTCCTTGGGTGTTTTTGAATTAGTTTACTCACTATTTTTGAGTTTCTATAAGATTCTATGTCTTTAAGGGATTTTGGTCTTCCATACTAGTACTCTCTGCCTGTGCTTGACTATTGGTTTTTACTTTTTTGAGAAGTTACAAAGATGTACGCAACCTGCAGTGGGCTTGCACGCGTGCATATGCACCCTATCTTTGGACAACCCACGTACATACACTGGTTGCTGAAGTGTCAGTAGCTTGCCTGTGTTGAGAAAAGTTTTCTTAGAAGAGGTAGTCATCCTCTTCCCTATCAGAAGTCACACTTCTCAGGGGTTTTCTTGATCTAGAACGAGTCTCTGTTATAGCAGTCTGTAGCCTAGGTCTGATCTCAACATAGCTTTCTTTACATCAAAAGATTTCTTGTGTTTTCTTTGATAGGGTTTTTAGACAAGTTTGTGAGTCTGCTTTGATATGCCTGTTTGGTATTGTTAGTGACTCCCGACAATCTGTGATTGGGCCTGAATTCATTTATTGGTCTTGAATTGTCGTCATTTTTCCCTTTTTTTCTTTAGAAGAAAAGAAAAGAATTCATTTTCAGATTTCTTGTTTTGAAGCATAAAACAATAAAAAACATATCTTTCATTTCTTTGTTTGGTCAAGTAGTTTAGGTTAGTTGTTTCATTTACCAAGGAAAAAGAAAGTTTTCTTAAGTTATTTACTTGAATGCTTAGGAAATTAATTATATCATAGTTGATCGGAATCTTGTTTTAAGGTTTTTCTTTTCAAAGATCTGAGAAAAGTAGTTACGAAAAGTTTGGTGAAAGAGTTTTAAATTGGAAAATATTTATTTGTGAAGAAAAAGTAGTTTTGTTTTCAATATCATCTTATGCTCTCCTCTTTTGTCTCTTAAAGAAAATAACTAGTTTCACTTTCATTCCTCTTGACTTAAGACAACCACTAAAATTAACTCTTAATTAAAAGTTATTAGACTTTGTGTTTGTAGGGTCCATCAATGCAGTCTAGGCTAGAGCCTTGATTTAGGATTGGAGAGGAAACTCTTCAAGTCTACAAAAACAAACATAAGAGTCTAAGCTAGGGAGTGCTTGAAATTCTAGTAATCATGAAATTTATATAGGACCCCCCTCTAACACAAGGACTAAACACAAGGTCATGTGCAGAAAAGTAGCGGAGATAACCCCTCCAAAGCTGGACCAAGCGTAGTGGGGAACACATATAGAGGGATTATCTTGGGATTCTGTTGATCACATTTGCCACAGAGCTTCATGGGTCTCAAATGAGTTCAAGGTCCTTAGTTGTCTTCCTGAACACTTTATTTTGATACCCTTGATATGTTTCGGGCTTGATACCCTGTTCATTGCGGTCCACCCAACTGTCGATTGTACCTTCTTGGTGACTGTTCACGTGTTAGCAACCTAGTTTCCTTTATCTTAGTGACTTACAGAGGTGACTATGGGGTTATACCATGGTACCTAGATCATACATCAGGCCACACTTTGCAAAGTATACCCAGAGGGTGCTTCTGTGTTCGAGTTTCACTTGCACCGGTAAGTTTCTCTAGTGGTGATTGGTGTAATTATTCTTCCTACTAGCTAGTGATTTCCTTGTCTTATCTTATAGGAGATTTTTCTAGTGTGTGATGGTTTTTAACGTTAATATAAATCCCTAGTGTGTCATCGATCTTCTCACACCTTGGAGGATTAGGATCTCCGCTAGTCGCGAAGGCTTCTTGTCCTACCACCGGATAATATGGAGCCACCCCCACCACCACTAAGGCGAAGACTAGACCAGCAAGGATATTTTGAGGCGACTGAGCCACATGAAACTGAGCCTGACCCATCTCTGAGAGGAGAAAATTTTATTATGGAGGAACCAACCATTTCTGACCTTGGAGCGGAAGCTATTGTCCTTATAATGCTCTGATCAGTGAGCTATTGATGCCCATTTTCATATAGGTTAAACCTTACGAGTGTTAGGTATTGTCACAAGCAGCGATGGAGACAAATGGTTCTACTTCTTCAGGGAATTCTCATACTCCCTCTATGACTATCACCATAGGGGTTTTTCTACCTCCTAACCAACCGTCGTTGGTCTGGATAACCATGGTCTTGACCACCTCTACCTCGGGAAATGGTCTAATTCCATCTATGGAAGCAATCACTGCTCCTTTCACCCAGAGTGTGATAGCCCTCCGTTCTCATACGAGATGCCTAGCTTCGATACGAAATTTCTCCTTTCCTACTCCATTCTAAATACTTTAGGTATGGGGGAAGGGAGATCTAACACTCCTATGCAAGGATCCATGGGGGGAAATTACACTCCCTATAATGCTTTCCCTTACAGAGGGGGTCATATGCCTCCTTCATCCCCTTCACTCGACAATGCTCACCAGCACTCCGATGGGTTGAACACAAACTATATTTCATTTGGAGCAGGTAGTCAAGGACTTCCTTCTTATAACATGTTGGTAGGTTCGACACCATTCTCTTTGTTTGAAACGTTTGGTAACAACACATTCTCATCAACTACTATCTCGACCAAGGGAAACCCTAGTTATGGACAACAAAATTGATTAGGGGATCAAATTTTGCTCAATTTTCAAAGTGATCGGAATGAGACAAAAACAATGTCATTGCGTATGTCTTGTCTTCCTGATTCTGATGGTATATTTACTTTCTCAAACGGAGTCTGTATGAAGGAGATATCGCAATCTGTCCACCAAGCCAAACAAGCAAAAATTTTAGATGCTGACTGTACCTGTTCGTACAGTCCGTACAGTGACGTGGCAGGGCCATACCATCTGTACAATGATGTGACATCCGATGACATGGCAGGATCTGGTTGGTTGGTAGAGGCGAATGATGTGATGACATGTGTCATTCTATGATTGGTGGTTTGATGCCACGTGGCACCTTTATATTGGTTAGTTATTATATGAAAAATATATTGGAGGCCGCGGGGTTTGACCCCTGGACCTCCCCACACAGCTCAAGACTTCACCCGACCACCCGGCCATTGGGCCACACATTGGTTCTTATTACATATATGTAATTGAATATATTTGAATTTACGAAATTGTAATGTGGGCGGGGGGTCGGGCCGTGGCTTAGCCCCGACCCGTGGTCATTTGTAAT
This sequence comes from Picea engelmannii, assembly GCA_009831015.1. Classification (NCBI taxonomy): domain Eukaryota; kingdom Viridiplantae; phylum Streptophyta; class Pinopsida; order Pinales; family Pinaceae; genus Picea; species Picea engelmannii. Next base: position 216,228 of record ML781013.1, on the reverse strand, counting down.
AGCATATAACCATGCGGTATAGCCCGATGAATGGCATAGGTGTATAAAATTTATACCATAGTTTCATATAACATTGTATTATGAAATATTTGCGCAGGGTTCTATACTATAACCCACGGGTTATACCATTGTGTTGTGCACGCGGTTATAATATTTGCGCGGGGTTTTAAAATATATCACCACGGTTTTGCATACGACCAAGAGCGCGGGAGGTTATGCCAGTTCCAACGAAACCAGCCACCATTTGCCAACGCGCGAGGTCATGTGGCCATATGCCCAGGTGCCGAGGCGGTTAGGGGCTGGAGGTGCCTTAACCATCCTACGGTTTGCACCGTTGGCGTGGTTGCACTTGGTGCTGGGTTTTTGCGCTTAAAAGAGCATGTGAGCTAGGTTCACTAAAGGGGGGTGCGAATTGTAGAACCAAAGATAGCAAGCTTGAAGAGGGAGACTTCCAGGAGGTCTAACTTCTTAATTTTTCGACCGATTGAGGTGCCGAAAGAGCCCAGACAGGGGTTTTGGGATGCTGGGAAGCCATTGGAGTAGTCAGTTTGTCAGTTTGAGCATTGTAAGACATGTTTTTGATCACTTTTTGAGCAATTAATAATAATGATCCATTGGAAACTGGATCAGGAGATGTAGCCCATATGAGGGGTGAACTCCTTTATCAATTGTTGTGCACATGTGTTTATGTTCAATGTTTATGTTGTTGTCTATGTGTATTTTGCATAAGTAATCCTTAATTTATGTGTTGCAAATTGATCCTGTTTCTTTAAAACACATAACATTTCACTTGCAATAATTATTCGAGTTTTTCAAGTCTTCTTCATTTTTAGATCAAGTTGGTATCAGAGCACTGGTTTTGAAGACTTGATTGTTTGCAAGTTTTGTTTCTGATGCTCACAAGGTTGAAACTCACAAGAGGAGAAGGTCAACTTGTGGAGCCAAGTTCTTATCCGACAAGGAGGAAGCAGTTTCATTCACCGCAAGTTACAGAGAGACATTCACCAAGCATGGCTCATGCAGAAGACCATGAACGTGTTCCGAATGAAGAAGAAGACTTCAGGCAAATATCATACAGTTGAGAGATATGATGAAGGTCATTATGGAACGGAACATGATGTCGCAGGGTGAAGGCTCTAACCCTTCAATGAATAAGGGAGGCGGTGGTGACAAGACTCCAGACAGAGATGGAGGGAATGGTGCTTCTCCACCACCCTCTCCTCCTCCATCATCATCTTCTTCTTCTTCTTCTACCAGTTTGAAACATCTTCCCAATGGGCATGGTAAAACTCCTTCGCAAATTCCTTCATTAAAGCTTGATATAAAATTTGAGTTGCCACTTTACAATGGAGAAGTTAATGCTAAAAAGTTAGATAACTGGATACGTCAAATTGAAGTCTATTCTAGAATACAAAAGATTCAAGATGATGAAACCAAAATTTAGTTATATTCATTAAGATTATATGGTTCAGCACTTATTTGGTGGGAATCTAAGACACAGGAAGAAATGAAAAAGAATGGAAAAATTTTGCTTTCTTGGAATGATTTCATTATAGCAATTAAAAAACAATTTTATCCATTGGCTTATAAACAAAAGGCAACCATG
>ML781013.1:186505-211129 GCA_009831015.1 Picea engelmannii | reverse complement strand
TTACCCTCATCTTCACATAGACTGAGATAGTCTTTTGGAGGTCCAAAAGCTTCCCAATGGGGAGGTGTGATCAGGGGATCAAATTTTGCTCAATTTTCAAAGTGCTCGGAATGTGATGAAAATAGTGCCATTGCGTCCATCTCATCTTCCTGATTCTGGTGGTATATTTACTTTCTCAAACGGAGTCCGTATGAAGGAGATATCACGATCTATCCACCAAGACAAACAAGCAAAAATTTTAGATGTTGATTGTACTTGTCCGTACAGTCCATACGGTGACGTGGCAGGGCCGTACCATCCATACAATGATGTGACATTCGATGACATGGCAGGATCCGGTTGGTTGGTAGAGGTGAATGATGTGATGAAACGTGTCGTTCTATGCTTGGTGGTTTGATGCCACGTGGCCTAATGAAGGGCTGCCACATGGGACCTTTATATTGGTTAGTTCTTATATGCAAAATATATTGTCGGCTGTGGGGTTCGACCCCCGGACCTCCCCACATAGCTCACGCCTTCACCCGACCGCCCAGCCATTGGGCCACACATTGGTTCTTATTACATATATGTAATTGAATATATTTGAATTTACGAAATTGTAATGTGGGCGGGGGGTCGGGTCGAGGCTTAGCCCCGACCCGTGGTCATTTGTAATAGCATATAACCATGCAGTATAGCTCGATGAATGGCGCGGGTGTATAAAATTTATACCATAGTTTCATATAATATTGTATTATGAAATATTTGCGTGGGGTTCTATACTATGACCCACGGGTCATACCATTGTGTTATGCACGCGGTTATAATATTTGTGCGGGGTTTTAAAATATATCACCACGGTTTTGTATATGACCAAGAGCATGGGAGGTTATGCCCGTTACAATGAAACTAACCACCATTTTCCAACACGCGAGGTCACGTGGCCATATGCCCAGGTGCCAAGGCGGTTAGGGGATGGAGGCGCCTTAATCGTCCTACGATTTGCACCATTGGCACGATTGCACCCAGTGTTGGGTTTTTGCGCTTAAAAGAGCGTGTGAGCCAGGTTCACTAAAGGGGGGTGCGAATTGTAGAACCAGAGACAACATGCTTGAAGAGGGAGACTTCCAGGAGGTCTAACTTCTTCTTTTTGCGACCGATTAAGGCGTCGAAAGAGCCCAGACAGGGGTTTTGGGATGCTGGGAAGCCATTGGAGGAGTCGGTTTGTCAGTTTGAGCATTGTAAGACATTTTTTTGAGCACTTTTTGAGCAATTAATAATAATGATCCATTGGAAGCTGGACCAGGAGATGTAGCCCATAAGAGGGGTGAACTCCTTTATCAATTGTTCTGCACATGTGTTTATGTTCAATGTTTATGCTACTGTCTATGTGTATTTTGCATAAGTAATCCTTAATTTATGTGTTGAAAATTGATCATGTTGCTTTAAAACACATAAAATTTCACTTGCAATAATTATTCGAGTTTTTCAAGTCTTCTTCATTTTTAGATCAAAAATCCTATGTAGGGTACTATTCCTACATAGGGGGCAAAATTAGGAATTCCTTCCTCACAAGGAATTTGGAATACGTGGTAGGGATCATTTCCCTTGTCAAGGATGTCGACCCGGGGCAACCCTTCCCAAAATACTTGGAATACAAAGCAAGCCCAACCCTTTACGTCCTATTATGAGAGTCAGTTGATGACATCTCAACAAGCGCATAATCCATATGTTGGTCACGACGATGGTTATTACCAGTACCTGGCCAACAACCTAACTTTTCCTGGAAACTTGTTGCCAGCCAAAATCTAGGCTCCTTTTCCCCTGGTTATAATCAACAACCCAAATTACCATTTCTGGAAACTCTACACTTGCCAGACTTGACATGGTTATTAAATGACCCCATATGTCACGATCCATGTTGGCCTCCCATGCCAATGAATTTTCCTTTGGAGATACCAAAGTTCGACGCTAAGCCTAACGAAGATCCAGGCGATCATGTGACTACCTTCCATTTATGGTGCTCATCCAACTCTTTGAGAGACGACTCTGTTCAGTTGCGTTTGTTTCAGCACACTCTCATAGGGAGTGCTAGGAAATGGTACATTGAGCTTGACCGCTCAATATACTCTTCCTTTAGCGAATTGGAAATGGCTTTATTAAACCATTTCCAATTACCCATGAGATATGACGTCGGCACCGAATTGTTGGCGAACTTTGAGTAGACAAAAGTAGACCATATCTCCGATCACATATGAGAATGGAGACACCAGAAGAGTTTGATAAAAGTACCAGTCCCACCAGCATTCCTTCTTGGCTGGTTCGTTAACTCTTTGGTACCCGAGTTATCTAAAGACATTGCAACCTTGGGGTCTTTTAAGAAGAAGAAGTGATATTGAGAGCTCAACATCTCAAGATGATTTACTCTCAGTCTAAATTACCTTACAAAATTTTTCCAGATGCACCGCGGTCGATACTTGACAAGACCAAACAGAGATCTGGACCACATGTTCGTGGTATTGTTGGTTCAATGCAAATGAATCCCACTGATCAGTTTTCAAATCAATTGCAACAATTGTCAATACAGGGGACAACGTCCAGCCAAACCACCAGTTCGGCTTCTCCCCCTACTAAAACATCGGATGTACACAGTGTGTAATCGATAAACCCGAAGGCCACCCAACAACCTGAAGTAAAGAAGAAACAACGAAATAAGGGTAAGGGGGATAAGAAACCCACCAATAATTATGGCAGGGACAACACATAAAAGAATAAGTTGAAGTATCCATGTAATCTTTGCACAGAATACCACCTGACTCACTAGTGGCCTTAGCTTGCGGAGGCCCAGAATTTATTGGCACAACAACAACCTGACATGTTAATGAGCCTATTTACACATGAGAAAAATTTAACTCAAGCCTGTTCGAGAGAGGAAGGGGGTAGTCAGGGACCCCCTCTGTCTTCGAGTAATCCTTCATCTACGAATGTGTACATGATGAAAGGTAGCATTGACATAACATCTAGGACACGCAACTACAAAATGCGAAACACCTCTGAGAAGGGTAAAGAAGCTGAAAGCCCATCTCTTCCTCTCTAGATTAAGAATATGTTGGTAGAAACAATGACACAAATCCCCAAATGTGCATTCAAGAAAGCTTCCCATAACCCAAATGCAAGGGTCACCTAGAACTACTCTATGGTGGAGGATTTGTCTCAAACCCCTTGTGCAATGTCTTCTTTGGAAGTCCTCCAAAGCTTCCCTTCCCAGAGAAAGGATCTATTAGTTTCCTTAGAATCTATTGAGACTTGTAATCTGGGAATGATCATGCTTGATACGAACGACTTAAAACCTTGTCTTCCTTACCATGTGGTGTTTAAGATAGTAGTGTCTTACACCACAAAAACTTTTACCTGGAACATTTTCCGCACAGTGGTTGATGAGGGCACCTCGACATGCGTGATGCCTTTGGCTTGTTGGAAGGACATTGACGAACCTGTTTTGTCTCCGTCACCTACTCTTCTTACCTTTTTCGATGGTCATTCATTTTGACCACATGGAATCATCCTCTCTTTCTCCATGTAGTTAGGGGGGAATACTGTGTGCGTCGAGGTTGAAGTGGTCGAGGCGTCTCTCGACTACAATCTTTTGTTAGGAAGTATTTGGACCTATGCTATGAAAGCAGTGGTCATGATAGTTTTTCGGGTCTTTTTGTTTCCACATGAGGGCCAAATCATGTCCATTTATCAGTTATCCTTCTCCCGTCCTAACCCTTCATCGGGGGTATCCACGGTCCTGATGATTGATAACCCTCAACCTGACATAATCAACATAGGGGTTGGTTTGAGCCCACCTTTGATGGTTACTTTCAATTACCCACCTTTGACCGGAAATGTCCATTACATATCGATTGTCCCCGACCATCTTAGGGATGAAATCTTTCAAACCTTGTCGTTTTGCACAACTTACTTTAACGATTTGTGGACTCTTCCTTCCCCATCAGCTATGATGGAAGGGACAGGGCACCATGGCATGGCCATGCCTTTTTCCATGGTATAAATTGTGTACTCTATAGTCCAACAAGCTTGTGTTGATCCCAATATGACTCCCGCACAGGAGTTAGATACGGTTCTCCAGCCTATTTGGGCTCAAGGTTCCCTTGTCGGTACTGATTCTTTAGAATTAGTCTTTCCCTCAGATGAGGCAATTATTGAGGCAATGAATAGTCCCAACAAACCCTGGGATGATCTCCATCACAGACCTTATTTTCTCCCAGAGTTAAGAAGAATTGAAGCAAGAGAATTCACTTTGACTACGACTGGAGATAGGGCTTGTCCTATCAATCCTTTGGCTATGCACATTATTTATGCTGAAGGAAATATGGAAACCATCGCTAAAAATACACCTATTGATATCTCTATAACCCCTGGCATCATGGGTAATATCTTCGTTGGAGAGGACTACTCCCCGAGGATATTTAAATCTACACGGATTTATTTAAAGAATTTCACAATGTGTTTTCCTAGTATTACGAGGAAATTCGAGGCATAGATCCAAGAATTGTTGAACACAAAACCTCTTTCATTTGTCCATGGGGTACATTCTCTTATCGAAAGATGTTGTTTGGTCTGAAAAATGCTATAGCGACTTTTCAGTGGGCCATCTCTTTTTCTTTCCACGATCTCAAACACATAGTCTAAGATTATCTTGATGATTTAGCGTCACGATATCGTAAGAGAGATGATCATCCAACACACCTATGACTTATCTTTGAGCAATTTCACTACTATAAGATTCTCTTGAATCCAAACAAATGAAGTTTTTTCTTAACATCGGGTCGTCTTCTTGGTTTCATAGTTTTGACAACAAGGATCATAGTCAATCCTCTAAAGTTTGAGGCGATAGTTCAGTTGCCTCCCCCGTGCACAATCCCTCAACTTTAGAGTTTATAGGGAAAATAAAAAAAATTATGGCATTTCATTGCAAAGTATGCTGAGATCACAAAGGGTTTCATGCATTTACTGAAGAAGGATGTTCCTTTTCATTGGGAGGAAGCCACTCGACGTTATTTCGAAGCATTCAAACGCGCCCTCACGTCTACCCCTCTGCTTTGACCACCCAATTATACTAAAGATTTCTTATTGTATTTGGCTACTAGAGAGTCGACCATCGTCATGGTCTTGGTTCAGGGGGATGATTTTCTCTCAGAATACATGATTTATTACCTAAGCCAAGTTCTGGTTGCATCGGAACTCAATTATTCCCACATTGAAAACCTTGCATTGGTAGTTCATGTTGTCCAGCAGTTCCGTCATTACATCTTGTTTCGCAAGACCACCGTCATTGTCGTTGTGAATACATTTCAATACGTGTTGACACGGAGTTTAATCAGTGAAAATATCATCAAATGGATAGTTATTCTCCAGGAATGCAACTTGGATTTTTTTTCGGAAAAATCCAAAAAGTCGTTGGTCTTCATGGAACGCATCTCAAAACTTCCGGTCAAACCAGGAGATGTTATATCTGAGGAGTCTCGTATCAAAGGTGATATATTTTTTATCGCATCTTCAAACCCCTGATATGGAGATATACTAGTCTATCTCCAGACTTTGAAGTGCCCCACCTCTGCTTCTCATGATGAGTGTCGTCGTATACACCATTAGGCCAAGAACTATCTCATACTCGAGGACACTCTGTATCGTCACGATGTAGACTACATCCTTCGTCAATTTCTAACTCATGAAGAATAATAAATTGTGCTTAATGATTTCCACACTGGATCATGTGGCGGTCATTTGTCTAGGTTGGAAACAACCCAAAATATTCTACGATTCAGTTACTTTTGGACGACATTAATCAAAGATTGTGTTGAATCGGTCAAGAAGTGCCACCCGTGTTAGGTCTTCTCTCGGAAGATGAGGGCACACCCTGCTCCCATGTTTCTTGTCATCACTGTTGGTCCCTTCACCAAGTGGGGGATTGATTACGCTACATGCAACCCCCCTTTAGCAATGGGGCATCATTATATCATCATAGCAGTAGAATACTTTACAAAGTGGGTCGAGGATACGCCAACATTTAAATATGATGGCAAGACAACAACTTTATTTTTGTTTAACCAGATAATAGCAAGGTTTGGAATCTTGAGAGATATTTTCACTGAACATAGCAGTCACTTTCAGAATAAAATGATGTCTGAGTTAACTTCAAATCTTGAGTTGAGGCTATAAAATATGTCACCCTACTACCTACAAGCGAATGGTTAGGTGGAAGCTGTGAATAAGTCCCTTAAGCCTATTTTATAGTGAGCGATTAATTTGGCCAAGTCAAATTGGCATTTGATGTTTTACTCCGCATTATGGGCCTACTGAACGTCTATTAAGACTGCAACTGGTTTCTCACCTTTTCAACGTGTTTACAGGCTGGAAGCAGTCTTGCCTATAGAGTTCCAGATCTCATCTCTAAAATTGGCAGTGCGGTTATTTCTAGACACTTCAACGCTTGAAGAGAATTTATTATATCTCGAGTAGCTCGATGAGTAGTGTCATGATGCAGCCTTGGCTAGCGAGGCTCACAAACAAAAATTCAAGTGTCAGTATGATCGGTCCGTTCATCCTTGGATTTTATCAAAAGACGACCTTGTCCTAGTCTATGACCAAGATAAGGATCCCCTGGGGGCATGCAAGTTAAAACCCATATGGTTCGGACCTTTCATCATGAAGGAGGTTCTAAAGAAGGTCACTTATCGTCTGGTGGACTTTGAGGTAAATGCTTTGACAGATCCCATAAATTGGCTTTACCTCAAGAAGTATTACATGTAGGTGGGTCGCCTTGGGTGACTTCTTGTACATATGTATAGTTCATATACATTTTTTTATTTTTTATTTTTTGTCTTTTTGGTCTTATGGAAGTGCCATTTTTTATTTCATCTATTTCACTGTAGTAGATGTCAAGTGAATTAGATTTGTTCATTGGGTTTGCAGACGATGCTAGATGGCACACTTGGAGGCTTGCTTCCATAGCTTGGGTGATTTTTACACCTCAAGGCCAATTTCTATCTTTAGGAGGTATCTATTTAGGTGATGCCACAAGAAATGTTGTTGAATACAACACAGTATTAGAGTTTCCTCATGATGCATTGTCACATGGTATCTCTCATCTCCAGGTCTACTGAGACGCTCAGCTAGTTGTGTCCCAATTAAATGGGGTTTACCGTGTTTACGATCCTACTCTACACCGATGGTTCCTTAGAGTATGTCTCTTATAACGAAGATTTGATTACATTACGTATATCCATGTTCCTAGGATATTGAATCAAATCATAGATACTCTATCTAATCATGTATTAGATTGGCATATTGCACACATCTAAGTAAAATCACACACACGCACATGTAAATACATTTGTAAAATAGATGTAGTCCATAAGACGTAAAAATATGTAAATATGAATTTATATAAAAAAATATCAGAGTACATGGGTGGGCGCAAGAACCTCAAAAATATGTCCAGTAAGAGTCACAGGGCTTATGCCCTCAAAAATATACAAAACATTCTCTCCACACGTAAGTAGTCCAACCTAGCTAAGGGCGGGGCCTGTTGGCCCTACCATAGTGAACAATGGCATTCGCAAAACGCCGAAAGAGTTGGACCCATGTCCATGGAACCCCAACTACATGAGTTTGCATCGACGGTGGGAGATCCTCGATCTCCACCATAGGGACTATACGAGTGAGTGTGTGAGGTTCCGCTCCATCCATCTCAATAATCTCTCAGCCTCATTGGCTGGAGGCCCTCCTACTATTGCTACTGGTTCGACGACTACGGTTGGTCTTGCCTCTGGTAGAGGACACCGTCTAGTCCTTGAGAAGTATGTTGGATGCACTCGTCCCACATCTATACATAACATATACATAGTTGTCAGATACTCTCGTACACATAAAAATGATATATATAAAAAGAAATAAAAATTAAATAACTTTGAAAAACAAACATACCTAGCTCTCCTTGCTCCGCTCCAGGAGGTACAGGCATATAAGTATCTTAGAAAAGTTAATCTCGACATAGGGGTAATCCTCTATAGCCAGAATCTATCGATACCACCAGTCAAAAAAATTATCATCGAAGGCCTCGATGGTCCTCCCTCCCCCCTGTTGCGGAAACAACGTCGCCCATCTGCATACCACTGGAAGAGAGGCCTCGTGCCCTCATATCGTCTCTCGAGGACTGAGACTAGGTACCCTATTGAAGAAAAAGGAACATAAAACAACCTGTGTACACGTAGGGCCGACCTCTTTAAAGGTCAGCGCCCCCCCCAAAAAACAAAAATAAATGCAAAAAAGGAAGAATGAAAGGCAGGAGGGGCTAGTTTGTACTTACTTTGTCCAAGCGGAAGTTTGTTTGATCTACTAAAGCTCCCAGAATCAACTCTTTCAACAAAGGGGTGTTTTTGTCTTTCTTATCAATTCTCAAATTATAATGGTGATAATGAGCTGGTAGCTTCTATTTATAGACCTTTTGGCCCCTTTTTGTCATTTTTGGACCCTTTTGTCATTTTTTTTAGCTTGAAAATCATTTAGTATGGTTCTTGAGTTTCTTCGGGGATGTTACGATACATGTTACTTTGGTTATTTGGAAACTTTTTGAGAGTTGGGTCATTTTTAAAGGTCTTTTGGTAAAAAGTCATTTTTCCAACTTTGTGCATGTAAGATAGGATTCCACCTCCACTTGTTGCACCTTGTTGTATCTTTCTCTTTGCCATAGGATCAATCCCACCAAAATGCGACACAAAAACCTTACTCATGCTCTAGAAGTGTCATAATTTATTGGTAGAGCCTACCTTCACATGGATGCCCTAGGTAGATCCTGGTTGCATTTTTACTGTCCATGCCGTTGCTAATGATTATAGGCTCGAGAGTCCCTTTTAGTATTTCTTAATTACGAGTTTGAGCCTCACTTGCATGATTATTTATCACTTTTTACATCACCCTCGGGACTCCCCAAACAACGGATCTTATTTTAAGCCCTTTTTAGACCCTCTAAAGATGAAAATATTGTCGAGTGATCTTGTTGGCCTTCACAATCATCAAACAAAAATTCCAAGGAACGTATGTGTTGGAAAATATTTAACAGACAATGAATGCTTGTATACTTGTCATTAATGGCAAGTACAACAGTGAATATGGCATGAGTACAGAAAGTAATAGATGGGCATTATGAGAAGATGTTGCAGAGAATATTTGAGATTTGAATAAGATCATAAGAGATAGTGCAGAGGATTGTTGTCAGATCATCAATGGAAAGATCAAAGTAAGCAAAACAAAGTAATCTCGGGAGGAGAAGCATTTTTTATCGTTGGATCCCTTTCAAAATTCCTGAAAGAAGGAGAACCGTCAGATCTATTAGTAGACAAGAAGAAAGTGCAGATGAGGAGGACAAATCTCAGGCATCAAATCTGAGTGTCAGATTCAATCATCGTTGTATCATGAAGGACCTACAAGTTCATTAAAGTGCAAGGAGAAACGGGCTCACAAAATCCCAAAAGAAGGAGGACCGTCCATCTTCAGGCAGGACACATGGCGAAAGATCATCATGTCGCTGACTAGAAAGTCAAAGGAACGAGGTTCCCTAACCTCTTGAATTCATGATATGAGAAATCATGAAACTATCTTAGCCTTCATTTCGAGGTTTGTTCTGGACCGTTGATCTAAGCTCCATATCGGAGCTTCGCCTACCGCGACTTGGAGAGGTAAGAAACATAACCATCAGAATCAAGATATGCTAAATTGTGATTTAATCCTAGACATCAGATCAAGGTGTGTTATGGACCGTTGATCCAAGATCCATCTCAGAGCTTCTCCTATCGTGACTTGGAGAGGTAAGAAACATAACCATCGAAATCGTGATATGCGAAATCACGATTTAATCTCAGTCTTCAGATCAAGGTGTGGTCTGGACCGTTGATCTAAGCTTCATTTTGGAGTTTTGCCTATCATGACTTGGAGTGAAAAGAACCTCTATCGAAGGAATCATGAGATGTGAATTCATGATGAGATCTAGACCGTAGATTCATAGTGATCGTGGACCGTTGGTCTAAGCATCATTTCAGATTTTCTCCTATCGCAACTTGGAGTGACAAGAACCTCCATCGAAGGAATCGTGAGATGTGAATTCATGATGAGATCTGGACCATAGATTCATCGAGATAGTGGACCGTTGATCTCAGCTCCATCTCGGGGTTTCGAGGATCGCAACTTTGAGAGTCAAGATGCCTCATCTCCAAACTCACGAAATGTGAATTCACGAAAAGTACTTTTTTCATAAGCTCTTGGTCATGGCCATGGTCATATAGAGGAAGGAGCTAGTGCAGAAAATCTCTGTATCGGAGCTTCGGAGATCGCGACTTGAAGTGTCGAGACACTTGGCCACAGGAATGTCGAAATGCCAAAACTAGATTTAAAGGAAAGATTAATAAAGTTCATCCAATGGTGAAAATAAACTTGAATATGATTGGAGGGCTACTGTTCTCTCTCACAGTTAATTCATCAGTTACGAATCAGTTAGTAAAACTGATTCATGATTCCTGATCGGTTGGCATTTCAGTTGCTGAGACGGTTTTTCTTTTGCCTCAGAAGATTCCAAGGGTAGAAACTGTGGGTGTGGTGTATAAAAGAAAAAGATACAGACTGTACGTGGTTGGTCATTCAAGACGAAAAAATGAATTAAACAGTAAGAAAGGGAAAATTATAGGATCCGTAGGGTGAGACTGAGAATATGCACAGTGTAAGATAAAAATCAAAGAAGAGTAACAGATGAGGAAAAGACTTGAAACAGAGAAGAATGACAGAACAAGTTGAAGCAGAGAAGAATGAGAGAACAAGATGAAGAAGAGTAGATTTGCAGAATAGACAAAGGAAGAGAAGAATTGCAGAATAGTAAGAAGAAGACTAGATTTACAAAACAAAGAAGAAGTGGTAAGAATCGATTTATTTGTGTAGTTGGTTGTTTAATTATTCATTTATATTCCAGGGTGGTTGGGAGGTGCTAGGGAGGACTGTTGTCCTCAGAGGTTCAAGTTGGAGCTTGAACAAAGGGAGTTGTAGCTTCCATATGGTTGCAGCTAGAGAAAACAAGGTGGCAGGATGGTGCAAGGGAGAACAAGTGTTCTCTGTTATACAGGTTGGAGCTTGTGTAACTGGAAGTTGGTGCTTCCATCCAGTTGGTGCTGGAACATTAAGGGAGTTGGTGCTTCCTTCTAGTGGATGCTAGAGAAACCAAAGAGTTGGTGCTCTCAAACAAGTTGCAGCTTGTAAAACAGAGGTAGCAGCCTCACATTGAGTTTGTGCTCAATTATAGATGATGTACAAAACTTAAAAGACTGCCTATCATTTCGAAGAAGAAGAGGTTTTCTCCCTTTATGGGTTTCCTCGTGAAAATCTATCTCTGTGTATATCTTATGTGTGATTGATGCTCGTTACTTTTATTGTCCATATGTTGTATAATGTTGATGATCACTTGAAGAAAGATTAAGAATGTATTAATAGACTTAAAATTGTTTAAGCACACTAACAACTGATTCACCCCTCCCTCTCAGTTGTCTTAATAATTTCAGTAGTCTGTCCGATGGTAGTTTACCCATTTTTTGGTCTGGATGGTCATTTGTACGAACAAAGTTATACTCTAGGACCCTCGGTTTTCTAGAAGAGTATTCTCAGGTATAATTTTAACCCTTTTTCGAGCCCGAGGGACTAAATTTATGAAAAAGGAACCCCCATGGAGTCCATAGTTAAGCTCTTTTCAGACTCCCTAAAATTGAAAATATTGCGAGTGACCTTGTTTCTTCACACTCGTTAAATTGGTCAACAAGAATATCCATGTCGGAGTCCATAGTTAAGATTTTTTCAGACTCCTAAAATATGAAAAAAAATTCAAGTGATCTTGTCTTTGTCACACTCGTTAAAATGATTTTGAATAGACGTCTCTTCGATGTTAGTTTACCCCTTTTTTGAGCTGACTAGACTACCTTCGAAAAATGTACACTAGTAAAGTCTCCTTTTATGATTTTTCATACTCTATAAAAATTAAAAACCGTTGAGCTTACCTTCTCTGGGATCGTTAAAATTACATCCAAGGACTTTATCACTGTGTCTTATTAATCGCATTTGCATCCCTGCGTCTTTGGCCTAATTCCAACTCCATGTTACTCTCAACTGAACCATCTAAAGCATGCCTTATACGCAAGTCTTGTATCACTTTTCCTCTATGTCTTTACACCTTGAACCACGAAGGATTTTTCTCGAGTGTCCTTTTCCTGCATATGTCCCCTTGCTCTGAGCATCTGTGTTTTCCTTGTGTTTGAAACTAGTATGTCTGTGACACTTGTTCCTCCTTTATAACGTAGCATTCTTTGATTCGTTTTCAAGATTTCCAAAATTATTGAAAAAGACAAAAAAATCAAATATACCCCAAAAAGAGGAAGGGAAAAGTATTTTCTTTTTGTTGACAAAAAAATGAGTCTCCCTTGGACAAAGCACATCCTTTCATTTTTTCGTCAATCCCTAGGATTCAATATGACCTTAGGAAGTTGTTCTCTCTACATCGAGTTGTGTCCTCCTCCATTTGGTTACCCTTCCAAACATATGGATAGTTTGCATTACCTCGTGCATCCTAAACTTATGTCAATGCCATGCTGCCTGAGTCTCATATTTTGTCATGCTTTTGTACAAGGGAATTTTTACTAAAAATAGAGTCGGTCGTTCTATAGTTTGTCTCTTGTCCTCATGCCCAACCACCCCGAAAGTCCAATCAAGTCCTTTCTCAAAATCAATGAAGTTCTCCACTTGATCACCAATATCCTCTTGTTTATTCCCGATGATCTGTCGAATACCTCTGGGTAGTGACATCGTACACTAACATTACGCTCCTACCCGAGTTTTGAATATTTTGAATTTTTTTCTCGAGATTTGAAGACCTCATCTCTAGCCATCAGGAATCATTGGCTTCTTGAAGTTGGATACTATACATGTATATATTTTGATTTTCAGATGTAGATCCATTATGTACTTCTCATGGATACACTTTATATAGTTATATGACATGGATCTACAGTGTATTTGATTGGAATCTATGATTTTATTTCATCCCAAGCATGGGTATGCCTGATTCAGTGAGAAAAATTGTTATTTTGCAGATGGAACCTCCTAAACTTTGGTCCCTCGGCTCACTCGCTTCGTACATTGGTGAATATTTGTAATTTATTTTGGCCATCAGATGCTCTTCTGACCTCACACATTAGGGGGCATCTATTATAACCCTAAACTACACCAGAGATGCATACCTGGCATCAGGCCATCTTACTTGCTATATTTTCCAATCCATCACTAAACGACGCTTCTAGAAACCATTGTTTTGAAGGTGTACGCGCCCTACACCACTACTGCCCACGTACACACACTTTCTCCATCAATACAACTCATGTACACCTAAAAAAAATCGCGAAAAATGAAAATTGAAAAGGGATACGGGTTTCCGAGCCTTTACTTAATCAGTTGACCACCCATAGCCAATCACCCCAACCGTTACTATCTCTTTTGGCCTATAAAATAAGGTTTTGGGGCCCCATTCCAAAAAGAAGCACGAGAGAATAGAAATCCTACCCATATCAATATTCTCCCTTTGCCCCAATATTTTGCAACCACATTGTGAGTTTGATCCATAATTCCTTCTTCCTCCTTTGCAAACCCTTTCTATTTACCTAGAGAGAAATGAAGAGGAGAAGAATACGTGGAAGCAGTTGGTGCATGGTGAAGAGGAGCCTAGGACCGAGTTCCAGGAGCAGTGTCAAAATCATGTTGTAAACGACTTTTGTGAGATTAATATAAAGATGTAATTTTTTCGTCCCACCAAATGATGTCTTCAATCTTCGTGATTTTGTTTACATGTCTTGGTTATGATGTCTAACCCACTAATCCATATATAGAATGCATTATTGTAGTTTCTTGTTTGTCTTTTGGTGAATGCAGGTCAACCTTGGGAGGAGACTTGCAGTCAGGAAACAACCAAGCGTAAAGGGATCGACACCGGAAGTGGAGTTTAAGGTATGCCTACCGGATCCCTATACTTTGTCTTTTATGTATGATTGTGGGGTAATGTTGGGATAGTTGATAAAAAGTAGGAGAATTTAGATGGTTAGGTTTGTCTGCAATTTAGAACCCTGGTGTAGTATGTAGAGGGGTTTCCCCCCTATAGAAGTGTTGTGTCATCCACTATTTCAATCACTTACAAGTCTTCTTTAGTGCACACTCCATCTATGTCTATTGTCACTCCTTTTAGTCTACCGATTGGTAGGAATATATGTTTGTTTTCTAGTTTTAGTTGAACAGGTGAATATCCTAATGTGGGCTCTCCTATGCATTTCCATGTCTTCTTTGGTAATACATTCACTTCATATCCTAGATCTAGTAAGATATCTCCCATGTTGAAATATCTGATATTGGTATTCAGTCTGAATTCTCTACTTGTTCTTCTCCTTGTATGTAGGTTATTGACTGTCTTTTGTTCTAGTTTTCCTTCTGTCTCTATACTACATATTTATAATATGTTTTGAAATATTTTAACAGATGATGGGTCATTCACTACTTTTATGCATGATTGAAAAAAGCCTTTGATTGTACTTACTTGTCCTAGGGGTTGCATTTCATTGGTATGATCCACTAATAGAGGCATATAGTACTCTAGTGCTTCCTTGCTTTGCTACATAGTTGAAGTCGAAACCATGTCTTCCTTATGAAATTCTTGTCTTTCTTGCTTAAATATATTCTTCTCATTCTGCATGTTGAACTGCTTACTTGGTTCAGTGTTATTGTTCAACCACTAGTGTTATCCTGACTCTTGTCAGACTGCATCGTTTCCTATTTTAGCTCCTCCAAGGGCAACTATGTTGATGTTTCATCCTTCATCTCTCGCTTCGACTGAAATCCACTAAACATTCTGGTTGTTCTGGTTCCTCTTTTCATGAATATTTACTAATTGTGTCGAGCATTCTTTTATATCATGGTCCGATTCACGACAATACATACAAGTTGTTGGTGGAAGTGGACATTATCACGCATAATGTCCCAGTTGTTCAAAATTGTGACATACCACTAGTTCTCTACCGTGTCCTCCACCTTTGTAGCCTACTAGATTTTCTCTCGGTGCGTTGTAATAAGGTTCTTGGTTGTACTACATGATATTGTATTGAGGTTGCGTTGTGTTATACTACGGTTGTGTGGTATTATATGGTTGTTGCAAAATAATATAATACTATTACATAGTGTTGTATGGAGCTTGAACTTGACTAAACTATGGTGTAGCTTGCCCAATCATCATTTCTGCCTGCACTCTATATGCATATGATGTCCTTTCTCTCATCAACTCCATAGTTCTACAATCTGTGTCATCATGGACCACTGACTTGCAAAAGTTGAAATATGAACTCTTTGGGACTATCTGATATTTCTATATCATTAAGCAGTGATACATATTGTGGTCTAGTTTCTTACAAACTTCGCACCATAGTCCTCCTATTAGTAACATATTTGGCATTTGTGTTGCCATATACTGTGAGAATGTTGGACATTCGTTCTTGTGATGTCCTTCCATCCTACATGTAGTGCACCAAACGACTTCTCATTTTTCCTTGCCCTTATCCTGGTTTAGATGAAATGTTAAGTTCTTCAAATCCTCCTTTAGTTCCTTGATGGCTAGGTCTGTCTGTTGATATTGGTTTTCTTCTAGTTGTAGGGTTGCTTGCTGAGCCTCTACCCGCATATAAAAATTTTGTTGTCACAATAGGTATTTTAAGTGTGGTAGTAGTGAATTGACGAACACGTGCCTATGTTGCATATCGGTCATGAGATATTTCAACTTTCCCTTCAATTGCTTGAATCCTTGGTCAATCGCCCATACATATTTTCCCAGTTTCTGTCTAATTTTGATCATCTCGTTCATGTACTGATCCTATGAACTTGGCTTGTCAAAATCATTAATCAGTTACTTCTTAATGTTTATCAGTGTCCTTATCTTCCCATTTTCATTTTTTGCATCTAGACTCATGTACCAGTCTAGTGCGCGGTCTCTTAGCGTAATAGCTAACTGCACAAGTTTAGTATCTTCATCAGTTATATGTTTTTATTCCCAAATCTTTGCACAAATGAACAAGTGTTTCCCAAGGTCCTCTGTTTCTTCTCCTTGAAATTTTGGTAACCTAATGGTGGGATCATGTCCTGCCATTCTGAACGCTGAACTACTACCTCCGCGTGGTGTAGATACTTTACTAGTGCTGCATGAACTAGCTCCTCTAGTTGTTGTTCCTTGTGTGGATGCAATTTTTGTTGTCTTTCTTGCGAACTTCAGTTTTCTAAATGATGGTGTTCTCTTTGGTGTATTGGTCGCACATGGGTTTATGGGTTCCACAATAACATTAATATGGATAGGATTGATGCCTTATCTTCCCATTCTTGGACCTCTCACCTTCCTCTCATATGTTGCACGCAGGATTTACTCAATCTACTCCATAGCCCAGAGATCCTCTACCTCTTCCTCATCGCTCGCCAAGCCTTCCCTCATGGCTACGACTCCCTTCCTTGTATTCACCTTGTATTGGTAGGGTACTCCGCTACGCGTCTTTCCAGCTATCGCCATGATCCTCTTGACCTGGTCATCATCCATCATGATTGGGTCAAAGGGTTCCTACTTATTTCCCTTATCCTTTCCTCCTTCCATTTCTCCTCTTTCTGTCAGTGCTTCCCCCCTTCCCCCATGCACCCAGGGGAGTTTAGTTGTCTAACTCCATTGTCATTACACCTTTTTTATATAACAATATCTTAATAGAAGTATATAGATATATAATGTACCTTCCTCGAGGTCCACTTAGAAACTCTTTCTCCATCGTGCTACACAAATTCAATGTATCTACTACAGACTCTATTATAAAGCTTGCCACAATATTGTCGAGCCAAAAATCTACTGCGTGGGTGAACTTGTTGTTCACTTTCTGTAACTGCTCAATCTGTACTAGGGTCCACTCTAACTATTGGATCCGGTTTGTTGCATGGTTATCCTTCAACATAAGTATCCACTCCTGCAATAAATGTGGAAAATCACACAAAAAGACTTCATGGAAATCTTGAAACATGTATTTCTCAAGATATTTGTGGGGTGTTATTCTAGGTTTTTTTTTTCTTTATATGAAAACTCCATCTCTTTTGTTCTCATCCAAGTTTCGATCTATGTTTTTGTGGGATTCCATGGTATCAACATCCCCTTCTAGTAGCTCATTGCTTTCATTTATGCTTTAATATTATTTTACTCTACATATTCACATCTACTCAATCTTCTGTTGTTCCTACCAACAACAACATGACCATTTGTTGGCTATTTCTTTCATTCCTTAAGTATCCTGTCTGCTTTTATTGACCCAGGGTTCATGTTTGTTAGGGTTTCCAACAAAGCCTCTAAAACTATCGGCCCTCCTCGTAAACCATAAGGAAACATAGCGCATGAGGTGCACTGCGCCTTCTCACCCGAGATAGTCTTAATGGGTGGCTACAATACTCATTTGTTTGCAGCCTAGGATTGAGTGCGAGAGATGAGATTGGTATATTGAAACTCTATTATAACTTGTAAACACAATGTACTTTTATTTACGATTATGCAGAAAATATACTAACTCATTCATTCAGCATATCAATATTTACTTGAAGACAATAAAGAAAGACATGCATTCAATAACATAACACATATGTTACCTTGGTTTACCTCCTCTTGGGCTATGTCCACAAATATCTGGCTCTCTGCTCTTTTATTATAGTAGTTCTTCATTACAACGTTGCGTGCTTTACAACTCTTCTCAGTTGGGTAAGATCTATATGAGGCAGACTAGACTGCACCAGGATCCTCAGCCTGCAATCTAACCCTCAATATATACCCTCCTTCATCCTCTCTAACTCAACAAATTACAAAATTAGGTCATACAACAAAATATTACATATCGACTTACTACAACAATTCTCTCTATAATAACGACTAGCTATCCCTGCTCTGATACCTAGGTATATCTATTTATACATTTGTGGCTTTTCATCCATTACAATACATTACAAAAATCCTAACCCTATCATAATTAGGTCTTCCATGCATGCACACATGTTTATTTTCCTTCTAGTTGTCGCTTGTGCATGCTTTCTTTCCCAAAATAGCCTTTCTTTCCTCTTTGGCCTTTTTCCAACAAGAACATTCAAACTAAAGGAGTCACTTTCATAAGAATATATCTTGTAAATCACTACATAAATCCCATTGATAAATTGGCCATATCGAAATATATGGAGAACCATTCGACCATCAAACACTGCAGAGTCTAATTGCGCCTCTGTGGCAGGTTTGGTTCCTTCTATTGAGTTAAAGGGATTTAGGACCCCTGAACATGTCCACCAAATGGTACATTGATCAACCAACCCATTTACATTGATCCCCCTAGATTTAGTGGGTATGGTATCTCATATGGTGGGGTTAATACCTCTTATCATCAAACTCCTATATGGTGTCCCATGATACCTTACAATTATCCTAATACCCCAATAGATTCTTCCCATTCTACATATCAAGTGAGAAGTAGAAACTCATATTCAATTTACCCTACACACCAACACATTCACAAATACACTTGTACTAGTTCCTCTTACAATGGATCATCCATGAATCCATATTATCATTTTCCTAGCCACAGATTGCTAATAGCTTCAATTCCTACAGTTATAGTACCCCAACCTCCCATTATTTGTTTTCAATCCACACCTCTTCTTTAAAGATTGGTGTATGATAAATAAATATACTCAACCCCCTAATCAGAATACCAATAAAAAAAGAGAAGAAAAATGGGAAGGGTAAACAAAATGACCAATTCCAAAACCAAAACTAGAATTAGTTGGGTCAGCCACAAGAAAGAATGCTTGCATGTTTGCAAGTGTTGTTGGTGATGTTGTTGCATATGGAAGGAAGAAAAAAAAAGATGAAGTGTTGGTTACAAGTGTGATAAAATAATCATGAAATCTTCTACTTTCATCATCCATCCAAGTAGCATCAAATTTATTAACTACATTCATGCAGGTATGATTTTTTATTACTCTTATTTCATAATTGTTGAAGTAAATTCAGGTAAGAATTTTCCCCCCATTGAATTTTTATAATACAAAGGATGGTATTATTTGAATGCACACACTCACATAGTAGAATGTCATGTTAATTTGGTTATGGGGTAATAGGCAAAGAAAATAAAAGATAAGAACTTGTTATAGGAATGAATGCGAGTAAATCTATTCATGTATGAGACCAGAACATGGTTGTATATGGAAAAGTATGGATATGGAAAGGCTATGAACCACACAGGTACCAAAATCTTCCTACCTCTAAATAAAACTTGGACTGCAACCTTTCTGCTAACACTAATGAACACCAAAAAATTATATTCTTGGTTTAGTGTTCGAGTTGAAAAGGAATGCAACCAATTAATTGGGAAGAAAATAGGAAGTGTGTGAGGAATGTGTCAATACATTGGCTAGAATTCCAACTTATGGATGGCGAGATACATGATTGAGATAAATATCATTTTGTAATTCAATGCAAGGTGCATATATGCATTGAGAATTGCACTCATGCATGGTAAGTGATATAATTGTATACTTAAATGCATTTGTGGAATGGGTTTTGTAAGTACATGCATATATATTATGGCATGGGAATAATTGTTACTAACAGCTGAAATGTTGTTAACTCATGAAGTTGAAGACATTTCAGGGAGGTGTTAGACATTGCAACATGAAAGTTGCAAGTCAATTAGTGACATGAGCATTGACTACATGAAATTTATTGTTCAGAAAAAGAACTAATGAACTTACAGATATTATATTACTGTGAACATGCATATGCATAGAATGATGAGTCATTCTATTTTATTAAATTGTTGGGTAATTGTGATTGAATTGCTAGGTGCATGAAATTCTAAGATCACTGCATAAGATTTTGTACATATTGCAATTGAATTATGACATATAACAAATACTGACAATATGTTGTCTATAAGAAAGATGAAGGATTGCAGGAAAAATGGTATGCGTGCCTGTGCAAAACCACAAGGAAGACTGAATTCATAATATGGCAACAACCAAGAAGAATTATGAAATAGAATTTCATGTTTTGGGGGGGAATTTGAATTCCCTTTTAAACTAAGTTGGAGTTCCTAAATGAACTATTTTATGTTCTCTCATGATAACTACATGTGGGTGATACAGATGAGATGATGTTGATTAAAGTTGAACTATTGACTACAAAGAGTAGCTCAAGGAAGATGTTGATTGGAGACAACAGATCTTACCCTCAGATCCCCAGTGGATCTGAGTGTGTGTAGACTTCTCCTTGGGTTGCCTTGGAGAAGGCTAGAGCCCTAAAGGGAGAAGTGTTGGGATAGGTTCCTCGGTATGAGGCCCGAGGGTACTTGGAGACCTTTGAGGGAAGTTGGAAATCGTGGAGCCATGATGCTCTAAGACTTCCCGATCCATCCTATTGCTAAATCCCAAGGGAAGGGAGGTGTAGCAGCCGATGGACTATGTGACAGTGAAGGTGTACACTCCTAGGGTGGGACATGCATGTGGGGAATGATAGACCATTAGTTGGAGTGTTGTTGAGGTTTGGTACCTTGGCCTAGACCATGTTGACGGGGATTGTGGACCGTGGCTATATTGGGAATTCATTGCCCTAGTCAATTCATAGCCCTGCTCAGGGGTGGAAGGTCTTCTCAATCAAAAGATAAGTATCAATTCTTTATTCATTGTATGTTGTGTATCTTGTATACATGTTATAATGTTATTAGAATTTCCTGTATATATATATATATATATATCATACATGTTCTAATGTTGCTTCTGAATGAATAGGTGTAAGAGGAGAGTGTTTATGTATGTGGATTTATAGACCTGCTGAGAGTTATCGACAATGAGGTATAAGGATGGGTGGAACATCATGGATATATAGCCTGTGGGTGCTTTCAATGAGGTTTAATTGAAGAATGTAACAATGAACAATGAGATGAATGATTTCCTAAAGAAACTCTATGGAATAGAGCAATTGAGTTTCAGTTGTACTATGAACATCATAATTGGTTCTTGAAAGTAGAGAACGAGGTTGATAATAGGCTTCCAATAGCTAAATATTGGATCTTTTTGAAGAATTTTGAATTGTGTATGTATAAACAAGTTGCACTGAGGACAGTGAAAAAATAAGGGGAGGGGATTGGTAACCAGTTGTAATTATGAATTGTAAACATGATTGATAGGCTCGTGAGCTGAGTTATAATAATCCAGGAGGCTTATGTGATGATTAGGCCAAAGATCGTAGATGCAATGGCCAGGTGAGCCTATTATTGTATATGTGTAAATACTCATATATTTAATATAAATACATCATTGCGTGTAGACCGACTAGGATAAAAGAGAATGGGGGACTAAGCTCCACTAGGTAGGGAAAGGGATGGGATTGAGAGGATAGGAAAGAGGGGCTAATGTAGAGGGATTAACCCAAGGGAATATTATAATATATTCCTAAATATGAAAATACTAAAGTGGGGGGAAATAGACCCAGTTATCCTAAGTTCATGGGAAAGGGAACGATGGAGTGGACGCCAGCTCTAGGAAAATAGATGTTGACCTGGGCACATGAAGTTAAAGCTAGAAAGTCAGCTCATTGGGGGGATATTCTCCCATTCTTCGCCTAACTCATGTGGCCTCCATCATCAACCCCTACATCTTTCAGGCACCTCTAAGCGACTCGTGAAGCTGACCTATGTTTTCATGTGAATCACAACGGATCTAGAGCCGTGTTGTGCCTTATCGAATTGTGGTTCCTACCATCCCCTGGGCTATATTGAGCCTTGATATTGTCCTCACTTGCTGGAATTGAGTTGAAGTTGGTTGAAGAAGTGGGTTGTTAGGCTTGTGGTTGAAGAAGAAGGTTGTCAGGCCCGTGAGGAGTTCTCTCAAGGTGAGAGTTTGATGGGAAGTGATTTTATCCTAGAGAGATTCCAACATCAACTACAAAGCTTTGAGAATTCATGATATGTCCTGTTACCGAGACCCTAAAAGGGAAGTGGATTAGTTGATGGACTGTGGGTGGAACAGGCATGTGGGGAATGAGAGTCTGTGAGTAGTGGGCATAAGTAGGATCTTTGAGATAATCCTTCGAGTTGCACTATGCATTTTTCTATAACCTCAGCCTAGTATAGAATTCTTTTTCCCTGGGTGGAGCTTAGTCCCAGCTTGGGGGGCATCATGGTCTATGGTTGGGAGGTTCATGGAAGGTCTGCATGCAACCGGTGGTCTTATATTAAAAGATCAGTACCACTTTTATGTTCATTTACATGTTGTGTATATGTACATGTGTTAGAATTGATGAGTAATGCCTGTATATGTTGTATGTATAGGATTATTGTTATTTCCGCATTAATCTATGTATGAACATAATATGTTGTCTATTTATGTTTATATTTATATGCATATGATAATTGTTGTTTCTATGAGTAGCATGGCTGAGGACCTACGAAGTTACAAAATTGTATCAGAGCAGAAATATGTTCCTCTATGGTGTTGTCGGGCATGTTGGGTGGTGTCAGCAGAAATATGTTCCTCTATGGTGTTGTCCGAGGTGTTGAGTGGTGTCTAGGGACGTTACGAGAGATAGATTCAAACCTTAATAATATTTATCCTTCATGCCTTAGAAAACCTAGTAGCATCATTTCCATTATATAATCCAAGACTTTAGCATCACAACCTCAAAACAGTGCACTTTGCAACATCATAGAACTTAGTCCTTCATAGTGCACCATTAAAACTCCAAGAAAACTCCACTTTCATCTTTAGACCCTAAGGATACTCTCCATCTTCCCTTGTGCACATCATATCTCTTTTGTGCACCTCACACTTGATATTCTTGCTTGGATTCTATTCAAATATGCACATCTACCCTACATTTATAGTTTTTATGTGCTCACTTTTAGGGTTGACATGTAAATATTGGTTGGGTTCCTAATTCCTAAGGAGTTAGAGGGAATTATATATACCATTGGAAAGGTCTCAGAATACGATTTCCAACCATATAACCTATGCTCTCATGTGAGCCAGGTATTTAGAGTAAAACTACCTTCAAAGATAGGGTATCTGAATTGAGCATAAAAAATACAAAAAAAAGATCTCCAACACATCTTTGACATCAATAAAAACAATATTTTCAATAGGTTCCCCATAGAATTCTTGTCTCGCAATCTAGGTACCCATTCATGCCCCATGTGCCTTCATAATAACTCCTTTACAACCCAAATCAAGTATTGGAATAAGGGACCTTTACATAGTTCCCCAAACATTTAAATCATCCATACATCCTACTATTGCACTATGTATTCCTTGTAAAGGGTCTATCCTACATTTAACAACCCCATGCACGTACCATGTTCCTTAGAAGTAGTTTATTAATGGACCTAGGGAGTTGGTCTGTAGAGCACGTTTTTGGAAAGGGGATCCTTCCCAAGGTGCCTTTTAAGTATCCCCTTTAATGTCCAAGCCTATGGATTTTAAAATAAAAGCATGTTAAAGGAGGAAACCCATCCCACTAGAATTTTAAAGCATGTCTTTAGGTGGGCTTTGCAGTGGATAATCGTCCCTAGTGTGCCAAACATTGAAATTAGGGAAATATTACACTCTTTGCCCAAAGATTCTATCTAAAAGGTTTGTGATGATCTAAATCCATGTTCATGGCAAATTGAAATTAGGTAAATATTACACTCTTTGCCCAAAGATTCTATCTAAAGGGTTTGTTTGATGATCTAAATCCGTATTCATAGCACTTGTGCCTTATTCTACAACTAATGTCTTTGAGATTTCTACATCAATAAATCGAAATTTTTTGTTTTGTAACAACTTGATATATCTTCCTCGAAATGACACATTCACAATTTAAATGTGAAATTTTTTTATTACCACCTTTTTTCAATGACAAGATATGGATGTTTTAATAACCTTATAGTAAGGAATATAATGGGAAATTTGCAAAATATTGTTGTTTATTCATTTGAGTGTGGCAAAAGTGATCACTTGTGCAAGCCGACTTCACCAACGGAGGCCACACTATAGTGTACAATGCGTATATAAATGAAGTTTTAAACACTTATTTAGCATGCCACTACAAGAACGGTTATGCAAACAAGCATCACGATGGATTCCGAGAATGTTAGTATTCCAGAAGACATGACGATGGATTCTGAGAGTGTTAGTATTCCAGAAGAGTATGTTGATATATTGGTGTAAGAGTTTGCTTATGATCCAGTTCGTCTACCCCTTACAGAAGACCCTGCTCAGGTGCTTTACAACCGCAGGACATTGGAGACTATTTGGGATGCCAAACACGATGCCATTAACCCATTCGCCCGCCAGCCCTTCGATATTAACCATGTAATCCCGCAGTCCCAGCTGAGGCAACAGATGGTTCAATCCCTAAGGCTAGAGGTCATTCCCGACTATACTAGGATCTTGAGAAAAAGAGAGATGGAAAATCTGTTGACTGAATTG
>ML781013.1:156611-179067 GCA_009831015.1 Picea engelmannii | reverse complement strand
GTCATGTTAAGACTACCATATCCTTACTTCCTAGTTTATAATAACGTTACAACTTACATTAGCATAACCTTGCCATAACATCTCCTTTATGTTACAATTTATTGAATTAAACGATATCACACTTTACTTGCTATAAATATATATAAAAAAGGAACATTAAGGTCACATTCCATTAACCTAAAACAATAATTGCAAACAATTCATTACCGCAAAAGGGAACACTAAGGTCACATTCCATTAACCTAATGGCAAACGCAATTAGATAACATAAACGAGATTTAAAATGACCAAGGGTAAACATAACAATATTACAGCCTCTAATATAAGTAAAGGGAAGTTTACATTGTAGATAAAATTACCTCTAAGAAAAAGGGTGCATATTCAACTAGATTTGTAGTTCAAGTTACTTGGATCAAGGACCTCATAATTATACCAGGTAAGTGCGTTTAATGGTTAAGAGTAATTATTTACTCTTTGAAAATCATAAATTCCAAAACCAAAATTCATTATATCTTACTTACTTTATGTTTATATATAAATTTGATTTAATTATCCATCAACTCATGCAATAACCAATATCAATTAATCATCCTTAAAAACCATTTCCTTCATATATATGGCACTAGATCTACCTAATGGTAATTAATATCAATGATTCATCAAAAGGATTTCATTTTTAATATTCTTCCACATTCAGCCGATTTAATAATACTGCCATATACAAATTTCTACATATTTGAATTTTAAGTTATTCCAATCAATTTAATAACCTTACTCCATACATATATCCTTCCAGCTGATTATAAGAGTTTATGAACCTAAATGATTGGGAAAGTACAATGTCACCTAACTCTACATAATGCAAGTTTACTCCAGGATAAGGAACGGTGAACTCAAAAATATAAGCAATCTTCTTCCCACTGTTTTAAATGCAAACTCTATCAAAATTATAAATGCAAACTCTCTCAAAATTATAAATGCAAACTCTTTCAAGATTTCCTTTCACTTGTGATTACGCGGGTTATTAATCATCGTTACTCAATGCAAAAATTTAGACGACCACTAAAAGTAATATCGTAACGATATAATTTAAATTACACATTTTTAAAATGCCAGGTCAAATACATATAATTAAGGACTCAGTTTTAAATGTAAATATTGTATACGCGTGTTGCTATGCGACAATGATTACTTTTACATTTGACCATGATATATATGTAATTCAAACTATTATTTAATCTATCATATAAAACCAGGAAATTCTGATATCTCTGAACCGAGTTTTAAAAAGGTCCCATCCCTCTGCTTTTAAATTATCATCAAATTCAGCGCATAGGGAGGGACTTTCAATGCATGAGTAATACGGAGAACTGGGAACTAGGATGAGGAGACCAGCGAATAGTTGGGCAGTTGCCGTATTCAACAGTAACACTTTAAATGCAAAGAAAACCACGCCCAAGATATATGATCAACCACCATTTGGAGGATTTTCTCACTGTGGGTGTTAAATACGCCCAATATAAATGCAAAACGCTCAGATACGGATGCCCAGTGTACAAAATACAGTGGCAACAAAAAAACGCCCCAATGATTGTTGCAACGCGCCCAACGCAGTTTGCCAAAAACGCCCCATACCACAATGTACAATACAAGTAAAGATGCTCACGGTGTAAGAAAAAATGCCCAAAATGACTATTATAAAAACGCAGAACACAGTTTGCCAAACACGCCCCATACCACAGTCTACAGAGTGAATAAAGATGCTCACGGGTAAGTTAAAAATGCCCAGCAGTCATAGGAAACACCCAACAATAACAAAAACGCCCATCCATAATTTAAAGGCGCCCAACAACAATTAAAAACTCCCAGCAGTCACTTAAACGCCCACCGGCAATTGGGACAAACGCCATACAAATCAAACAGTCGAATATATCCCAGCAAGACACAGAACAATAACTCCTTTAAACGGAGATCAATGGACAACCATTATTACCCTGAGTGCCATTTTAAAAACATACAATGAATGCCCAAGATATATAGCCAAACGCCCAAGGTATACATCATCGCAGACCATTAACGCATTTAAAGTCAGATTTTAAAAGAAAAACCCTATCTACAATGCATGCCAAAAGACACTCAACAAAATATATTCTTCTCATGGCCAAAGCGGCGGTAACAATTTCGACATTGCCAGAATAAACTCACAATAACATTGCTGAAACAAAATTTTCCGAATGTAAAAATGCCAGAACAATCTCACAATATCAATCATCAATTACATTAAATTGACGAATAAAAATGCTTTCTTCTTTACCAATTAAAATCATACCATTTCCTTATGCCCGTGTTGGAAGACGTCCCGCACTTCGTGTCGCGTCCCGCGCTCCGTGCCGCGTCCCGCGCTCCGTGCCGCGTCCCACTCGCCGACCGTAAAAGGCTCACCAGTACCTCCTAGCCAAACGCTAGGGGTACTCTGCTTCCCCCTTAGCCCCCCGAGCCGCAAAGGGGCCACACAAGAACCAGAGATAGACTAGCATCTGAGCTTGCCTCCACGGCTGAGCTACCACTCCAACACAGCTGAGATAAACCCAACTCCTCACAAGAAATCCGTCAAGCCACAATTCGACACCGTAATGTTACTCTAACCATTCCCCCCTTCTTCCTTCCTTTCCCTTTCCTTTATAGAAATTTTGAGACTAACCTAAATCCCTAAATCATTAATTAATTAATTTTTAATGACAACCCTCTAAACAGTCTCCACCGTCCAAGTGTCACACATGCCTCTCGTTCTCCAAAATTAATTTCTTTTTAATAATTAAAAGACTCAAATTCCTCACTCCCCCCCAAAAATCACTCCTTCAATTACTCCTTAAATTACTCCTTAATCACTCCTTAATTTACTCCTCAATTTACTCCTTAATTTACTCCTAATTTATTCTATTATTTAATTCTCTCTTGTTATTTTTATTTTTGAACGCAAAAGATAGATGCGATTTTTAATCTTTTCAATATATTTTTAAATTCCTAGCTTTTATACTCCCACACTTTAATACATTTTATTTATTCTTTATCATTTAAAAGACATGGGTTTCACTTACTTTAATTCCCTCATTACTTTACCCCCTTTACTTTTAAGAAGACTTTAATTAACACCTAGGAGGGTTTTAGTTTATGCCCTAGGTTTATTTTTGTAGACTCTTTTCTTAGGGCTTGTCAAATTTAACTTAGAGATGTTTTAATTTTAGGTTTTGATTTGAACAGGGTGACAATTTAATTAGGGGAGTCATTTTAAGAATTTTATCAGGCGTTAAAGTCTTAGGGTCATCTAAGTTGTCTCATCATCATCATCCATGCGACGTGCCCTTCAGGACACACTACGTGCTCCAAGGGTGCCACTCGCCTCGTTTGATTCCGTTGCGCGACGTGCCCTTCAGGATGCACCACATGCTCCAAGGGTGCCACTCGCTGACTTGCATTTCTTTGCGCGACGTGCCCTTCAAGATGCACCACGTGCTCCAAGGGTGCCACTCGCTTGCTTGACGGATTGGTAGAGTCTATAACCCCTGGAGTCAACACTCCGCCAGGTGAACTTGTGGGAGACTAAGGGCTCTAAGGAATAAGGCCCCCGCCTTATTGCACGCCCCTTAGAATCATCATGAGCGACTATCGCAGTCTGCCCTCACGGCATCGTGGATCCTCTCGAACTAGGTAATCGTTAACCTACAGTTAGAGCCACAGCGGGAGTGCTAGTAGGCTATGGCAGGGCTGCTGTCCACCCCTCTCCCTCAATCTCTCTGGAACTCGTGTGTGGCCCCTTTACTCCATATGTGAGTCTGGTCTGCAAGCTATCGTCATCCTGCATCATCAACCATCATGTCAGATCATGTCAACAACATATCATAACATCAATAGCATCTCATCAAAACAAAACAATATCACCGTGAATGCAACAACTCAAATAGCCCACTCCCTGACTCAATCCGGAGTCCAAGGGAGTTCCACCGATGCCTCTGCATCCTCAGAGTCCGAAACCCTGCACACTCAATGAAACTGAGTCAACATCACCTGTCTACATCAAGGTAGTAAAAACATCCTGTCATATAACTTAACGCATCATAATGAAGGAAAAAGTTTTATCATCATAAGAATCCAGATCACTTGTGAGCAAGTGTCCTCAAACAATAAGTTTGGTAAGTGTGCGAGAGCGGGATGTTACAGTTTAGTTTGTCCATATCTTATGTGAGGAGAAATTGGCAACTTAGTTTGAATAAACACTGTAAATGTACCTTATCTTGAATGGACAAACTAAATGTTATGTTTTTATGTATAGAGATTTAATGATAACATATCTTCTAGAACATTCATTTTATATAATGTTTTATGTGATGAGAATTTGGGAACTTAGTTTGAATGGACAAATTAAATGTTTAGTTTGTCCAAATTTTATTTGAGGGGAAATTGACAACTTAGATTGAGTGGAAAAAGTAAATGTAACTTAGTTTGAATGGACAAAGTAAAAGTAACTTAGTTTCAATCGAGAAAGTAAATTCTATGGTTTTATATATAGAGATATTATGATAACATATTTTCTAGAATATTCCTTTGAGATTATATTTTATCTGATGAGAATTGGAGAACTTAGATTGAATGGAAAAATTAAACGTTTAGTTTTTCCATATTTTATTTGAAGAGAACTTGACAACTTAGTTTTAATGGAAAACGCAAATGTTATGTTTTTATATATAGAGATTTTATGATAACATATTTTCTAGAACATTCCTTGGAGATTATATTTTATGTGATGAGAATTTGAGAACTTAGTTTGAATGGATAAATTAAACGTTTATTTTGTACATATTTTATATGAGGAGAACTTGCCAACTTAGTTTCAATGGACAAAGTAAATGTATCTTTGTTTGAATGGACAAATGTTATGTTTTTTTGTTTAGAAATTTTATGATAACATATTTTATAGAACATTCCTTTGAGATTATATTTTATGTGACGAGAATTTGGGAACTTAACTTGAATGGACAAATTAAACGTTTAGTTTGTCCATATTTTAATTGAGGAGAACTTGACAACTTAGTTTGAATGGACAAAGTAAATTTAACTTAGTTTGAATGGACAAAGTGAATGTAACTTAGTTTGAATGGACAAAGTAAATGTTATGTTTTTATGTATAGATATTTTATGATAACATATTTTCTACAACATTCCTTTGAGATTATATTTTATGTGATGATAATTTGGGAACTTAGTTTGAATGGACAAATTAAATGTTTAGTTTGTCCATATTTTTCTTTAGGAGAGCTTGACAACTTAGTTTGAATGGACAAAGTAAATGTTATGTTTTTATGTATAGAGATTTTATGATAACATAATTTCTAGAACATTCCTTTGAGATTGTATTTTATGTGATGATAATCTGGGAACTTAGTTCAATGGACAAATTAAACATTTAGTTTGTCCATATTTTATGTTTGGAGAACTTGACAACTTAGTTTGAATGGACAAAGTAAACGTAACTTAGTTTGAATGGACAAAGTAAATGTAAATTAGTTTGAATGGAGAAAGTAAATGTAACTTAGTTTGAATGGACAAAGTAAATGTTATGTTTTTATGTATAGAGATTTTATGATAACATAGTTTCTAGAACATTCTTTACAGAGTATATTTTATGTGATGAGAATTTGAGAACTTAGTTTGAATGGACAAATTAAATCTTTAGTTTGTCCATATTTTATTTGAGGAGAACTTGACAACTTAGTTTGAATGGACAAAGTAAATGTAACTTAGTTTGAATGGACAAAGTAAATGTTATTTCTTTATGTATATATATTATATTTTATGTGATGAGAATTTGGGAACTTAGTTTTAATGGACAAATTATAGATTGTACGTATTTTATTTGAGGAGAACTTGACAACTTAGTCTGAGTGGACAAAGTAAATGTAGCTTACTTTGAATGAACAAAGTAAATGTTATGTTTTTATGTATATAGATTTTATGATAACATATTTTCTAGATTATTCCTTTGAGATTATATTTTATGTGATGAGAATTTGCGAACTTAGTTTGAATGGACAAATTAAACGTTTAGTTTGTCCATATTTTGTTTGAGGAGAGCTTGACAAATTAGTTGGAATTGACAAAGTAAATGTAAATTAGTTTGAATGGACAAAGTATATGTAACTTAGTTTGAATGGACAAAGTAAATGTTATGTTTTTAGGTATAGAGAATTTATGATAGCATATTTTCTAGAACTTTGCTTTGAGATTACATTTTATGTGATGAGAATTTGGGAACTTAGTTTGAATGGAAAAATTAAATGTTTAGTTTGTCCATATCTTATGTGAGGAGAAATTGGCAACTTAGTTTGAATAAACACCGTAAATGTACCTTAGCTTGAATGGACAAACTAAATGTTATGTTTTTATGTATAGAGATTTAATGATAACATATCTTCTAGAACATTCCTTTTTTATTATGTTTTATGTAATGAGAATTTGGGAACTTAGTTTGAATGGACAAATTAAATGTTTAGTTTGTCCAAATTTTATTTTAGGAGAAATTGACAACTTAGATTGAGTGGAAAAAGTAAATGTAACTTAGTTTGAATGGTCAAAGTAAAAGTAACTTAGTTTCAATCAAGAAAGTAAATTCTATGGTTTTATGTATAGAGATATTATGATAACATATTCTCTAGAACATTCCTTTGAGATTATATTTTATGTGATGAGAATTTGCGCACTTAGTTTGAATGGACAAATTAAACATTTAGTTGGTACATGTTTTATTTGAGGAGAACTTGACAACTTAGCTTGAATGGACAAAGTAAATGAAACTTAATTTCAATGGAAAAATTAAATTTTATGTTTTTATCTATAGAGATTTTATGATAACATATTTTCTAGAACATTCCTTTGAGATTATATTTTATGTGATCAGAATTTGGGAACTTAGTTTGAATGGACAATTAAACATTTAGTTTGTCCATATTTTATTTGAGGAGAACATGACAACTTATTTTGAATGGACAAAGGAAATGTAACTTAGTTTGAATTGACAAAGTGAATGTAACTTAGTTTGAATGGAAAAAGTAAATGTTATGTTTTTATGTATAGAGACTTTATGATAACATATTTTCTAGAAGATTCCCTTGAGATTATATTTTATGTGATGAGAATTTGGGAACTTAGTTTGAATGATTAAATTAAACGTTTAGTTTGTCCATATTTTATTTGAACAGAACTTGACAACTTAGTTTGAATGGACAAAGTAAATGTTATGTTTTTATGTATCGAGATTTTATGATAACATATTTTCTAGAACATTCCTTTGAGATTATATTTTATGTGATGATAATTTTTGAACTTAGTTTGAATTGAGAAATTAAACATTTAGTTTGTACATATTTTATCTGGGGAGAACTTGCCAACTTAGTTTGAATGGACAAAGTAAATGTAACTTAGTTTGAATGGACAAAGTAAATGTTGTGTTTTTATGTATAGAGATTTTTTGATAACATATTTTCTAGAAGATTCCTTTAAGATTATATTTTATGTGATGAGAATTTGGGAACATAGTTTGAATGGACAGATTAAACGTTTAGTTTGCCGATATTTTAATTGATGAGAACTTGACAACTTAGTTTGAATGGACAACGTAAATTTAACTTAGTTTGAATGGACAAAGTGAATGTAACTTAGTTTGAATGGACAAAGTAAATGTTATGTTTTTATATATAGAGATTTTATGATAACATATTTTCTAGAACATTCCTTTGAGATTATAATTTATGTGATCAGAATTTGGGAACTTAGTTTGAATGTACAAATTAAACATTTTGTTTGTACATATTTTATTTGAGGAGAACTTGACAACATAGTTTGAATGGACAAAGTAAATGAAACTTAGTTTCAATGGAAAAATTAAATGTTATGTTTTTATGTATAAAGATTTTATGATAACATATTTTCTAGAACATTCCTTTGAGATTATATTTTATGTGATGAAAATTTGGGAACTTAGTTTGAATGGACAAATTAAACGTTTAGTTTGTCCATATTTTATTTGAGGAGAACATGAAAACTTAGTTTGAATGGACAAAGTAAATGTAACTTAGTTTGAATTGACAAAGTGAATGAAACTTAGTTTGAATGGAAAAAGTAAATGTTATGTTTTTATGTATAGAGACTTTATGATAAAATATTTTCTGGAATATTCCTTTGAGATTATATTTTATGTGATGAGAATTGGAGAACTTAGATTGAATGGAAAAATTAAACGTTTAGTTTTTCCATATTTTATTTGAAGAGAACTTGACAACTTAGTTTGAATGGAAAACCCAAATTTTATGTTTTTATATATAGAGATTTTATGATAACATATTTTCTAGAACATTCCTTGGAGATTATATTTTATGTGATGAGAATTTGGGAACTTAGTTTGAATGGACAAATTAAACGTTTATTTTGTACATATTTTATTTGAGGAGAACTTGCCAACTTAGTTTCAATGGACAACATAAATGTATCTTAGTTTGAATGAACAAATGTTATGCTTTTTTGTATAGAAATTTTATGATAACATATTTTATAGAACATTCCTTTGAGATTATATTTTATGTGATGAGAATTTGGGAACTTAGCTTGAACTTAAGTTTAGTTTATCCATATTTTAATTGAGGAGAACTTGACAACTTAGTTTGAATGGACAAAGTAAATGTTATGTTTTTATGTATAGATATTTTATGATAACATATTTTCTAGAACATTCCTTTGAGATTRTATTTTATGTGATGRKAATYTGGGAACTTAGTTYGAATGGACAAATTAAAYRTTTAKTTTGTCCATRTTTTRTKTKWGGAGAWCTTGACAACTTAGTTTGAATGGACAAAGTAAATGTAAMTTAGTTTGAATGGAVAAAGTAAATGTTATGTTTTTATGTATAGAGATTTTATGATAACATATTTTCTAGAACATTCCTTTGAGATTGTATTTTATGTGATGRTAATMTGGGAACTTAGTTCAATGGACAAATTAAACATTTAGTTTGTCCATATTTTATGTTTGGAGAACTTGACAACTTAGTTTGAATGGACAAAGTAAATGTTATGTTTTTATGTATAGAGATTTTATGATAACATAGTTTCTAGAACATTCCTTTGGGATTATATTTTATATGATGAGAATTTGGGAACTTAGTTTGAATGGAAAAATTAAACGTTTAGTTTGTCCATATTTTATTTGAGGAGAAATTGATAACTTAGTTTGAATGGATAAAATAAATGTAACCTAGTTTGAATGGACAAAKTAAATGTAACTTAGTTTGAATGGACAACGTAAATCTAGATCAAGCACTTGGTTCATTCTTCAAATTCTACAAAGATAAACAACTCATTCAACATTCATCAATCTTTGAGATAATATCAAACTGAAAATGATCTAATCGAAAAATGGCTAAGCCAGAATTTAACGGAGTAATTTCAAGTTCAAAAACTAACTCAGATGCAGATTCTAGAACTAAAAATAAATTAATTCAAAAACTAACTCACATGCAGATTCTAGAACTAAAAATAAACTAGCTCTACTGTGGAAAAGAGACAACGAATTGAACCTGTTGGTGGGACCAACCAACAGGTGAAATTTACCTAAAACGAAACGAGAGCTACTTAGATTATTCCATGCAAAAATTGTTTCATACTTCACGCTCCATAATTCATAAACAAACTCAAATCATTTTAACAACGAATAACATAATGCATAGCAAATTGTATTATCAGAAATTGTATCATAGAGCATATCGTAACCAACGTTTCTTGAGAGTGATCTCAATTTATATAGATCCTCCCCAAATAGTTTTGAACATAGGTGCATTAATATAAACGAATCTTAGATCCGAAAATGACTCATAGTCAGTTAAAACTAACTTCACAACTTCATGACACGCAGTGTCAAGAAGCGTGGATCATAAAGCATTATAATAAAATAATTCTACAATCTCACCCTGAGTCATCATATTGAGTTATGAATCAATCAATTATATGAATCGGACTGTCAATCCAATTTGGCCATGTCGTGCAAGTCTTTGGCATCTCCACTAAGAGCGAGCCAGTGGTATTTCTCCACGTAGTCTGGTATGCCCATAAATCCTCTGGAAGTCTATCCGCCCAATCTTTGTGATGCAAATGTATTGTCTTGGTCAAAATAGCTTCTAGAACTTTATTCATGGATTCCACTTGCCCATTGACTTATGGATGGTATGGGGAAGACTTACAGTGTTTTATCCCATATTTATCTGTGAGTTCCTTCATCAAATTAGAAGTAAATTGGGCACCTTGATTAGTAACAATCTCTCGTGGAACACCGAAGTGGGTAAAGATATCTTCATAAATAAATTCAACCACTGATTTCTCAGTTTCTTGATATAAGGATTTTGCCTCTACCCACTTGGTCACAAAATTTGTACAAACCAAGATGTACTTCTTCTTCCTCGACATTGGGGAAATTGGTCCTACAAAATAAAGTGCCCATTTATCAAATGGTTCAATAACAACCTGCGGTCGTAAGGGAATCTAGTCTGCTATGGTAGTTCTTCCCATCCTCTGACAACTATCGCAGCTTCTTAGATATTTTGTTGCATCCTTAAATAGTATCGACCAATAATATCTTGATTGTAAGACTTTATATGCCATTATCTTATCATAGAAATGTCCTCCACATGGCCCATCATGACAGGACTGAAGGATATTGGAAATATTGTATTCCCGAACGCATCTCCTAATGATCATATCAGGACTTGTATATAAAAGATCACTTCCTACCCAAGAGTAATAAGCACTTTGCTGGACAATTCTTTTCTTTTGTGGTGGTGACAAATGAGCTGTCAATCTCCTTGTAGCTAAGTAATTTGTTGTATCTGCAAACCAAGGGGTCTTAACAGCTACTGCAAATAGATGTTCATCAGGGAAATTATCATTCACTGGAATGTCAGTACTATCTTGAGGGATACGAGAAATAAAATCCGCAACTACGTTTTCTTTTCCTGGCCGATCAACTATAGTGATGTTAAATTCTTGAAGTAGCAAAAGCCATCATGTGATTCTTCCAGTAGTAACTGGTTTTTTCATCAAAAATATGATAGCAGAATGGTCGGTATGTACAAAAACCTCATATCCAGTGATGTAATGACGAAATTTGTTAATGGCATGAACTACAGCCAAAAATTCCTTCTCTGTTATAGTGTAGTTCAATTTAGGGGGAGTAAGGTTTTTGCTAGTGAAGTAAATTGCATAGTTTTGTTTGTTTTCCTTTTGTCCAAGCACTCCTCCTAAAGAAATGTCTAAGGAATCAGTTGAAATATGGAAAGGAAGAGACAAATTTGGTCCTCTTAGAATAGGTTCCATGGACAAATTTTCTTTCAAATTATCAAAAGCATTCTAACAATTGTTATCCCAACAAAATTCTGCATCTTTTGCTAACA
Organism: Picea engelmannii; assembly: GCA_009831015.1. Taxonomy (NCBI): domain Eukaryota; kingdom Viridiplantae; phylum Streptophyta; class Pinopsida; order Pinales; family Pinaceae; genus Picea; species Picea engelmannii. The sequence continues at coordinate 167,579 of ML781013.1, read as the reverse complement.
GTTTAAACATGGGTCTGGCTATCTTTGTAAAGTTTTCAATAAATCGACGATAATATCCAGCATGTCCCAAAAAACTTCGCACATATTTTTGGGTTTTCGGAGAGGAAAGTTTAACTATCACTTCAATTTTGGCTAGATCAACTTTAATTTCTTCTCCAGACAAATGATGACCCAACATTATTCCCTCAGTTAATAGCATTTTACATTTTTCGTGACTAAGGGATAGATTTGATTCCTGACAGTGAATCAAGACTTTCTCCAGATTACTTAAGGCTTCTTCAAAATTGTTACCATAAACAGTAAAATCGTCCATGTACACTTCCACACAAGCATGAATTAAGTCAACAAAAATCCCAATGACTGCTCTCTCAAATGTAGAAGGAGCATTGCATAGTCCAAAAGGTAGCACTTTATAATCACAAGTACCCCAAGGACACGTAAATGTTGTTTTGTCCTGGTCTTTAGGAGCAATTTGAATCTGATTGTATCCACTATATCCATCGAGAAGGAAAAGTATATTTTTCCAGCCAAGGTATCCAAAACTTGATCTATAAAGGGAAAGGGAAAGTAGTCCTTCAGGGTTGCCTTGTTCAACTCCCTAAAGTATACACACATTCTCCATTTCCCTATCATTTGCTTAGGTACCACAACAAGAGGTGAAACCCACTTGCTATCAGAAATTGGATAAATGAATCAAACGTTTAATAATTTTTGTAACTCTTCTTTCACAAAATCTTTTAGGATTGGATTCATACGCCTGTTGTCTTACTGGGGTTATCCCTGGTTAGATATATATGTGGTGAATGAAGGTGTCAAGATGCACTCCTCTCATATCATTGTACTCCCATGCAAATGCCCCTGACTGTTCTTTCAAAAGATTTGTTAACTGTTCCTGTTGGTTGAGACTTAATTCAGAATTGATGTATAGACATTTGCCTGGGCTGAGTTCTACTGGAATGGTATATGAACCTGGATGTTCATCAATGGAGAAAACCATAGATGGTGAGAATGAGGAAAATAACTCACTTCGTTCTTGAAATTCTTCTCTGAAAATTTGATCGTATTGAAAATATGTTTGAGGGAACTCGACATTTTATGTCACAGAAAGAAATTGGCTTAAAATATCATCCTCCATTGGTTCTTGTAGCGTGTGAAATTAATCAACAGAGAATAAAGATTCTTCCTCATCATTCTCATGATAGGGACATTTTAGCCACCATAATTCCTCTGTAACCAGTTGAGCAGGTGGAAAAAAAGTAAGTTTTTGTGAAGAAATGCCATTTGAGATGAACATATCCCCACCACGACATCCTATGAAATCATTGGCCATAGCCAACCAAGGTCTCCCTAGAATGATTGGATGGCCTTTCGTGGGATCCTTTGAATGAATAATCATGAAGTCGACAGGATATTCCCACGAAGCTAATGTAACAAGAATGTCATCGAGGACCCCTGCAGGTTTTATAGTTGTTCTGTCAACAAGTTCAAGAACCGTAGGGGTAGGGTGAAGGAATTGACTTAGTTGCAACCATTCAACTATATTGATAGAAATTATATTAATGGTTGCACCTAAATAGACTAAAGTATTACCAATAGAAACATTGTTGATAATAAATGAAACTATTAGGTTCCCGGGGTTGGCATACTTCACAATTTTAGGAGCTTCAAAAATACAATTCAATGATTGGCCTACTAGGTGTATCATGGGTGGATGTTTTTGTTTCTGACCTGGTTTCTTAATGCAGAGTTCTTTAATGGTCTTGGTGTAGATTGGAACATCTCTGATCGCTTGTAACAATGGAATCTTAACATATACATTTTTTAGTTCATTCATGATGTCAAACTCAGATTGAACAATTGGTTTTTCAATGAGCAACCTCTCAGGAAAAGGAGGTGTTTGGGGAACTTGAGTTTGTATGTTACACTGTGATTCAAATACTTTATTCTTTGGAATGATGACATATTTCAAAGATGCCCCATTTGATAAATCATCTACAAGTTCTTATTCATGTTCTTGGATAATTACCTTTGGTGTTGTTCTTGTTACATGTTGAGTTTTATTTAAAGTTTTCCCAGATCTCAGCGGTATTTCTTGTGTGGAAATGGGGTTTATGGTGCAAACTGGGTAATTTTGAAAATCATCACTATGGAGTGGCAGAGGTGGTCTGTTGTTAGGATTTGTAATAGGTTGAGTGATGCAGGAGCATCGCCAACACATCAAGCAAGCCAGTGTAGAGCTGAGGACAGCTAGACAAGCCAGCACAAATTTTGAAAACGCTTTGGAATTATTGTGCAAAATCTTAAATGAGTCATTTAAGAAGAGGCACCTATGTATATTGTAATGGACCTTGAGTGGATAGCTCTCATCCTTTATTAGATAGATAGCATTTAAGATAGTTAACGCAATTAGATATGAATTAAATTCTAGATTTGATAGCTTTAGAGCGCAGAGGGAAAACGGATATAGACACCCTCATTGTACATTGTATTATCATCAATCCAGGAAGAAGAGAAAGAGAAAGCAGAGAGACTTGTGTAGACACCCATGTACAGACACTTGAATTAATAGAAGAGTTCTGATTCAAATTCATGGTTTGTGTTGTTTTCTGTGAGTTTGATGTTGATATGCTCATGAATGTTTGCTTCATGTTATACATTTTCTTTTATATGTTGTGTATGTGACTTCATGTGTGAATTGAAGTTTGAGAGAAGGAAAGAATGAGTTTCAATTGTTTCTCTATTTGAGCTAGATAATTCCTGCAAGGAGTGCAGTCGAATTGTCCGCAAGGAGTGCATTGACAGAAGGGTTTAGATAGAGGTAACTCTTGTCTCATTCGTCCCAGAAGTGCAGTCGACATAGGAGCCGTGCAAGGAGTGCGCAGGCCAAGGAAGCTTCAGGGTTGCGAACCTGAGTGGATTATTGAGAGATTGTTGTTGCCGATGTGCACAGGATCGAAGGACTTCAACGCTGGATTGAGGTTGAATATTTTCTGCAAGGAGTGCGAGCAAGTTGATTCTTTCTGAGGACTTGGAGTTGTGGGAAAAGCTCAGGAAGGATAGGCCTTCGAGTTTTTCGAAGGATATCAAGGAGAAACTGTGACTCGAAGTTCACAGAGGCATCGTAGGTTTACGTGCACAGATAGAACGAGTTATGTGGAAATAGCACTTGATCCTTTCATGGAATTCACCCAGAAGGAACGGACGGTCATTATTCTCTGAGGAGAATCTGCGAATTACCATAAGCCATTGGATCTTGAAAAGCTGCAGGGGAGATAAGACGACGTATTCCCAAAGGGTTCCAAGCTCAGGAGAGGTGGAGCCGTTTATTTGAACCACGAGGGTCGTAGGATCCGCGATATCCCGATGGACCCAGAACCGTCCATTATCTGGGACACGTGTCAGGAGATCCAAGGAATTCGAGGTTCGGAGAATCAGGGTTTTCAAGGATAGAATATTCTTGCAGCTCCGAGTCGCGAAACGCGATATCCCGATGGGAGAGTTGTGTGGGACACAGCAGGAGCTAGAGGAGGACAGGTGGCATAGTATCAGGGATAGGGAAAAGGAAAGTCGCAAATCCATTAACATCAGGATTCACAATCCCACGAATTCCAAAGTCCAAATAGAAGTGATAGGAAGTGGAAAGGTCAACGTTGACTCGTGTCGGAGTTTGGGGAATCGTGAGGCAACAAACACGCGACCATAGGATTCGCGAAATTGTGAAGTTTGATTTCCCAATCATTAAGGGAGATCATTTGAATAGTCGTTGTGGGTAAGGAAAAATTCCCGATAGGGAATTATAGGAAGCTTTGAGTTCTTCGGGCCGAGAACAGAAGAAGATCCGGTGAGAGGATGCGCTTCGAGGGGTGTGACTGTGTCATGAGTGGTATCAGAGGATAGGAAGGTTCTTTTATTTCTATAGAAGAGAAGAGAATCCAACATGCCGTCAAGGAAAGACAGACAGTCACCCGATCCGGAGGATAGGGAGGTGAGAAGAAGAGGCAGGAAGATAACCAATCCGGAAGTGGAGAGACAAATGCATGATCTCCGAGTAAGAATTGAAGATATGGAGACAGCCCAAAGACGCATAGCTAGTGCAGGGGATCTTAGTGATTCCGACAGTGAAATAGAGGCTAAACGTGAGGAGGAAGTTGCAGCAGAGGATGCATCAAATGAACGTCTAATCAAAGATATTGTGCGGATGGGTGTAAAGGCGAAGATGGACATTCCAGTTTACGAGGGGAATATGGATGCAAAAGAACCTCTAGACTGGATTAGAGCTCTTGACACCTACTTCGATTATGAAGAGGTCGAAGAGGATAAGAAGGTCAGGCATGCTATCACACGCTTGAAAGGACATGCAACATTATGGTGGGATGAGCTACAAGCAAATAGACGCTGTAAGGGCAAGCAGAAGAATACGAGCTAGGATCGAATGATCGCGAAGATGAAGGTGAAATTCATCCCAAGATACTATCAAATCACTATGTTCAGGAGGATGAAGAACCTGAGACAGAAGCTGATGACAGTGAAAGAATACACTGAGGAATTCTATCGACTAAACATCAGGGCAGGTCATCAGGAGAACGATGATGAGAAGGTTTCCATATATCTGAATGGTCTGAGATACGACATTCAGGATGAATTGAGTATGGTAACCATCAGAACTGTGGAGGATGCCTGTCAGATGGCTTTAAAATCTAAGGAAAAGTTGAGCTATAAGCAAGGTCAGCGAGGGTGAGGCAAAAGTAATCCCAGAGGCAAAGTAGTTGCCCAAGATAAATATCAGAAGCCCAAGGAGGAATGGAAGAAACCTCAAGGTAAAGTTGAGAGAGGTGGAACCTCACAGAGAGGGCCATACGTCGAACAGAGAGGGAAACATACAGAGCAGAGTGGAGGATATGCTGACAACAACACTTTTCCTCGTACTAGAGGTAGAGGAAGAGGAAGAGGTGGAGTAATCACTTGCTTCACGTGTGGAAAGAATGGGAACAAGTCTTATGAGTGTCCAAAGAAAAAGAAGGTCATTGGAGAAGCTCACATCACTGAAGCACAAAGGCGTGATGTTGAGACCGAAGATGCTGAGGGTGGAAGATCGCTCATGATGCGAAAAGTCCTTTTGACACCTGAGAAAGAGGTGGAAAGTTCAGTCCAAAGGACCAGACTTTTCATAATAGCTTGCAAGACCAAGGACAAGGTATGCAAGGTCATTGTAGACAGTGGTAGCATGGATAATCTCGTATCTACAAAGATGGTAGAGAAGCTGTAGTTGGAGACAACTCATCATCCAAGCCCATACAAAGTTTCATGGCTAAAAAAAGGACACCAGGTAACTGTTACTAATCAATGCTTGGTTGAATTCAAGATAGGAGGATATAATGATAAAATCCTGTGTGATGTTATTCTCATGGATTTATGTCATCTATTGTTGGGTATACCATGGCAATATGACATAAATGTGATTCATGACAGGAGAATGAACACATATACTTTAGAGGAGAATGGGAGAACCCATATGTTGCTTCCGATAAAGGATAAAGAGGTGAAGCCGGAAGTAAGAAACATAGTACTTCTCATGAGTGGGAAGGAGCTTCTTACAGAGGTGAAGAAGAAAGAAGATCCACAATTCTTTGTGGTCAGAAAGCCAATAATTGTTCTGACTAGCACAAGAGTGGATGATCTACCAGAAGAGGTTCAGGAACTACTGGAAGAGTTCGCTGACATTGTGGTGGATGAATTACCTCATTCATTGCCACCGATGAGGAGTGTGAGTCATCATATAGACCTCATACCAGGGGCTAGTTTTCCGAACAAAGTTGTGTACAGGTTGACGCCGCAAGAAAATAAGGAGGTCAAGAGACAGGTCCAGGAGTTGTTGGACAAAGGATTGGTCAGGGAAAGCTTGAGTCCGTGTGTTGTTCCAACGGTACTCAGTCCGAAGAAGGATGGAGGCTGGAGAATGTGTACCGACTCAAGGGCCATCAACAAGATAACTATCAGGTACAGGTTTCCATTGCCAAGAATGGATGATCTGATGGATTTCTTGAGTGGGGCAAAGTATTTTTCAAAGATTGATCTGAAAAGTGGATATCATCAGATTCGCATGAGAGAAGGCGATTAGTGGAAAACAACATTCAAGACAAATGAAGGTTTGTATGAATGGCTAGTCATGCCATTTGGCTTGACGAATGTGCCAAGTACCTTTATGAGGTTGATGAATGAAGTCCTGAAGGATTTCATCGGAAAGTTTGTCATCATGTATCTGGATGATATATTGATTTTCAACAAGACAAAAGAAGAACATCTGAAGCATTTGGCTATTGTGATGTGGAAGCTACAGCAGGAGAAGCTGTTGATAAATATGAAGAAGTCCTCATTCATGAAGACATAGCTCATTTACTTGGGGTTTGTTATTTTGGCGAATGAGCTGAGGATGGATCCAGATAAGGTAGAAGTGATTAAGAATTGGTCGTCATCGAGAAATATTTTTGAGGTGAGAAGTTTTCATGGTTTGGCTAGTTTCTACCGGAAGTTCATTAGAAATTTCAGTGGAATTAGCGCAGCGATGATGGATATAGTCAAGAAAAAACATAAATATTTTCACTGGACTAATGAGGCTGAGAAAAGCTTCAATCTGTTGAAGCAGAAGATCACGGAACAACCAGTTTTGGTGTTGTCGGATTTCCTGAAGACATTTCAGGTGAAATGTGATGCAAGCGGGTTTGCTATAGGATCGGTCTTGAGTCAAGAAGACAAACTGATTGCATATTTCAGTGAGAATCTGAATGAAGAAAAGTTGAAGTACTCCACATATGATAAAGAATTCTATGCTATCATACATGCATTGAAGAAGTGGAGGCATTACTTTATCCCAAAAGAATTTGTTCTATATAGTGATAACCATGCATTACAGTTTGTGACTCAACAGGAGAAGTTCAATCAGAGACATGTAAAATGGGTAGAGTATATGCAGAACTTCACATTTGTAATTAAACATATTTCAGGTACTGCTAACAAAGTGGTTGATGCTTTGAGAAGGAAGTGTTTGTTGTTGCAGGAGTTCCGAGTCAAAACGTTGGGTTTTGAAGATCTCAGGGACATGTACGCAGGTGATGCAGATTTTGGAGAGGTGTATGAAGTAGCTGAGAATCTAGTTCTCAAAGACAGAAACCCTTGGATAGACTACATGATCTAGGAGGGATTATTGTTCAGAGGCAATCAATTTTGTATTCCAAATTTCTCCATGAGGGAGAATCTGTTGAAATAAAAGCACAGTGGTGGATTAGCAGAACACTTTGGCCATGACCAAACATTCGCTAAGATGAATGAGTCATATTTTTGGCCAGGGATGTGAGTAGATGTCAAGATATTTGTAGACAGATGTAGAGTTTGCCAACATTCGAAGGGAAGGAAGAATAATGCAGGATTCTATCAACCATTGCCCATACCAGAGAGGCCATGGGATGCGATAAGCATGGATTTTGTATTAGGTTTGTCAAGGACGCAAAGAGGATTTGATTCAGTCTTTGTGGTCATGGATAGGTTTTCCAAGATGGCACATTTTATTCCATGCCAGAAAACTAGCGATGCGACTCATATCACAAACTTATTTTTCAAGGAGGTCATTCGACTTCATGGGATGCCGAAAAGCATAGTTTCGGATAGAGACACTAAATTCATAGAGCATTTTTGGAGGACCTTATGGAAGAAGTTGGGAACTAACTTGGCATTTAGTTCTACTTATCATCCTTAGACAGATGGAAAAACAGAAGTAGTGAACAGAAGTCTGGGAGACTTGATAAGAAGCTTGGTGACAGAGCACCATAGCAGCTAGGATAGCATATTTCCATAGGCAGAGTTCGCATACAATGATTCAGTGAATCAGAGTACAGGGAAAATTCCATTTCATATTGTATATGGCATGTAGCCGAGAGGAGTTTCTGAACTGAGGGATTCAGAATAGACTATGACTAGCAGTGCTAGTGTAGAAGAATTTGCTGAAGTGATGAAGGAACTTCACAGTCGGGTGAAGGAGCGATTGTTGAAATCAAGCCAGAAATATAAGCGCAGAGAAGATCAACATCGGAAACAACTTCAGTTTGAAGTTGGTGATCTAGTTCTGGCACATTTGAGGAAAGAAAGGTTTCCGAGAGGAACATACAATAAGCTAAAGATGAAGCAAATCGGGCCATGTAAGGTCTTGAGAAAATTTTGAGAAAATGTTTATGAGATTGAGTTACCCGATGGGATCAGAATATCTCTGATATTCAATGTTGTCAATTTCTACCCATATAGGGCTGGAGAAACAGAAACTGGAACTGAGCAGCTAGTGATCTAGTGGATGAAACAATTTTCAGTTGCAGAGAAGCCACAGATGGAATACATACTGGACAAGAGAGTGGTTAAGAAGACCAGGAAGAAGGAATACTATGAATATATGGTCAAGTGGAAGAACCATCCAGTTGAAGATGCCAGCTGGGAAAATGAAGCAGAGATTCAGAAGCATGGACAGACTGTGCAGGAGCTCATGGATAGGAGCCCATGAACTTTTTCGAGCCAAGCAGTATGATGTAGGAGTATTGCCAACACATCAAGCGAGCCAGCGTAGAGCTGAGGACAGTTGGACAAGCCAACACAAATTTTGAAAACGCTTTGAAATTGTTGCGCAAAATCTTAAATGAGTCATTTAAGAAGAGGCGCCTATGTATATTGTAATGGACCTTGAGCGGATAGCTCTCGTCCTTTAGTAGATAGACAACATTTAAGATAGTTAATGCAGTTAGATAGGAATTAAATTCTATATTTGATAGCTTTAGAGCATAGAGGGAAAATAGATATAGACACCCTCATTGTACATTGTATTATCATCAATCCAGGAAGAAGAGAAAGAGAAAGCAGAGAGAGTTGTGTAGACACCCATGTACAAACATTTGAATTAATAGAAGAGTTCTGATTCAAATTCATGGTTTGTGTTGTTCTTTGTGAGTTTGATGTTGATATGCTCATGAATGTTTACTTCCTGTTATACATTTGCTTTTATATGCTGTGTATGTGACTTCATGTGTGAATTGAAGTTTGAGAGAAGGAAAGAATGAGTTTCAATTGTTTCTCTATTTGGACCAGAGAATTCCTGCAAGGATTGCAGTCAAATTGTCTGCAAGGAGTGCGTTGATAGAAGGGTTCAGATAGAGGTAACTCTTGTCTCATTCGTCCCAGAAGTGCAGTCGACACAAGAGCCATGCAAGGAGTGTGCAGGCCAAGGAAGCTTCAGGGTTGCGAGCCTGAGTAGATTATTGAGAGACTGTTGTTTCCGGTGTGCGCAGCATCGAAGGACTTCAATGTTGGATTGAGGTTGAATATTTTCCACAAGGAGTGTGAGAAAGTTGATTCTTTCTGAGGCCTTGGAGTCATGGGAAAAGCTCAGGAAGGATAGGACTTCGAGTTTTTTGAAGGATAGCAAGGAGAAACTGTGAATTGAAGTTCGCAGAGGCATCTTAGGTTTGTGTGCGCAGACGGAACGAGTTCGATGGAAAGAACACTTGATTCTTTCACGGAATTCACCCGGAAGGAACGGACGGTCAATATTCTCCGAGGAGAATCTGCAAATTATCGTAAGCCATTGGATCTTGAAAAGATGCAGGGGAGATAAGATGACATATTCCCAAAGGGTTCCAAGCTCAGGAGAGGTGGAGCCATTGATTTGAACCACGAGGGTCGTAGGATCCACGATATCCCGACGGACCCAAAACTATCCATTGTCTGGGACACATGTCAGGAGATCCAAGGAAGTCAGGGTTCGGAGAATTGGGGTTTTCAAGGACAGAGTATTCTTGCAGCTCGGAGTCAAAAAATGCGATATCCCAAAGGGAGATTTGTGTGGGACACAACAACAGCTAGTGGAGGACAGGTGGCACAGTATCGGGGATCGGGAAAATAAAATTCTCGAATCCATTGACATCAGGATTCACGATCCCGCGAATTTCGAAATCCCGATCAAAGCGACGGGAAGTGGAAAGGTCAACGTTGAATCGCGTCGAAGTTCAGGGAATCATGAGGCAACAAACACGCGACCATAGGATTTGCGAAATCGTGAAGTCCAATTTCCCGATCATTAAGGGAGATCATTTGAAGAGTTGTTGCGGGTAAGGAAAAATTCCCGATAGGGAATTAGAGGAACCTTTGAGTTCTTCGAGCTGGGAACAGAGGAATATCCGGTGAGTGAATGCGCTCTGAGGGGTGCGACTGCATCATTGAGCGGGTAATATGGTGGGACGAGGTGGATTCTGAGGCTGCTGAGGAGTTTGTTGAACGGGTTTCAAAGGAGGTGGAGTAAAACTAGGCAATAGCTGATGTATGTTTAGAGGATATTGAGTACATGGATTCTGGGGAATTGGTACCGCATGCTGCTATTGGTTATTTTCATAATTATGTTCTCTCCATCCCTAGTACCAAGGTTGAGCAGGGACATTTTGTGGAGGCCAATTTGGCCAGTTCCATGGATGTTGTTGTTGTTGTTGAGAGAAGGGTGGATAGTAGCCGAAAGGTTGTGGGGATGTTTCTTGGTACATATTTGAGTTCCTAGGTTCCCAAGGCCTCTTAGGTGTAGATGGAGTCCCTGGAGCTTCCCCTCCCTTGAATATATCTTGCAATCTTGGTAAGGATGGACAATATTTTGTTTTATGATTTTCAGTTCATATTGCACATATAGAAACATTGTCCAAAGGACATTCTTGTAAAGGATGCCTTTTTCTGCATTTTGGGCAGAATATGCTTAATACAGGGTTTTCCTCTTCCCTCTTTCTCTTAATATTTAGAGTGTCTAATTGAGAGCCAATCGTTCCTAAAATGTCTTTTTTTTAAATTTTCCAAGAGGTTTCCCAATTCAATTCTAGTAACTCCACCAGATGTGGGTACTTTGGTGTTTTTGTTGACAGGTTCTCTCACACTTTTTGCAGTTTTCCCCCTACTTCT
>ML781013.1:145794-156126 GCA_009831015.1 Picea engelmannii | reverse complement strand
TTTTTACATAATTGCTATCTCCTATTGGTTCTTTTGAGGATCCTATTACCTTTGATTCAACAGTTGCAGTTTTTATTTGTGAAACTATAGTGTCAGGGTTCCTGAGAATAGCTTGCACTTCTTCCGCATTAACTGTGTCAACCAAGTTTGGATCACCATGAATTTGAATTTGTTGGTATGTGGTGTTTCCTGGTTCTATGTTTTTCTCTTTGGTTTCCTCAGCCAGAGTTCTAGTCTCAGTTTCTATTGATTTTTGGGTGGAGGTTTCTTCTTTTTGTTGTTTTGTGTTTCCCCTAAATCTACCTCTATGATCTCTATTTCTCATGAAAACATACTAGATAAAAGAAAAACTAAGATTGAGTTTCAGAGGAACCTATGATAACAGATATGTCAGTTCTCACCCTTCGCTTCATAGCTCCTCTTTCATCAACCTGCTAACATACCACACCAAACCAAATAAATTTTAAGAAATAACTAAAAAAATTATCTAACTTACCTTCTAAACAGCTCCCCGACAACGACGCCAAAAATGTCAGGCTGTTGTATTAAAGATTTTTAATTACCTGAAAACACTAAATTGTCAAACCAGGGTAAGTGAACTTAGAGCTGCTACACTATATCTGCTAGTAAGATTATAATTCCTATCTAAAGGTTATTCTGAGAAGAAAAACAAAATTACTCTTAGAAACTGAACCCTAATGATTATCTTGAAACTAATCATTTCTTGTCTAATTCATCAAATGGAAACAGTTCTGAGTTTAAGTAAAGGTATTTCTATTCCTAATCTAATATAATCACCCAAGACTATCTACCATTATCTTAAACATCTAATCATCATCATATCTATATAAACCATAAAAGAGATATCATTTTAAAAACCTTTTAATCTAAGCATCATGCAGTTCTAAATCTAACATAGGTGAAACAAATAAATGTCCTATTTTACCCTACAGGTACTAGATGCTTCCTTTAATTAGACTACAAGCTAGCTATCCTAACATAAAAGAATAAGTCTAAACTCAAATTATCTTTAAATCGTGATCAAACTGGAAACTGGAAAATAGAGCAAATCTAGATTAAGCACTTGGTTCATTCTTCAAATTCTACAAAGATAAATAACTCATTTAACATTCATCAATATATGAGATAATATCAAACTGAAAATGATCTAATCGAAAAATGGATAAGCCAGAATTTAACAGAGTAATTTCGAGTTCAGAAACTAACTCACATGCAGAGTCTAGAACTAAAAATAAACTAACTCTACTATGGAAAAGAGACAACGAATTGAACCTGTTGGTGGGCCCAACCAAGAGGTGCAATCACCCTAAAATGAAACCAGAGCTAATTAGATTATTTCATGCAAAAATTGTTTCATACTTCACACTCCATAATTCATAAACAAACTCAAATCATTTTAACATCGAATAACATAATGCATAACAAATTGTATTATCAGAAATTGTATCACATAACATATCGTAACCAACGTTTCTTGAGAGCAATCCTAGTTTATATAGATCCTCCCCAAATAGTTTTGAACATAGGTGCATTAATATAAACGAATCTTAGATCGTGTTAGAACCCTATATAATAGGGAATCAGTGTTCTGAATAATATTTATCTTTTTTAGGCATATGTGTTTGCTCAGGACGCATGGCGAAGGCAGCAGAAAATGCTCGACACTGTCCAAGCATAAGATGAGTACTTGCATGCGAGATTCAAGGAGAATTTTGATGTTTTTTTAGCAAAAAGGTTGTGAATTGGTTTTAAATGGCAAATTTTAATTCTTGTGGACAAATACAAATTTGGTTTGTTCGCCAAAATTTGGTCCTTTTTAGCAAAATTGGCCCCTCGGCCTTTATGCAGAGTTTGGCTTGTTTATCAAAATTTAAATATTTTTCCAAAAAAATAATATTGGCCTAGGGCCAATCTCCGAATATTCGACACCAAGGATAAGCACTGCTTCATACACCAACAACAAACACACAAGCCAACGCCAACGCCTAACTCCAAGCATAGCCTTGGGCTCATATCATCGAGTATAGGATGCAAACATTCACATATACAAATTCTTTTAAATCTCTTCTCCTCGTGAATGTGGGATATTTCCCTCAGAAGCCAAAAAATAAAATAAAAGTGCAGGCCTGTTTCTATCATGATTCCTCATAGGACATCCGACGATCTCCTGTTTGAACACGAAATTGGAGGCAGTTTCTTGTTCCATCCGTTGCCAAGGAGTTGGCAGTTATCAATGTGAATTCGCGAGCGCTAGAGCAAGATGTAGAGTGAAGGGATAATGAACTGCTAAGTGTCCAAAACAAACAATGTGTCACACAGGTGTCATTAGCAAACATAAAGGGTTTCGTCATTGGTTTCCCAGCCTGTGGGTATTTGCGAGCTTTAAATAGATAATTTTGGGCCCCAATATTTGATTGAAGAAGGATCATATGGAAGGATTCAACATTGTCCAAGATGATGCATTTGACTGAAGGAGCACAACTGAACAAACCAAAATTATAGAGATGTCTTGATGAATTTGGAGAACGTTACAGCCAGGCTATTGTGGTGGTATCAGCTGTAGTAGTTATTTTTGGACCATTTGTATTCGAGTGGCCATTTATAGATACTCCAGGAGCTTGAGGATCTATTTACAGGGCATTGGGCCTCATGGTAGCAGTTTACCCATGTGCATTAGCAGTGGCTCCTCTAGCTTATGCAACTGCAATTAGTGCTTGTGCAAGTAAGGGTATCCTGTTAAAAGGTGGACATGCATTGGATGCACTTGCATCTTGTGATACTATTGTGTTTGACAAAACTGGAACTTTAACCACGGGGAGGCTTGTCTGCAAGGGAATTGAACCAATTCATGGACATATTTTACCTAGACGGAAAGACAAGAATGTTAATGCTTGCTACAATCCAAGCTGTGAGAAGGAAGCTCTTGCAGTGGCATTCGCTATAGAAAAAGGAACCACACATCCCATTGCAAGAGCAGTCACAGATCATAGTGAAGGAAAAGAGATTCCTCCTGTTTCAATTGAACATTTTGAATCACTACCAGGCAAAGGTCTAGTTGCTACATTGACTGGCATACAGATATCAGCAGCACTTGATGCATCTATTAACATTGTTGGTGGCAAAGTCAATATCCATGTTCTCATGACTTTAGCTGCATTTGCATCTGTGTTTATGGGAAACACCCTGGAAGGAATATTGCGGAGGAATATTACACAAAGCGAGCATTGGGTGATGTCAAGGCACTAAAGCAAAGCGCTCTGGAGTTCTTGGATGGTGGCCATCAAGGGCTGTAACTTTTATTGAAAACCATGACACTGGGTCAACACAGGCTCATTTGCCTTTTCCAAGTGATCATATTATGGAGTATCGAAGGACTATCTTTTCCTGTTATTGACCAATACTGTAACATTACATGTTTTCATGCAAGTTTCTATCTCAAAGGGTTGAATTTTGGTTAATTATCAGGATTGATAATTTGTCAAAAGCCACTCATCTTGTCAGAGACCCTTTAGCTATGGGACCACATTGCATCCAACATAAATATGTACATGGCATCTTCAGAATCATCAGAACTAGTTGATGTAAATGAGCAAGAAAAAGTTACTTCTGAGGAGCGAGTGAAAAGGAGCTCTGAGAAACAGACTAAAAGGAATGTTGATGCAGAAACAAAGTCTAAAGGTGACAATGGAGCATCAGTTTCAGTTTTGACTCACTCAGAGGTCAATGAACGACCTATTAAGTCCCATGAAACTCGGCGAAGAAGGGATTGGAACCCTTTTGATCATAAAGCATTAAGAGAAGCAAAGGAAACACCAAGACAACAAACTAAGTATGATGAAAGAGCCAACTCTAGAGCAGTTCAAAATTCTCAGTTTAAAGGAAAATCAGTGTCAAAGAGACCGCATAGTTCATTTGGAAAATTATTTTATAATTTGTTTTCTAGTTGAAGATAGCCATAGACAAAAAATAGTAGACTGGATTCATACTATCAGCGGCTCAAACACATGGCAAACAGTGAGTTTATTTACAGAGAACACCTGGCAGTTAGATCACAAGTGGCATAGTTTCCTATATTTTAGGCAGTAGTTGGAGCATTGATCCTCCAGCTGCTAGAAAAAATTTAACAAACCTCCAGCGTGCCAGATGTTTCAAGTAGCAATTAGCAAATGTAACCTTCCTTTAATTTACTGTTTGATTTGTTTGAGGAGACAATTGACATGTGTCTATCTGTGTAACTGTTTTCTATTTTCAGAAAACAGAGTTATGGGCTCGGGTCTTGAATGGCTAAGGAAATTTTTATTATTTATACACATGTAAAAGTCCAAGCAGGGGTTTGACTGGGCTGAGAGGAGAGGGTTTAGACCTCTGTGAGAGGTTTCGACCTGAATTTTTGATTTTCTTTGCTGAAGCTGAGGGTTGTGCTTGGCCAGAAAACTTCTTTATGTAATTTTAAATGATCAATCAGTGATGGACATGTTATTTTTTCTACAAGATTCTTGTGTGGATGTATTTGTGGCGTTTTTTCTCTGTTAAAGTATTTTCCTGTCCTCTTTCCACTTGTTTTTCAATTCTTATTGTAAGAATAAAGTACACAGAGAAAAATTTATTGGCAAATACTCTGCATCTGTCCTTTTGATAATCTTTATGTTATTCATCTAAAAAGCTCAGTTAAGGAATTCTTAGCTGCTCCTTTGCCTGGATTTTTCCTCCCCTATTTTTTCCTCAAATTGACATCATCAAAACTTATTTCGATCCAATATTTCTGCTACATTGCCCTGTGTAAGAGTTTTTTCCAGATCTGAGAATGAAACACATTTTAAAGTGCAGACCCCATTTGCCCAATGGCCCTCCTTGCTGTCCCAAAACGACCATTTAAAAACCCCAACCCCATACTTTCATTACGTTTATAGCTAGCCTAACATCTATCTTATTCCATACTAAGTTAATTCAGAAAGAGAGATCCCTCTCTGAGTCTTGGAGGGCTAGATCCAAGGCTCGAAGTGGTTCAAGGTTACCTCTATGATTGCCTCTGCAGCCTTAGGAAAATTACAGAGCGCTAACATTTTTGGCGACTCCACTGGGGACTTTCTCCAGAGGTGCACTTCAAGTTCAGTTTTGACTTATGATGGTGAATAGAATCCAAACACAGGAAGGTTGTACCATTCACCTGGCAACTCCATTGTTCAAGATCCCAAGCTTCAAATTTCACAAGTGACTTCACTGCTGAAGGATCTAGATTTCAAAGCCTTGATGATGCTTCAATATGACAAGGTATGCGGAAAATCCTATATATTGTGAAGCTATAAAATATTTCAGGGATGAGTTAGCATATTTTCAAATTGATGAAGTTTCGTTAACAGCTGTGTTTCATTGTTGGAAATCGAAAAAAAATTCTCAAGAAATTAAAATTTTTGTTCTCGAGCTATTTGTTGAAAGACTTGAAAAGGATATTGAGATTTTGAATACTTAGATTCAGTCTTACAGTTTCCAACATCCAAAACAATTTTATGAGAATCTTACATCTCCAAAACCAAAGGATATTGTATCATCTTTCAATTTTCTGATTGATGAATATTTTGTTTGCAAGCATAAGTCAGAAATTGAACAGTTGCAATCATGGTCTAATATTGAGGACACAAATGGGAAAATTATCCATGTTAAAATGCTAAAGGAGTACCCGAAGAATCAACAAATAGATCATATATTTATTGACCCGATTGCAAATTATATGGAGCCCCTTTTCAGTATAACTATTCAAACATGTTTTTTCTGCAAGGACTCGAGCCATCACCAGTTGCCAGTACATATTTCAGCCTTGATTTTTGTTAAGCATGATGAGGAAGCCCAATCATAGGATCAACTGTTGGGTTGGCTTCATTGGCACTTTTTCATTACCTGATTGAAGTAGTAATTGTTAGCAAAGTAGGGTAGGTAGGAATGCGCCAATAAGCTCATCAGGATGAGCACCTTCTTTTTTGTCTCTTCATAGTTTATTTTCAGTTTACAGTTTGGGGGCAGCCCAATGATCAGCTAGTCGGAAAAATTCAGAGCTCAATGATTCTAGACACCTCCTTCGGAGCTATCTTCCCCAGGTGGAGCCTATGTTAGAACCCTATATAATAGGGAATCAGTGTTCATAATTATATTTATCTTTTTCAAGCATATGTGTTTGCACAGGATGCATGGCGAAGGTGGCATAAAATGCTTGAAACTGTCCAAGCATAAGATGAGTACTTGCATGCGAGCTTCAAGGTGAATTTTAGTGTTTTTTTAGCAAAAAGGTTGTGAATTGGTTTGAAATGGAAAAGTTTAATTCTTGTGGGCAAATACAAATTTGGTTTGTTCGCCAAAATTTGGTCCTTTTTAGAAAAATTGCCCCCTCGTCCTTTATGCAGAGTTTGTCTTGTTTATCAAAATTTAAATATTTTTCCAAAAAATTAATATTGGCCTAGGGCCAATCTCCGAATATTTGACACCAAGGATAAACACTGCTTCATACACCAACAACAAACACACAAGCCAGCGCCAGCGCCTAACTCCAAGCATAGCCTTGGGCTCATATCATCGAGTATAGGATGCAAACATTCACATATACAAATGATTTTAAATCCATTCTCCTCGTGAATGTGGGATATTTCCTTCAGAAGCCAAAAAATAAAATAAAAGCGCAGGCCTGTTTCTATCATGATTCCTCATAGGACATCCGGCGATCTCCTGTTTGAACATGAAATTGGAGGCAGTTTCTTGTTCCATCCGTCACCAAGGAGTTGGCAGATGTCGAGGTGAATTTGTGAGCACCAGAGCAAGATGTAGAGTGAAGGGAGAACGAACTGCTAAGTGTCCAAAACAAACAATGCATCAAACAAGTGTCATTAGATAACATAAAGGGTTTCGTCATTGGTTTCCCAGCCTGTGGGTATTTGCGAGCTTTAAACAGATAATTTTGGGCCCCAATATTTGATTGGAGAAGGATCATATGGAAGGATTCAACATTGTCCAAGATCATGTATTTGACTGAAGGAGCACAACTGAACGAACCAAAATTACAGAGATGGCTTGATGAATTTGGAGAACGTTACAGCCAGGCTATTGTGGTGATATCAGCTGTAGTAGCTCTTTTTGGACCATTTGTATTCGAGTGGCCATTTATAGATACTCCAGGATCCCGAGGATCTATTTACAGGGCATTGGGCCTCATGGTAGCAGTTTCCTCATGTGCATTAGCAGTGGCTCCTCTAGCTTATGCAACTGCAATTAGTGCTTGTACAAGTAAGGGTATCCTGTTAAAAGGTGGGCATGCATTGGATGCACTTGCATCTTGTGATACTATTGCGTTTGACAAAAATGGAACTTTAACCATGGGGGGCTTTGTTTGCAAGGGAATTGAAGCAATTCATGGACATAGTTTACCTAGACAGAAAGACAAGAATGTTAATGCTTGCTGCAATCCAAGATGTGAAAAGGAAGCTCTTGCAGTGGCATCCTCTATGGAAAAAGGAACCACACATCCCATTGCAAGAGCATTCGCAAATCACAGTGAAGGAAAAGATCTTCCTCCTGTTTCAATTGAACATTTTGAATCACTACCAGGAAAAGGTCTAGTTGCTACATTGACTAGCATACAGATATTAACAACACTTGATGCATCTATTGACATTGTTGGTGGCAGAGTCAATATCCATGTTCTCATGAATTTAGCTACATTTTCATCTTTGTTTATGGGAAACACCCTGGAAGGAGGATTTCTTCTTGCCATGTTTTACCTTTCTCATATTACAGAGGAATATTACACAAAGTGAGTGTTGGGTGATGTCAAGGCATTAAAGCAAAGCGCTCTGGAGTGCTTGGCTGGTGGCCATCAAGGGCTGTAACTTTTATTGAAAACCATGACACTGGGTCAACACAGGATCATTGGCCTTTTCCAAGTGATCATATTATGGAGTATCGAAGGACTGTCTTTCCCTGTTATTGACCAGGACTACAACATTACATGTCTTCGTGCAAGTTTCTATCTCAAAGGGTTTAATTTCGGTTAATTATTAGGATTGCTAATTTGTCAATAGCCACTCATATTGTTAGAGACCCTTTAGCTATGGGACCACATTGCATCCAACATAAATCTGTACATGGCATCTTCAGAATCATCAGAACCAGTTGATGTAAATGAGCAAGAAAAAGTTAGTTCTGAGGAGCGAGTGAAAAGGAGATCTGAGAAACAGACTAAAAGGAATGTTGATGCAGAAACAAAGTCTAAAGGTGACAATGGAGCATCAGTTTCAGTTTTGACTCACTCAGAGGTCAATGAATGACCTATTAAGTCACATGAAACTCGGCGAAGAAGGGATTGGAACCCTTATGATCATAAAGCATTAAGAGAAGAAAAGGAAACACCAAGACAACAAACTAAGTATGACGAAAGAGCCGACTCTAGAGCAGTTCAAAATTATCAGTTTAAAGGCAAATCAATGTCAAAGAGACCGCATAGTTCGTTTGGAAAATTATTTTATAATTTGTTTTCTAGTTGAAGATATCCATAGACAGAAAATAGTAGACTGGATTCATACTATCAGCGGCTCAAACATATGGCAAACAGTGAGTTTATTTACAGAGAACACCTGGTAGTTAGATCACAAGTGGCATAGTTTCCTATATTTCATGCAGTAGTTGGAGCATTGATCCTCCAGCTGCCAGCAAAAATTTAACAAACCTCCAGCGTGCCAGATGTTTCAAGCAGCAGTTAGCAAATGTAACCTTCCTTTAATTTACTATTCGTTTTTTTTGAGGAGACAATTGACATGTATCTATCTGTGTAATTGTTTTCTATTTTCAGAAAACAGAGCTATGGGCTCGGGTCTTGAATGGTTGAGGCAATTTTTATTATTTATACACATGTAAAAGGAAAAACAGGGGTTCGACTGGGCTGAGAGGAGAGGGTTTAGACCTGTGTGAGAGGTTTCGACCTGAAGTTTTAATTTTCTTTGCTAGAGATGAGGGTTGTGCTTGGCCATAAAACTTCTTTCTGTAATTTTAAATGATCAATCAGTGATGGACATGTTATTTTTTCTACAGGATTCTTGTGTGGATGTATTGGTGGCGTTTTTTCTCTGTTAAAGTATTTTCCTGTCCTCTTTCCACTTGTTTTTCAATTCTTATTGTCAGAAGAAAGTACATAGAGAATAATTTATTGGAAAATACTCTGCATCTGTCCTTTTGATAATCTTTATGTTATTCATCTAAAAAGCTCAGTTAAGAAATTCTTAGCTGCTCCTTTGCCTGGCTTTTTCCTCCCCTATTTTTTCCTCAAATTGACATCATCAAAACTTATTTCAATCCAATATTTCTGCTACCTTGCCCTGTATAAGAGTTTTGTCCAAATCTGAGAATGAAACACATGTTAAAGCGCAGACCCCATTTTCCCAATGGCCCTCCTTGCTGTCCAAAAATGACCATTTAAAAACCCCAACCCCATACTTTCATTACATTTATAGCTAGCCTAACATCTGTCCTATTCCATAATAAGTTAATTCAGAAAGAGAGATCCCACTCTGAGTCTTGAAGGGCTAGATCCAAGAGTCAAAGTGGTTCGAGGTTACCTCTGTGATTTCCTCCGCAGCCTTAGGCAAATTACAGAGCGCTAACAGATATGAAAATGACTCATAGTCAGTTAAAACTAACTTCACAGCTTCATGAGTGTCAATAAGCGTGGATCATAAAGCATTATAATAAAATAGTTCTACAATCTTGCCCTGAGTCATCATATTGAGTTATGACTCAATCAATTATATGAATCAGACTGTCAATCCAATCTGGCCATGTTGTGCAAGTCTTTGGCATATCCACTAAGTGCGAGCCGGTACCTGGTACTGATGAGTCTGTTTCAAGGGAACGAGTACCTAACTCATGTCACGTTAGTATCAATATTAGTTTAAAATATCAAAATACATTAAAAACAACTTGAATCATAGGAATACCTTGAATAGCCCCATTTAGTTGTAAAAGGATGTCAAATGTGTCATGGTAAGGACAGAAGGAAATGATACTAGATATGAAAATGGGGGCATATTTGACATGATATAGGCAAAAATATAGTCAAAACTGGAGACTGACAGGGTCCTTTGCAGCTTGTTCACAGTGATTTGTGTGGTCCACTTTCTTCTCCTTATTTTTTTGGGTGCAAGTATTTCTTAACTTTCATTGATGACTTTTCCAGATGTACTTGGGTTTACTTCTTAAAACTCAAGAGTGAAGTTTTTGACAAGTTTTTGGCCTACAAGGCCCTTGTAGAAAAACAATCTAGACATCAAATTCAAA
>ML781013.1:122033-145744 GCA_009831015.1 Picea engelmannii | reverse complement strand
TCCAAATGCAACACATATTTCCATATACACCATAACAAAATGGTGTTGTTGAGAGAAAGAACCGCACATTAAAAGAAATGGCTAATTGTATGATCCAATCTAAGGGAGTAAGTCTACAGTATTGGGTGGAAGCCATCAACTGTACAAATTACATAGTAAATCTCACTCCCACAAAGGCTCTTAAAAATATAACATGGGAAGAAGCTTGGACTAAAGTTAAACCAGATGTAAGTCACTTCCATGTATTTGGCAGTATAGCATGGGCTCACATTCCTGATGAGAAAAGGAAAGAATTGCAGCCTAAAAGTGAGAAGTGTATATTTGTTGGTTATTATGAAGATGTCAAAGGTTAAAGACTTCTTCAATCACATTGTAATGAAATTATTATTAGAAGAGATGTTAAATTTAATGAAAATCTCTTGGCCTGGGAGTCTAATTTGATGATTTTGCCTTCTTTGGCCTGTGAGCCTTCTTCGACGTTTGAGCCTTCTTATGATCTGGTTTCTTTTTCAGGTGATGATAGTGAGGATGAAAATCCACCTCTGCCTTCTCACCCTCCTCCAGATGAATCCTTTGAACCTGAACTAGCACCAGCTCCACCGCTTCCTAGATGGGTCCATTCAACATGAGAAGCAACTAGTGATCTTTTCGACGATCCTCCAAATCAACGTCAGACACATTCACAGTTACAATGAGCCTCTTCTCTTTTGGCTCAAGTTTCAAAAACTCATGATCCAAAGACATTTGCAGAAGCTTCGGGTCATCCAGATTGGGATACATCAATGAATGAAGAGTATCGCTCTTTAATGGAAAAAGATACTTGGGATCTTGTACCTCTTCCAAAAGGAAGAAAACTTGTTAGATGAAAATGGGGCTATAGAACTAAGTATGCATCACATGGAAGTGTTGAAAGACACAAGGCTCGGTTAGTTGCCAAAGTATTTTCCCAAGTTGAAGGAATTGACTATAATGAAACCTTTGCCCCTGTAGAAAAAATGAATTCCATCATCCTTGTTCTTGCCCTTGCTGCCTCACATAAATGGGAGGTCCATCATATGGATGTTAAATCCACCTTCTTCAACAGAGATTTGCAATAAGAAATATACATGGAACAACCTCCTGGCTATGTCCAAAATGACTCTAGCCTTGTTTGTCGCTTCAAGAAATCTCTTAATGGTCTCAAGCAAGCTCCTCGATCTTGGTATGCCAAAATGGATAGCTTTCTTATTGTCACTGGATTCTCTAGATGCAATTATGATCCTAATGTCTATACCAAGAAAGTAGGAAGCCATCTCATAATCCTTGTCCTTTATGTTGATGACCTTATCCTTACTAGTAGTGACTCAAAAATTTTAAACCATGTGAAAACTAGCCTTAAGAAGAAATTCGAAATGCCAAACTTAGGCTTTTTGCACTATTTCCTTGGCCTCCAAGTTTTGCAAACCAATGAAGGAATTTTTCTTTCCCAGTTTAAGTATGCTTGTGACCTTCTACGTCACTTTCACATGGACGATTTTAAACTAACCCCTTCTCCCTTCCAGTCTGGAGTCAAGCTTTCTGCCACCTATACTTCTCCTGAAGTTGATGCCAACCTGTACCATCAGTTAGTTGGTAGCCTCTTATACTTGAATCATACCTGTCCTGATCTTTACTTTGTTGTTAGTCTTGTTTCCCGATATATGAAAACACCCCATGAAATCCATTGGAAAGTAGCTAAAAGGATACTTCTCTATGTTCATGGTACAGTTTAGTTCAGGATACATTACAGTTTAGGGGGGACTCCTTTATTGGTTGTTTTCACTGATTCAGATTGGGCCGACGACCATGATGATCAGAAGTCTACTACAGGTTATGTTTTCAGCCTTGGTTCAGGACCTGTCACTTGGGCTTGTAAGAAACAATAGGCTATTGTACTTTATTTAGCAGAAGCAGAGTACCAAGCAGTGGTAAATGCAAGTCAGGAAGCCTTGTGGCTTCGAAAGATCCTTTTAGAGTTTGGATTCCAACACCAGCATCCGAACAAACTTTTGTGTGACAATCTGAGTGCCATCAAGCTTGCCAAAGACCCAGTTCAACATTAGCATAGAAAACACATAGAGATACACATGCACTTCATCAGAAATCTCATTCATGATCAAGTTATTTAAGTGCTCTTTTGCCCTATAGAAGATAAAGTTGCAGACATTTTCACAAAGTCTCTTACAGAAGCGAAGTTTTCCAAACTTCGATCTATGTTAGGAGTTCAGGAAGTTGTTATTAATGGGGGATAGGCTCTAATGCCTCCTTCCTTCTCCTATTGTGTCACTATTGTAAGTCCTTCAATACTATCCCAAGTTGTTCTTAAGGGGGGATGTTAGGATATTTAGACACTTAGGAGTTAGTAAGATCTACTTGGGCTATTGTGTCATTCGGTAAAAGTTTGTTTTCTAGTGTGTTTCTTTAGTATGCATTAGTATGCATTTGTAGTTAGGAAATCTGACAGTCACAATATGTTCCCGACATAGAGTGATCCAACGGTTCATACTCTCCTCGATCTTAACAACCATTGATATGTGGCTTAACACCCGATTGGTTCATGATCTCTATTTAAAGAGCATGGAGGGTCATTTGCCAATGATTGATTGTGATAAACTCTCTTGTAAAATATCTCTATAATAGTTTTCTTTGCATTAATAAACTGCTCCAAGTGGCCACTTTGGTTGGGGCCGTGGATATTTCCCTATAGGGTTTTTACCATGTGAAAACATCAGTGTGTTGATCTTTGATCTAGTTATGTGAGTGGTTACTGAAGGTGTTCATCCTTTGTTGGAATACCTGTGTTGTCGAACAAATACTTTGTTGTTAATGTTGTTTGTTTATTTATGTTCCTAAATAGTTTTTGATTTATTTGATTTGGTACATAATGCTAATGATGGGACCCTGTGATTGTGAGGGTACCCATCATGAAGTCTTTGGATCCTCTTACCCCTTCAATCTAGAAAATTTTCTCAACCCAATGCAACAGGGAGTAGATACCAGACTTCCAGTTGTAAGTTAAGTGAAACTCTGTAATCCTTCCTCTCACTAATCATTTTTATTTTAAGTTATACTTATCTTATCTCTGTTGAAATAATACTAATGGTGTTTGAAATCTTATGTAGGGATTTCGGCCATGCAAAAGTTCTGGATGTCGACCCTCATCATGTGCATAAGAGGTACTTGGGCTCCATCTCGCCCCTCTCAAGGAGTGCCCCAGGCGGTTAAGGATTGATAAGATTCTAACTTAAAAGGTTATCACCGTGGGTGAAGATTTGTTTATTTAAAGATAGCTGGTGCTTTATCTCTGTAACTTACTTTTACGACAAATTATAAGGATCAAACCTTAACATTTCATATCTAAAAGAATGATATATATATATATCAAACCTTACCATATCATTATTCGAAATGAAAAATATTGAATTTGGTGGGAAATATGAGCAGACCCTGTCGAATAATAAACCTGTTCACCAAACATTTTTGGAATTCATAGCAATGTGAACAATAATTCTATTTTGATCTGATGCAGACCCCCTATCCCTCCTAAGGGTTGCACGACCTCCCAGTCAGGATCTTCTGGTTTCGGAGCCGAAATGGCTCTTCTGGTTCCAAACTGGAACCCTTCGAATGAACACACAGGTCCCCCATAAATGCTCAGTTGGATTTTCCAAGTGCCAAGCGTGAGCTTCCACAGCACACAACCAAGAGACATGAACTTGTGCTAAGCTGAAAAGGGTGCTTATCGCGGACCGGGACTTCACAAGTCAAGCGTCCTGTCCCTTTGTTCGTCGAACCCTTGGTTGTCGAAATGTCGAAATATCCCAGCACCTATTCCTTCAAGTTTTCGCATTTCATGAAATCCAAATGCAAGGGATATCTCTATTCCTTGGAATCCCTAGTTGTCGAAATGTCGAAATGTCCCAATGCCTATTTTTTGGGTTTTTGCGTTTCGCGAAATCTAGGTGCAAGGGATGTCTCTGCTCCTTGGAATCCCCTGTTTCTAGAATGATGAAATGTCCCAGTGCCTATTCTTTCGGGTTTTCATGTTTCATGAAATCTGGGTGCAAGGGATATCTCTGCTCTTTGGAATCCCTGGTTACCAAAATTTCAAAATGTCAAAATGATGAAATGCCGAAATGCCTTGGCATTCAATCAAAAACTCACAATAATCCTTGGGATCTATGGTCCATGTCCGACCTCTCTATTTTTCTATTTCATGATTCGGGGTTTTTGGATACAAGGACCTCTATCCTTCCAACTCGCGGTACCCAAAATCATGAAATGGACCAACAATCCAGATCTATTTGAGATTGATGGTCACTATTCCTCCTAAGCTTTGGACGTCAAAAAGCCCTCGCCGCTAACATCCTCACAACTCCACCTTATCCAACGGCTGGCAGGGTTTTATAATTTCTCCTCAAGGACTCTCCACCATCCATTCAGATCTTCAGGATCTCCCCTCTCGGATCTACGCAGCGTTAAAGCCTACGCTCCTCCCTCAAATCGGATGATCCACGAGATTCTCCACCATGATCCAATGCTCGATGACGTTCTTCCTCCTGAGATTTTACTTTCTCCTGACTTAGAGGATTTTCTAAGTCTTTTAAGACTCAGTCTTCGCTTCTTCCAAGGAATGAGTTCCTGGATCTCGATAACACTTTCCGAAGCATTATCCCTCCTGAGCTTTGTCTGGTTCAGACTTTGATTTCCCGTGCACTCCTTGCATCTGAGGGATTTTGATAACTCAAATCCACGGTATTTCTCACAGAGAAATTCCTTTTTATCTCCTTATGTTCCTCTCTAGCTTGATGCACACCTTGTAGAGCTTCCAATGAAGAGAAACAATTGAAACTGGAAAAACTCACAGTTCCATCCACTTGTTCATGTAAACAAAAAATGACAGGAAAATGCACCCAATCCACACACCATACATATGGATCAATTTTCCATTATGTTATATTCAAAAGTGCCCAATGGCTACAGAATACATTCAAAATTACAGTAACTCAAAACACTGAGATCTCCTGCTAACTCACATTTCTCTCTTACAACTAATTTATCTATGTATTACATCTCTCTCTAACTGGGTGTACAAACTTCTACATAACTCAAAAATGTTTCTAGGGTTTCCACTGGCTACTTGCCTACTATAAAATTCATCCTGTTCTATCTTAGTTCAGTCACATTCCAGATTCGAAGTGGAAACTCCTGCTCTATTTACAATTTCAAAACTTGCCTCAAAGGGTAAAATTTGACACCGGTTCAAGTGTGCCTCCAAAGGTGAGTTCTGATGCTGAGTGGAGGCACATTCTGAAATCAGTTGTAACTTCCCATGTTGAAGTTCTGGAAGAACTCTCACATGTTGAGTGGTCCTGCCTCTGTTCCCTTACCAACGATGCTCCTACATCATACTCCCCTTGAAAAAAATTCATGGACTCTTTTCCATGAGCTCCTCTACTGACTTTCCCTACTTCTGGATAGCAGCTTTGTTTTCCCAACTGTAACACCCTTTCATACTGTAACACTTTGATACCAAACTATAACATTCCCCGACCATCAAACCTATGTCCGGGCCAACATTACTATGCAGAATAACAATCTCATACTTAATTCTATATATAAGACATACATTTAAGAAAATGAAACACATTTAAACTCATAGTAACCATAAGAATTATTGTTAACATAAATAATCCATGGTATTAACATTAATTTGTATGCACAAGAGAATACATGATAAATATAAATACACAAACATGCAGAAAAGTAATTAAAACATCATTTGGTACTTATCTTTGAAATGGTGGTAATTCCACCAACCAAGTGCAGGCCTTCCACGAACCGCCTAGCCTTAGACCACACTTCTCATCAAGCTCAGCAGTGGATCACTCCCGAGCTGGGACTAAGCTCCAACCCCATGTCACTCCATCTCCCGTATTCTAAAATTCTGATTTACTTTACTCTCCGGGCCCACAACACAACTATCGCCCTTAACCATGATGGCGCATGGTACGTTCAGGAGGGTCCATGTCACCTTCGGTGATGTCATCATGTCCCACCATTCTCACTTGTCTTCTCAACTCACTGGCACGTGATACACACCCATGTGTCCACGTCCATTCCAAGGAAATCCAACGATTAGACTTCTCTCAGATCTACGACGCAGATCTTTTCATCGTTTCGGGGTTTCGGGCATCGGGAGTTCGTGCATCCACACATCTCAAACTTCCATTTGCCGAGATTTCAAAATTATTGTCTACTCTTCCACTTGATCAAATGGTTAAGTTCCTCTCTTGCGATCTACGGTGTAGATTGTTTTGAAATTTTGGGTTTTGCTATTTCATGACTTGCGAAAACAAGGTTCTTCCCCTTTGGTTTATCGGGTGCCAAAACGTTGTCTGGAAGCCACGTGCCCCCCACGATGGAAGGTCCCGACGAATTCAAGATTTCATGTATCGCGATTTCCACGTTCCTGTGCAACTTGAAAGGGTTTTTAAAACTTACACCCATTTTCTAGATCTGATGGTCACGAGGGTTCTCCTTTTCCCCGAACAGATCCTACGGCTCCAACACTTCTGGTGTGGTTCCCTCTCTCCCTGTGTCCAGATGCCACCCCGGTTGCGGTTTCATAACACAATTACACCTCCTGAGATTTTTAATACAATCAAGTAACTCCTTGACACTCAAGAGCATTCAAAGGTCTGAAATTGGTCCTTTAGACACAATTTCTCCTCCAACCCTCGGTCCAAATACCACTCAACTAGCCCATCTAGGATTAACATTGAAACCTTGGCTTTGATACCAAACTATAACACCCTTTCATACCATAACACTATGATACCAAAATGTAACATTCCTCGACCATCAACCCTATAGTCGGGCCAACATTACTACGTGGAATAACAATCTCATACTTAATTCTATATATAAGACATGCATATAAACTCAGAGTAACGATAAGAATTACGGATAACATAAATAATCCATGGTATTGACATTAATTTGTATGCACAGGAGAATACATGATAAATATAAATACACAAACATACAGAAAAGTAATTAAAACATCATCTGGTACTTATCTTTGAAACGGTGGTAATTCCACCAACCAGATGTAGGCCCTCCATGAAATTCCCACCCTTAGACACACTACTCATCAAGATCAGCAGTGGATCACCCCCAATCTGGAACTAAGCTCCACCCCCAAGGAAAGGAATCCTAGGCTAGGCGGAGGTTACAAGGAAAACACACAGTCACAAGGAAGGAATTTTCTCCTAGGAACCACTCATACTCACTGCCCACAGACTCTCCTTCCCCACATGCCTATTCCACCCCAGGAGTATACACCTTCTCTATCACCTAGATAGTCCTTCGACTGCTAACCTCCCTTGCCTTGGGTTTCAACAACAGACCGGACCGGAAGTCTCTGATCTCTATGGCAGCTATAGGGTTCCTTCCAGGAGTTCTCTCCTTCCTTTGTGCACTCTCTCACCTAGAGAGAGTCGGTCACAGGCCCAACAACCTGCTCTTCCAAATTCAACCACCTCTCTCACTTGGAGAGAGTGTTGTACAAATTGGCCAACAAGCCACACAGGATCAAACACTACACGTCTACCACAATCAACAGGAATCCAGACACGAACACCCTAGGGTAGCTATAGATAGGTACAATAGCATAACCAAGCTTAGAAGGGATGAGACACTTCCATTTTCTCAATCTGGAAACATGAGATAGACTCACACTCTGGATTCTCAGGGATGCGTGATGTGTTTTCCATGCAGGGGTCGATTTAGACTCCATTATTTAGAATAGAGAAGGGGTGTACCAGCTTTCTAGAACAACCACAGACTTTTTCCCAAAATCAACACAGGATTCTAGTTCAGGGGATGTATGGTTCAGAAGATGCACGAGGTCTCCTGTAGAGGTCAGACCGATTCATGCTTAGACGGTCAGGTAGAATGGTGGAGGAACCCCCAACACGACTCATCTCAGCCACTTTATTTGCATGTGCCTGGGTTGACATTTGTCACCCATGCAATTGCATGTCTTCCTTCATCATGCGTTCCTTCCATTTGGAAGTTTCTTGTCCATCAAAAAAGAACTTAGGATAAAACATATTATTCACATGTCTTTTGGAATAATATTAAAATATTATTCCCTAAGGACTTAAGCCCCTAGGCTCAACATTTAGTCCCTTTTCCCACCTTCTAGCCCCTAATCCCTTTCCCACTCTGTGGAATCTTATTCCCCCATCACTCATTCATCGTGGTCGGTCTGCACATGGTGATGTTTATATTTTATTAATGTTCTGCATTGATACATGTACAAAATCAGGCTCTTGGCCTTCAACACTTAGGCTCTCTGGCCTAATATTCACATAAGCCCACCAACTTATATTAACTTGGCTCACCAGCCTATAAAAAAACATAATTACAATTCATTTCATAAATGTGATTTACAATGGGGCTCGACCTTGGGGACATTACAATCCCCCTCCCCTTATTTATTCACTGTCCTCAGTGCAACTTTACATTATCTCTGCAAGCTTTTCAAAATTTTCAAAAAGATGTGGGTACTATGCCCACATAACATCTTCATGCTCCCATGTCATGTCCTCAGGATCGTACCAGGTCCACTGGACCTTTACAAGCCCTATAGATTGATTCCGGAGCTGTTTTTTTTTCCTGTCCAATATGTGCACAGGATGCACTTACAGGACACCTTCTGGTTCCACCTGAACCACATTCTAGTCAATAACATGATTAGCATCAGGTATATATTTCTTAATCAATGAAACATGAAACAGATTATGTACAGTCATAGATGCAGGTAATACAAGCTTATATGAAACTGGCCCAATCCTTTCCAGGATTTCAAATAACCCACAAAATATTGCTGCCAACTTGGCACAACTTCCCAGCTTTAGCGAACTCCTCTTATTTTTCACTTTCAGGAAAACATGATCACCCACTTTGAATTCTCGATGGGTTTTGTTCTTATCAGCATAACTTTTCTGCCTATCCTGGGCAGTTTTTAAATTCTGTTTAATTTTTATCATTTGGTCCTCCATCTCCTTGAGAAACTTTGGCCCAACTATTGCTCTGTCAGTTGGATTATCCCAGCTCATTGGAGTTTTTCACTTTCTTCCATAAAGTGATTCAAATGGGCTCATCTTCAACAATGCATGATACCCATTATTGTAGGTGAATTCTACCAAATGCAGGTAGTCTTCCCATCTTGATGGTTTGTCCATCACATACATTCTTAGCATGTCATATATTACTCTGTTCACCCTCTTTGTCTGTCCATCAGGCTCAGGATGATATGTTGTACTAAATTTCAGATTCGTTTTGAATCCTTTGGATAGTCCTTTCCAGAAATTCGAGGTGAATTTCGGGTCCCTAATAGACACAATCGTTTTAGGAATTACGTGCAAGCATGCCACTTCTTTTAAGAAGATGTCAGCAACATCTTATTCTTTGTGAGTGGTTTTCAGTGGAATAAAATGGGCATCTTTTGTAAGCTTGTCCACCACAACCATGATCGAATCATGCTTCTTTCTCATTCTGGGCAATCCTGTAATAAAATCCATGGTCACCACTTCCCACTTCCACTCAGGAATGGGCAAAGGCTGCAGCAAAACAGCTAGGTGCCTATGCTCAGCCTTAACTTTCTGGCACTCCATACATCTGGCGATGTATTCAACGATCTCCCTCTTCATACCCAACCAAAAGTAATGGCTTTTGACTGATGCCATAGTCTTCTAATATCTAGGGTGTCCAACATAAGTCACGTTATGCATTTATTTTAGAATCGCAAGTTTCAATTCCTCGACATTGGGTATATACACTCTATCTTTATACAGAAGTAATCCATTGGATTCCAAGGTGTAACTTCCCCTTTTCTGTGGCCTCTCATGCTGTTGTAGCTTTGTTACTAAGTCTCTGCACTGCAAATCAGCATTTGCAGCTGCCAAAATTCTACCCTTGATATGAGTCTTGTACATGATAATGTCTATAGCATGTAATTCATGCACTTTTATGATGAGTGCATCAGCCACCTTGTTTTCCTTTCCCTTGATATGCTTGATATCAAATTTGTATTCGCATAGAAACTCTAGCCACCTACTTTTTCTAACATATAAATTCGGTTGTTCAAACAAATATTTCAGACTATTGTGGTCTGTTCTCAATTCAAATCTCCTTCCCATGAGATAATGTCTCCATTTCCTAAGAGTGTGAATGATTGCTACCAACTCCAAATCATGAGTGGCATAATTATTTTCATTCTCTTTCAACTTCCTGGACTCATAACAGATCACAAATCCATCTTGGCTGAGAACTCCTCCCAACCCTTCCTTACACGCATCTGTGCAAACCAAAAAATCCATATTTGGATCTGCAATCCTCAAGATTGGAGCGTTGGTTAATAGCTACTTCAATTGCTGGAAACTCTTCTCACACTCTTCAATCCACTAAAACTTTTTCTCCTTCCTTTGCAGGGAAGTGATAGGGTGAGCTATCTTTGAGAACCCTGCGATAAACCTTTTGTAATATCCCACTAGACCCATAAAGGATATAACTTCCACCATATTCCTTGGTACTAACCACTCTCAGATGGCCTCAACCTTCTCAATATCCACAACGATCCATTCTTCTGAAATAATGTGCCCCAAGTAATGGATCTGCCTTTGGTAAAATGAGCATTTGCTCAATTTGGCATACAGTTGGTGTCCTCTTAACACTGGCAACACCAATCTCAGGTGTTTTTCATGTTCTTCCTCTAACTTGGAATACACCAATATGTCATCCAGGACAAACGTGTCTAAATAGTCTATAAATACACCATTCATCAAGCACATAAAAACAACAGGTACGTTTAATAGTCCAAACGACATCACTGTGAACTCGTAATGATCGTACCTTGTTCTAAATGCGGTCTTTCTGATGTCCTCATCCTTTATTCTTACCTGGTGATATCGTAATCTGAGATCTATCTTCAAAAATATTTTCACATCCTTCAACTAATTGATAAGATCATCGATCCTCGGCAGAGGATACTTGTTCTTGAAAGTTACCTTGTTCAACTGTCGGAAATCAATGCACAACCTCAACGTCCCATCCTTATTTTTCACGAACAGGACCGGGGCACCCCAAGGTGACACATTGGGATGAATGAACCCCTTCTTTAGAATCTCTTCAAGCTGCAATTGCAACTCTTTCAGCTTTGGCGTGCTCATTCTATAAGGAGCTTTCGAAACTTGAGCTGCTCCAGGAATCAAATTTATAGAAAAATCAATGTCTCTCTTCAGAGGTAGTCCAGGTACCTCCTGAAATACATCTTCTAACTCTATGAGTACCTCACGGTATTGAATCCTTGATAATTCATCTCTAGATGCATCCTCCACATGGGCTACAAATAATTGAAATCCTTTTCTATAGCACTTCTTCAGCTGCATGGCTGAGATTTCTCTAACAGCCATAGCTCTAAGAATCCCTTGGACTGTTTTTCGATTCCCCTCCTCATCTAGGCATGTAAACCTCTTGTTACAACAATCTAGGAGGGCATGGTGCTGGTCCAACCAGTCCATTCCAATTAAATAGTCATAAGATCCTAAAGGCAGAATATTCAATTCAGCTTTCGTGCTCAGTCCTTTCATGTCCACAGGACAAGACTTCACCAACTCAATGACTTTCCTCTTGGTTCCTGTAGTCAACTGCACTAAAAAGGACTTTTCATGTTTGCTTCTTGATAAATGAAAAATTTCCACCACCCTAGCATCTATATAACTATGGATAGACTATGAATTGATTAAAATACTAAATGGTCGGTTGTTAATCATACCTTCCATTTCAATCATGTGCGATTGAAATTCAGCTTGCTTGTTGTCCAAGGTTGCGTAGATCCTTGGC
Source organism: Picea engelmannii (assembly GCA_009831015.1). Taxonomy (NCBI): domain Eukaryota; kingdom Viridiplantae; phylum Streptophyta; class Pinopsida; order Pinales; family Pinaceae; genus Picea; species Picea engelmannii. Next base: position 133,813 of record ML781013.1, on the reverse strand, counting down.
ATTCTACTTCCCATATCCTCCACTGTTTCATCTTTCTGAACATAGTGTATGGTTCTCGCTTTATATTTTCTATGGGGGTAGTCTCGGTACCTATGGTTTCCTTTACAACCCTAACACTCCATAGGTGGCGTTCTGGGCGTTTGTTCACCCACTTCAGCCTTCCTAGGCTCTCTAAAGGATGGCTGTCACTGAGGATTGTTTCTGAAAAAGTGAGGTTTGTTTCCCTTCTGCCTTTGTTCCTTCTTAAACTTCCTCTGGTCATCCCAAGCCTTCCGAAAAGGAGGCTTTTCTCCTTGCTATTCATATAAGCATTTATCCCTTCTTATTGTTTCTTCCATAGTCTTAGGACCATCATACTAAATCTTGTCACCAATGGCAGGTGGTAGTCCACTCAGATACATATGAATATTGACAGCCTCATATTTGATGAATGGAACATACTTCAATAGTTCCAAGAAACTTTGTTCGTATTCATCAATGGTCATGCTGCCTAGCTTGAGTTCAAAGAACTCCTTCATATTTCTGTCATAGTATCTTTTAGTCAGGTATTTCTTCTCGAAATACCTCTTGAACTATTTCCAAGTGACGTATTTCTCTCTGATGTGATGGACCTGCACAAACTGACCCCACCACATGGATGCTTATCCTTTCAATTGATACATCGCAATTTTTCCTTCTGCATGAGCAAGATAATTCTGTAGTTGGAAATATTTCCTCATGCCAAGCAACCAGGTTCTGGCATCTTCCTCCTTCTTATGTTCTCCATCAAACATTGGAGGCTTGATCTTTTTCATCTCTCCCTTAAATTCATCCACTCCAGATCTTCGATGTTTTCTGGTAGGGGATGGGATTGAACTACTGGGTGCCTCCCTACTGGAATGATTTGGGGAGAAACGATGATGTCTGCTACCACTCCTCGATCTTCTTCTCCTCTCAGGGGTCCTGACACTTCTTGATATTCTTTTCCTCTCAGGGGTCCTGCGACTCTCTGTCTTGCTTGAGTCACTCCCCTTCTCCAATTTCCTTTCTATTCTTTCCAGGCTCTTCAACATTTTTAAGTTGAATTCACCCTGCCTCTCCCTAACTTTCATGAGCTTTCGGCTATCATCTCAGCGAGCCTGGGCATCTTTCTACAATCTTTCAATGAGTTTCATCATATGTCCTTCCTTATCCATATAATTTCCATGCCCATTAGAGTTTGATCCTTCGATTCCCATGTTGACATCCCTTCCTACCCTTTCTTCCTCTATTTCAGAGGCAATATGTACCTCTTCCATTTGTATACTCAACTATCCTGACACCTATTGAACTCTGCACACACAACGTGCAGTCAATCGGAGTTTGTCATGCCTTATCCCTTAATAAAAACCACAACATTCATTAACCAACATGAATAAAAAAATGTTTCAAATTCACTAAGTTTTATGAGCCCTGCTTAGCTCTGCAAATTTTGGGGACTTCGAGAATTTGGTTTTCAGGGTTTTTTGTCCGCAAGGATCCAAAAGTTAAATCCATGATAGTTCTTATGTCCTTCGAAATTTTTGGGATTTCGAAACTTCAATGTTTCAGGTTTCGGGGTTCTTGGTCCCTGGAGGTTCTCACACTCGCTTCCTTATTCAACTCTCAACTCCCAAACTTCCAACCTCTCTTCCCTTGGGCCCACAACACAGATGTCGCCAACCCTGGTACGGATTTTGGGGCTTGACACTTTGAGTTTTTGGGTCTTCGGTACCTGGGAGTTCACGATGCATTGACTTCCAGCCCCATGTCACTCCAACTCCCAAATTCCAAAATTTTGATTTACTTTACTCTCCAGGCCCACAACATAGCTGTCACCCTTAACCACAGTGGCGCGTGGTACGTTCAGGAGGGTCCATGTCACCTTCGGTAACATCATCAAGTCCCACCATTCTTGCTTGTCTTCTCGAGTCACTGGCATGTGGTACACACCCATGTGTCCACGTCCATTCCAAGGCAATCCAATGGCTAGACTTCTCTCAGATCTACAATGCATATCTTTTCGGCATTTCAGGGTTTCAGGCATTGGGATTTCATGCATCCACACATCTTGAACTTTCGTTTGTTGAAATTCCAAAACTACTGTCTACTCTTCCACTTGATCAAATGGTCAAGTTCCTCTCCTACGATCTATGGTGTAGATCATTTCAGAATTTTGGGTTTTTCTATTTCACGACTTGCAAAAATAGGGTTCTTCCCCTTTAGTTTACTGTGTGCCGAAATGTCATCCGAGAACCACGTGCCCCCCGCAATGGACGGTCCTGACGAATTCATGATTTCACGTGATTTCCACGTTCCTGTGCAACTTGAAAGGGTTTTTAAACCTTGCGCACATTTTCCAGATCTGATGGTCACGAGGGTTCTCCTTTTCCATGAAAAGATCCTACAGCTCCAACACTTCTGGTGCGGAGTCCTATCTCCCTGTGGCCAAATGCCACCCTGGTTATAGTTTCATAACACCACTGCACCTCTTGATCTTTGTAATATAGTCAAGTAACTCCTTGACACTCAGGAGCATTCAAAGGTCCAAAATTGGTCCTCCAGACATAATTTCTCCTCGAACCCTTGATCCAAATACCACTCAATTGGCCCATCTAGGCTTGGCATCGAAACCTTGGCTTTAATACCAAACTATAACACCCTTTCATACTGTAACGCTCTGATACCAAATTGTAATGTTCCTCGACCATCAACCCTATGGTCGGGCCAACATTACTACGTGGAATAACAATCTCATACTTAATTCTATATATAAGACATGCATTTAAGAAAATGAAACACATTTGAACTCAGAGTAACCATAAGAATTGTTGCTAACATAAATAATCCATGGTATTAAAATTAATTTGTATGCACATCATAATACATGATAAATATAAATACACAGACATGCAGAAAAGTAATTGAAACATCATCTAGTACTTATCTTTGAAACGGTGGTAATTCCACCAACCAGGTGCAGGCCTTCCAAGAACCTCCCAGCCTTATACCACACTGCTCATCAAGATTAGAAGTGGATCACCCCCAAGATGGGACTAAGTTCCACCCCCAAGGCAAGGAATCTTAGGCTAGGCTGAGGTTACAGGGAAAACACACAGTCACAATGAAGGAATTTTCTCCTAGGAACCACTCATACACACTGCCCATAGACTCTCCTTCCTCACATGATTGTTCCACCCCAGGAGTATACACCTTCTCCATCACCTAGACAGTCCTTTGGCTGCTAACCTCCCTTGCCTTGGGTTTCAGAAATAGACCAGACCAAAAGTCTCTGAGCTCTGTGGCAGCTACAGGGTTCCTTCCAGGAGTTCTCTCCTTCCTCTGTGCACTCTCTCACCTGGAGAGAGTCACTCATAGGCCCAGAAAACTGCTCTTCCAACTTCAACCACCTCTCTCAGCTGGAGATAGTGTTGTACAAACTGGTCAACAATCCATACAAGATCAAACACTACACGTCCACCAAAATCAGCGGGAATACAGACACGAACACCCCAGGGAAACTACAGACAGGTACAACAACATAACCACGCTTAGCAGGGATGGGACACTTATGTTTTCTCAATCTGGAAACATGGGATAGACTCACACTCTAGATTATCATGGATGTTTGATGATTTTTCCATGCAGAGGTCGATTCAGACTCCGCGATTTAGAATAGAGAAGGGGTTTACTGGCTTTCTAGAACAACCATAGACTTTTTCTCGAAATCAACACAAGATTCTGGTTCAGGGGATGTACAGTTCAGAAGATGCACGAGGTCTCCTGTAGAGGTCAGACCAGTTCATGCTCAGACGGTCGGGTAGAATGGAGGAGGAACCCCTAACACAGCTCATCTCAACCACTTTATTTGCATGTTCCTAAGTTGACACTGGTCACCCATGCAACTGCATGTGTTTCTTCAACATGCGTTCCTTCCATTTGGAAGTTGCTTGTCCTTCAAAAAAGAACTTAGGATAAAACATATTATTCACATGTCTTTTGGAATAATATTAAAATATTATTCCCCAAGGACTTAAGCCCCTAGGCTTAGCCCCTAGGCTCAACACTTAGTCCCTTTTCCCACCTTCCAGCCCCTAATCCCTTTCCCACTCCATGGAATCTTATTCCCCCATCACTCATTCATCATGGTCGGTCTGCACGTGGCAGTGTTTATATTTTATTAATGTTCTACATTGATACATATACAAAATCAGGCTCTTCGCCTTCAACACTTAGGCTCTCTGGCCTAATAATCACATAATCCCACCAGCTTATATTAACTTGGCTCACCAGCCTATAAAATAACATAATTACAATTCATTTCATAGACATGATTTACAATGGGGCTCAGCCTTGGGGACATTACAATCCTTGTCCCCTTATTTTTTCACTGTCCTCAGTGCAACTTTACACTGTCTCTGCAATCTTTTCAAAAATATGTGGGTACTATGCCCGCATAACATCTTCATTCTCCCATGTCTTGTCCTCAGGACCATATCAGGTCCACTGGACCTTTACAAGCCCTATAGCTCGATTCCAGAGCTGTTTGTTTTTCCTGTCTAATATGCACACAGGATGCACTTGTAGGACACCTTCTGGTTCCACCTAAACCACATTCCAATCAATAACATGATTAGCATCAGGTATATATTTCTTAAGAAATGAAACATGAAACACATTATGTACAGTTATAGTTGCAGGTAATGCAAGATTATATGCAACTAGCCCAAACCTTTCTAGGATTTCAAACAGTCCACAAAATCTTCCTGCCAAATTGGCGCAACTTTCTAGCTTAAGGGAACTCCTGTTAGTTTTCACTTTCAGGAAAACATGATCACCCACTTTGAATTCTTGGTGGGTTCTGTTCTTATCAACATAACGTTTTTGCCTATCCTGGGAATTTTTTAAATTCTATTTAATTTTTATCATTTGGTCCTCCATCTCCTTGAGCAACTCTGGCCCAACTACTACTTTGTTAGTTGGATTATCCCAACTCATTAGAGTTTTTCACTTTCTTCCATAAAGTGCTTCAAATGGGCTCATCTTCAACAATGCATGATACCCATTATTGTAGGTGAATTCTACCAAATGCAGGTAGTCTTCCCATCTTGATGGTTTGTCCATCACATACATTCTCAGCATGTTTTATATTACTCTATTCACCCTCTATGTCTATCCATCAGACTCGAGATGATATGTTGTACTAAAGTTTAGATTCGTTCTGAATCCTTTGAACAGTCTTTTCAATAAATTCGAGGTGAATTTTGGGTCCCTATCAGACACAATCATTTTGGGAATTCCGTGCAAGCATGCCACTTCTTTTAAGAAGATGTCAACAACATATGCTACTTTGTGAGTGGTTTTCAGTGGAATAAAATGGGCATATTTTGTAAGCTTGTCCACCACAACCATGATTGAATCATGCTGCTTGCTCATTCTAGGAAATCCTGTAATAAAATCCACGGTCACCACTTCCCACTTTCACTCGAGAATGGGAAAAGGCTACAACAACCCCGTTGGGTGCCTATGCTCAGCCTTAACTTTCTGGCACTCCATACATCTGGTGATGTATTCAATGATCTCCCTCTTCATACCCGGCCAAAAGTAATGGGTTTTGACTGCTGCCATAGTCTTATGATATCCAGGGTGTCCAACATAAGTCATGTTATGCATTTCTTTTAGAATAGCAAGTTTCAATTCCTGGACATTGGGTATATACACTCTGTCTTTATACAGAAGTAATCCATCATCTTCCAAGGTGTAACTTTCCCTTTTATGTGGCCTGTCACGCTGTTGTAGCTTTTCTACTAAGTCTCTATACTACAAATCAACATTTGTAGCTTCCAAAAATCTACCCTTGATATCAGTCTTGTACATGCTAATGGTTGTAGCATGTAATTCATGCACTTTTCTGTTGAGTGCATCAACCACCTTGTTTTCCTTTCCCTTGATATGCTTGATATCAAAGTCATATTCGCACAAAAACTCCAGCCACCTACTTTGTCTAGAATTTAAAGTCTGTTGATCAAACAAATATTTCAGACCGTTATGGTCTGTTCTCAATTCAAATCTCCTTCCCATGAGGTAATGTCTCCATTTCCTCAGAGTGTCAATGATTTCTGCCAACTCCAAATCATGAGTGGCGTAATTCTTTTCATGCTCTTTCAGCTTCCTGGACTCATAACAGATTACAAATCCATATTGGCTAAGAACTCCTCCCAACCCTTCCTTACACGCATCTGTGCAAACCACGGAATCCATATTTGGATCTGCAATTCTCAAGATTTGAGCGTTGGTTAACAATTGCTTCAATTGCTAGAAACTCTTCTCACACTCTTTAGTCCACTGAAACTTTTTCTCCTTCCTTTGCAGGGAATTGATGGGGTGAGCTATCTTTGAGAACCCTACTATAAACCTTCTGTAATAGCCCTCTAGACCCATAAAGGATCTGAATTCCACCACATTCCTTGGTGCTGACCACTCTTGGATGGCCTCAACCTTCTCAGGATCCACAATGATCCCTTCTTCTGAAATAATGTGCCCCAAGTAATGGATCTGCCTTTGGTAAAATGAGCATTTGCTCAATTTGGCATATAGTTGGTGTCCTCTCAACACTTGCAGCACCAATATTAGGTGTTGTTCATGTTCTTCCTTTGACTTGGAATATACCAATATGTCATCCAGTAAGACTATGACAAACTTGTCTAAATAGTCCCTGAATACACCATTCATCAAGCACATAAAAACAACATGTGTGTTTGACAGTCCAAACGGCACCACTGTGAACTCGTAATGACTATACCTTGTTCTAAAGGTGGTCTTGTTGATGTCCTCATCCTTTATTCTTAACTCGCGATATCCTAATCTGATATCTATCTTCGAAAATATTTTTGCACCTTTCAACTGATCGAAAATATCATCGATCCTCGGTAGAGGATACTTGTTCTTGACAGTTACCTTGTTCAACTGTCAGAAATCAATGCACAACCTCAACATCCCATCCTTATTCTTCAAGAATAGGACCGAGGAACCCCAAGGTGACACGCTGGGATGAGTGTACCCCTTCTTTAGAAGCTCTTCAAGCTGCAATTGCAACTCTTTCAGCTATGGTGTGCTCATTCTATAAGGAGCTTTCGAAACTGGAGCTGCTCTAAGCATCAAATTTATAGAAAAATTGATGTCTCTCTTCAGAGGTAGTCCAGGTACCTCCTGAAATACATATTCAAACTCTGTGAGTACCTCATGGTCTCCAATCCTTAAGAATTCATCTTTGGATGCTTCCTCCACACGGGATGCAAATAATTGACAGCCTTTTCTGTAGCACTTCTTCAGCTGCATGGCTGAGATTTCTCTAACAGCCACAACTCTAAGAATCCCTTGGACTATTTTCCAATTCCCCTCCTCATCTAGGCATGTAAACCTCTTGTTATGATAGTCTAGGAGGGCATGGTGCTGGTCCAATCAGTCCATTCCAATTAAACAGTCATAAGATCCTAAAGGCAGAATATTCAATTCAGCCTTCGTGCTCAGTCCTTTCATGGCCACAGGACATGACTTCACCAACTCAACAACTTTCCTCTTGGTTCCTGTAGCCAACTTCACTAACCAAGACTTTTCATGTTTTCTTCTTGATAAATGCAAACTTTCCACCACCCTAGGATCCATATAACTATGGATAGCCCCTGAATCGATTAAAATACTAAATGATCGGTTGTTAATCATACCTTCCACTTTAATCATGTGCAATTGAAATTCAGCTTGCTTGTTGTCTAGGGCTGCGTAGATCCTTGGCATTCTACTGCCCATATCCTCCATTGTTTCATCTTGTTGAACATAGTGGATGGTTCTCACTGTATCTTTTCTGTGGGGGAAGTCTCGGTACCTATGGTTTCCTTTACAGCCCCAACACTCCATAGGTGGTAGTCTGGGCATTTGTTCACCCACTTCAGCCTTCCTGGGCTCTCTAAACGATGGCTTTCCCTGAGGACTGTTTCTAAAAAAGGGAGGTTTGTTTCCCTTCTGCCTTTGTTCCTTCCTAAGCTTCCTCTGGTCATCCCAAGCCTTCCAAAAAGGAGGCTTTTCTCCTTGCTGTTCATATAAGAATTTAGCCCTTCTTATTGTTTCTTCCATAGTCTTAGGATCATCATACTGAATCTTGTCACCAATGGTAGGTGGCAATCCACTCAGATACCTATGAATCTTGACAGCTTCATCTTTGATGAATGGAACATACTTCAGTATCTCTATGAAACTTTGTTCGTATTCATCAATGGTCATACTACCTATCTTGAGTTCAAAGAATTCCTTCATCTTTATGTCATAGTATCTTTTAGTGATGTATTTCTTCTTGAAATACCTCTTGAACTCTTTCCAAGTGACATATTTCTCTCTGATGTGATGCACCTACACAAACTGATCCCACTACATGGATGTTTTTCCTTTCAATTGATACATCACAATTCTTCCTTCTACATGAGAGAAATAATTCTGCAGTTGGAAATATTTCCTCATGCCAAGCAACCAGGTTTTGGCATATTCCTCCTTCTTATGTTCTCCATCGAACGTTGGAGGATTGATCTTGTTCATCTCTCCCTTCAAATCATCCACTCCAGATCTTCGTTTTTTTCTGGTAGGGGATGGGCTTGAACTACTGCGTGCCTCCCTACTGGAATGCTTTGGGGAGCAACAATGATGTCTGCTACCACTCCTTGATCTTCTTCTCCTCTCAGGGGTCCTGACACTTCTTGATCTTCTTTTCCTCTCAGGGGTCCTGCGACTCTCTATCTTGCTTGAGTCACTCCCCTTATCCAATTTAATTTCTATTATTTCCAGGCTCTTCAACATTTTTAAGTTGAATTCACCATGCCTATCCCTGACTTTCATGAGATTTTGGCTATCATCTTGGTGAGCCTAGGAATCTTTCTGCAATCTTTCAATGAGTTTCATCATATGTCCTTCCTTATCCATCTCTTTTCCGTTCCCATTAGATTTTGATCCTTTGATTCCCAAGTTGACATCCCTTCCTACCCTTTCATCCTTTGTTTCAGAGGCAATTTGTACCTCTTCCATTTGTATACTCGATTATCCTGACACTCGTTGAACTCTGCACACACAACATGCAGTCAACTAGAGTTTTTCAGGCCTTATCCCTTAATAAAAACCACAACATTCATTAACCAACATGAATAAGAAAATGTTTCAAATTCACTAAGTTTTCTGAGCCCTTCTTGGCTCTGCAAATTTTCAGGACTTTGGGACTTCGGTTTTCGAGGGTTTTTTGTCCACGAGGATCCAACAGTTAAATCCTCAATAGTTCTTATGTCCTTCTAAAATTTTGTGATTTTGGAACTTCGGTGTTTCGGGTTTCAGGGATTTTTGTCCCCAGAGGTTCTCGCACTCGCTTCCCTCTTCAACTCCCGACTCCTAAACTTACAACCTCTCTTACCTTGGGCCCATAGCATAGTTGTCACCAACCTTGGTAGGGATTTCGGGGATCGACACTTCATGTTTTCAGGTCTTCAGTACCTGGGAGTTCACAATGCAGTGACTTCCAGCCCCATGTCACTCCAACTCCCAAATTCTGAAATTCTGATTTACTTTACTCTTCAGGCCCACAACATAGTTGTTTCCCTTAACCACGATGGCACGTAGTACATTTAGGAGGGTCCATGTCACCTTTGGTGACTTCATCGGGTTCCACCATTCTCACTTGTCTTCTCGACTCACTAGCATGTGGTACACACCCATGTGTCCACATCCATTCCAAGGCAATCTAATGCTTAGACTTCTCTCAGATCTAAATCGCAGATCTTTTTGGAATTTTGGGGTTTCAGGCATCAGGAGTTCGTACATCCACACATATCAAAATTCCATTTGCCAAAATTATGAAATTACTGTCTACTCTTCCACTTGATCAAATGGTCAAGTTCCTCTCTTACGATCTACGATGTAGATCATTTCACAATTTTGGGTTTCTCTATTTCGCGACTTGCGACAATAGGGGTCTTTCCCTTTGGTTTACCAGGTGTCAAAATTTCATCCGATAGCCACATGGCACCCGTGATGAATGGTCCCGAGGAATTCAGGATTTTGCGTATCACGATTTCCACATTCCTATGCAACTCAAAATGGTTTTTAAACCTTGCGCACTTTTTCCAGATATGATGGTCACGAGGGTTCTCCTTTTCCCTGAACAGATCCTATGGCTCCAACACTTCTGGTGTGGAGTCCTCTCTCCTTGTGGCTAGATTCCACCTCGCTTGCGGTTTTGTAACACCGCTACACCTCATGAGCTTTGTAATATGGTCAAGTAACTCCTTGACACTCAGGAGCATTCAAAGGTACAAAATTGGTCCTCCAGACACAATTTCTCCTCCAACCCTCGGTCCAAAGATGATCCAGATGGATATCGGTGGCCACCCACCTTTTCCAACTGGCTCAAAACAGCGTTCTGACATTTTTGGCAATTTACTATTTTTAGCAGTTTTTCTGGTCCTGAACTTCTAGAGCCGTTTTTAGGCCCTAAACGACGTTTTTTGGGGTATGTTACGGTTGAAAAATTCCATCATGGAATTTTGTCAAAAATGTTGTAGTCCTCGGATAGATATTTCCAACGAGCTACCATACGCCTAAAACGAAAAATCGTATGCAAAAGTTACGACCCCGGGAAGTTGATGCACCAACTTACCCAAACGGGGCCCACATGACTTTTGGCGCTTCATCTCCTAGGGTTAGGTTTTTGGATGTCTAGGACTTTTGTCATTCACGTCTATTGTAAAAAGGCCTTATGAGCCTCATTGTAATCTTCTTCTTGTGAATGCGCGCTGCTGTCATCTCTTCTCAGAGATAAGACGCCACCATTCCAGCAAGCTTGTTTCCGCTGCATTTTACAGTTTCAGCTTATTTTGTTATTTAATAGAAAACCAGTTTTACTGTATCTCTATTATTTTTGTGTTAAGAACCTGCTAATAATCGGTATTCATTTCGTTCTGCTCATAAAATCTAGATCAGTGGTATCAGAGAGGTCTGCTCCTTGTCTTCTTAGTGCATGTCCCCAACGAGGTCGGAGTACAAAGAATTGGGTCTCGAGCTTGTTTCTCTTGAGGACAGAAGCTCTCGCATGCCCAAGCGACCTCCCATGGCAGGGGAAAAGAAAGATGATGAGACAGGAGATCCTTTCAAACTATTGATTGAGGAAGCCCTCACGCAACAGAGGAACGAGATGATGGACAGTTTCGCGCAAATCCTTTGACGACTACCAACAGGCGAAGCATCTTCTTCGAACGGAGGCACCACCCCCTTCAAGGTACAAATAAACTTTGATATTCCTATATTTGAAGGTCAGATAGACGCAGATGCTGTAGACAAGTGGTTGAATCTACTAGAAGGGTATTTTTCTGTTCATAAACTTTTGAATAGAGAAAAGATTACTTTTACGCTCCTCAAAGTCGTTCCCCATGTCAAAGATTGGTGGGAAACTTTCTGTGAGCAAAAGGAAATAGAGGAAACCTCATTATTTTCAGTCAAGGCCACCTAGGAATCCTTTAGGGATGCTTTTAAGGAACAATACTACCCTGTCGGAAGTTATGATGACCTATATACCAAATGGACCACACTGCGGCAAGAAAGAGACCAAGTCGTGCCAAATTTCACAAATATCTTCCATACCTTGCGCACCAAGTTGGGTATCAAAGATTCGGAGCGACATCTAGTGCTCAAGTATCGTGGTGCTCTGCATAGATACATCCAGACCGAAATGGAATTTCTAGACATCTCATCCTTGG
>ML781013.1:88386-101115 GCA_009831015.1 Picea engelmannii | reverse complement strand
CATACGCCTAAAACGGAGATCATATGCAAAAGTTACGACCCCGGGAAGTTGATGCACCAACTTACCCAAACGGGGCCCACGTGACTTTTGGCGCTTCATCTCCTAGGGTTAGGTTTTTGGATGTCTAGGACTTTTGGCATTCCCATCTATTGTAAAAAGGCCTTCTGAGCCTCATTTTAATCTTCTTCTTGCGAATGCGCACTACTGTTACATCTCTTCTCAGATATAAGCCACCACCATTCCAGCAAGCTTGTTTTCGCTGCATTTTACAGTTTCAGCTTATTTTGTTATTTAATAGAAAACCAGTTTTACTGTATCTCTGTTATTTTTGTGTTAAGCACCTGCTAATAATCGGTATTCATTTCGTTCTGCTCATAAAATCCAGATCAAAAGACCACTCAACTGGCCCATCTAGGCTCAGCATCAAAACCTTTCCTCTGATACCAAACGGTAACACCCTTTCATACTGTAATTCTCTGATACCAAACTGTAACATTCCTCGACCATCAACCCTATGGTCGGGCCAACATTACTATGTGGAATAACAATATCATACTTAATTCTATATATAAGACATTCATTTAAGAAAATGAAACACATTTAAACTCAGAGTAACCATAAGAATTACTGCTAACATAAATAATCCATGGTATTAACATTAACTTGTATGCATAGCAGAATACATGATAAATATAAATAGAAATACATGCAGAAAAGTAATTAAAACATCATCTGGTACTTATCTTTGAGACGGTGGTAATTCCACCAACTAGGTGCAAGCCTTCCATGAACCTCCCAGCCTTAGACCACACTTCTCATCAAGCTCAAAAGCGGATCACCCTCGAGCTGGGACTAAGGTCCACCCCAAAGGCAAGGAATCCTAGGCTAGGCTGAGGTTACAGGGAAAACACACAGTTACAAGGAAGGAATTTTCTCCCAGGAACCACTCATACTCACTTCCCATAGACTCTCCTTCCCCACATTCATGTTCCACCCCAAGAGTATACACCTTCTCTGTCACCTAGATAGTCCTTCACTTGCTAACCTTCCTTGCCTTGGGTTTTGGCAACAGACTAGATCGAAAGTTTGCGATTTCTATGGAAGCTACAGGGTTCCTTCTAGGATTTCTCTCCTTCCTCTGCACACTCTCTCACCTGAAGAGAGTCGCTCATAGGCCCAACAACCTGCTCTTCCAACTTCAACCACCTCTCTCACCTGGAGAGAGTGTTGTACAAATTGGCCAACAAGACACATAGGATCAAACACTACATGTCCACCACAATCAATGGGAATCCAGACACGAACACCCCAGGGAAGCTACAAATAGGTACAATAGCATAACCAATCTTAGCAGGAACAGGACACATCCATTTTCTCAATATGGAAACAAAAGATAGACTCGAACTCTGGATTCTCAGGGATGCGTGATGAGTTGTTCACGCAGGGGTCAATTTAGACTCCATGGTTTACAATAGAGAAGGGGTGTACTGGCTTTCTAGAACAACCACAGACTTTTTCCTGAAATCAACACAAGCTTCTGGTTCAAGGGATGTACATTTCAGAAGATGCATGAGGTCTCCTATAGAGGTTAGACCGATTCATGCTTAGACGATCTGGTAGAATGGAGGAGGAACCCCCAACACGGCTCATCTCAACCACTTTATTTGCATGCTCCTAGGTTGACACTTGTCGCCCATGCAACTGCATGCGTTCCTTCCATTTGGAAGTTGCTTGTGCTTCCAAAAAGAACATAGGATAAAACATATTATTCACATGTCTTTTGAAATAATATAAAAATATTATTTCCCAAGGACTTAAACCCCTAGGCTCAACACTTAGTCCCTTTTCCCACCTTCCATCCCCTAATCCCTTGCCCACTCTGTGGAAGCATAGAACCCCATCACTCATTCATCGTGTTCAGTCTGCACGTGGCAGTGTTTATATTTTATTAATGTTTTGCATTGATACATGTACAAAACCAGGCTCTTGGCCTTCAACACTTAGGCTCTCTAGCCTAATAATCACATAAGCCCACCAACTTATATTAACTTGGCTCACCAGCCTATAAAAAACCATAATTACAATTCATTTCATAAACATGATTTACAATAGGGCTCGGACTTGGGGACATTACACCAACTAGCATCTTCTATTTGGTGTCCCTTCCATTTGACCAGATATTCAAAATAAGTCTTCCTCCTCGTCTTCTTGCCAATCCTCTGATCAACAATTTTCTCCATCTGCGACTTTTCTGCCAAAGGCATCTGCTTCTCCCATTGAATCTTTCCTTGATATTCTGATCATTCTATGTCATCTTTCCTGTAAGGGTACAGGTCTGAGACATTGAATATGGGTGAAATTCCCACACCATCTGCCAACTTGATCTCATAGGCATTTGCATCAAACTTCCTCAAGATCTTACAGGGTCCTATCTTCTTCATCTTCAATTTGTTATATGTTCCCCTAGGGAACTTTTCCTTCCTGAGATGTGCTAAAACTAGATCTCCCACTTCAAATTGAAGTTCCCTGTGATGTTGATCAACTTTGTGCTTGTATTCTGGTTAGAAATCTGTAATTATTCTTTGATCCGACTATGGAGTCTCTGCATTTCAGCAGCAAAATCCTATGTTCCGGCACTTCTGATCTCTCCCTGTTCCAAGTCCCTTAACTCAGACACTCCCCTAGGTTGCATTCCATAGAGTATTTAGAATGGGATCCTTCTAGTTCTTCTATTTGGTGAGTCATTGTATGCAAATTCTGCTTGTGGCAGAATCTGATCCCACTGGTTATGATGTTCAGTAACTAGACTCCTTAATAAATTCCCCAAACTTCTATTTACCACTTCAGTCTACCCATCTATTTGAGGGTGATAAGATGAGCTGAAGGACAAATTCATCCCCATTTTCTTCCATAACGTCCTCCAAAAGTGACCAACAAATTTTGTGTCTCTGTCTAAGACAATGCTCTTGGGTAGACTGTGAAGTCTCACAACTTCTTTGAAAAACAGATTTGCAACATGCATTGCGTCACTGGTCTTCTAGCATGGGATGAAATGTTCCATCTTTGAAAACCTATACACCACCAAAAATATGGAATAGAATCCCCTTTGTGTTCCTGGCAATCCCAACATGAAATCCATGCTTATTGCATCCCAAGGCCTCTCTGGTATTGGCAATGGTTGATACAATCAAATGTTCTATCTTTTCCCCTTTGCATGTTGGTGGATCCAACATCTGTTTACAAATTTTATCACCTATGTTCTCATGCCTGGACAATAGTATGAACTGCTCAACTGTGCAAATATTTTATCATGGCCAAAATGTCTAGTCAATCCTCCACTATTCTTATCCTTCAGAAGATTGTCCCTCATTGAGCATCTTGGTATGCACAATTAATTTCCTCTGAACAACAATCCTTCCTGAACCATATACTTTGTCCATTGACTTCTATCTCTCAGTGCAGGGCTTGTACATGCTTTGTAGGCCTCCTTGAAATATATATCATCACAATACATATCCTTAAGGTGTTCAAACCCCAAGGTCTTCACCTAGAATTCTTGCATGATCAAACATCTCCTTCTTAACACATTAGCAACCTTGTTAGCATTCCCATCGATATGTTTTATGAAAAAAGTAAAATTTTTCATAAATTCAACCCATTTTGCATGCCTTTGATTCATTTTTTCCTGTCTGGTTATGAATTGCAAAGCTTGGTTATCGCTATACAAGACAAACTCTTGTGGGACAAGATAGTGCCTCCATTTCTTCAAAGCTTGAATTATGGCATAAAACTCCTTGTCGTATGTGGAGTATTTTCTCTTAGTCTCATTCAACTTCTCACTGAAATAGGCAACGGGTCGAGTGTCCTGACTCAGAACTGCTCCTATTGCAACTCCAATTGCATCACATCTTACCTGAAATGTCTTCCCAAAATTCGACAAGAACAAAATTGGTCATTTTGTTATCTTCTCCTTCAGTATATTAAAGCTCATTTCGGCCTCCTCTGTCCATTTAAAATACTTGTGCCACTTCTTCACTGTATACATCATGGGTGCACAAATCCCACTGAATTCTCTAATGAACTTTCTATAAAAACTTGCTAAACCATGGAATCTCCTTACCTCAAACATGTTCCTTGGTAACGGCCACTCCCTGATCACTTTCACCTTCTCTGGATCCATCTTCAATTCATTCGAAGAGATCACGAAACCCAAATAAATGAGTTATGTCTTCATAAAAGAGGACTTCTTCAAGTTGATCGACAATTTTTCCTACTGTAGCCTCCTCATTACTAGAGTTAGGTGCCTCAAATGCTCCTCTTTAGTCCTACTAAAGATCAGGATATTGTCCATATATACAACCACGAACATGCCAATGAAATCTTTTAGAATTTCGTTCATCATCCTCATAAAAGTGCTTGGGGAATTTGTTAAGACAAATGGCATAACTAGCCACTCATACAGACCTTCATTCATCTTAAAGGTTGTTTTCCATTCATCACCTTCTCTCATTCTAATATGGTGATATCCACTTTTCAGATCTATCTTAGAAAATAAATTTTCTCCACTTAAGAAATCCATTAAATCATCCATTCTTGGTAAAGGAAATCTGTACCTGATGGTGATCTTGTTGATGTCTCTCAAGTCTGTGCACATTCTCCATCCTCCATCTTTATTTGGGCTTAACACAGTTGGTACTGTGCATGGGCTCAAACTTTCTCTGACCAAACCCTTATCCAGCAATTCTTGGAATTGGTTCTTCACCTCCTCATTTTCTCGAGGTGTTAATCTGTACGCTACCTTGTTCGGCAGGCTTTCTCCTGGTATCAAGTCAACATGAGAACTGATACTCCTGATGGGTGGCAATGAGTTTGGCAGATCATCCACCACTATATCAAAAAAATTATCCATCATCTCCTGAACTTATTTAGGTAAATCATCCACTGATGTACTTGTAAGGATGACTCTGGGCTTCCTCACCGTAGTGAACTACATCTCCTATTCTTCCCTGACTTCTTTCAAGAGTTCCTTCCCACTCATGAAAAGTATGCTTGTGCTCACTTCCTCTTTTGCTCTCTTCTCCTCCATTGGTAGCAACATATGCATCCTACCATTCTTCTCCAATGTATATGTATTCTTCCTTTCATCGTGAATGACATTTCTATCAAACTTCCATGGTATTCCCAAAAAAATGTGGCATATGTCCATGGGAATTATATCACATGGGATTTCATATTTATATCCTCCTATTTTAATTTCAACCAAGCACTGTTTAGTGATCACTACCTGGTATCCTTTTTGCCACCATGAGACTTTGTATGGCCTTGGATTTGCAGTTGTCTTCAGATCCAATTTCTCCACCATCTCTGTGAATACTAGGTTGTCAGTACTCCCACTATCAATGATCACCTTGCATACTTTGTCCTTAGTCTTGCAAGCTATCCTGAAGAGACTGTTTCTCTACACTGGTTTTTCAATTTCTACCTCTGGTTTTAAGAGAACTTTTCTCAACATCAGGGATTCTCCATCCTCTGCTCCTTCTACTTCAACATCTCTTCATCGTGCTTCTAAAATGTGAGCTTCTCCTCCTTCTTTCTTCTTCTAAGGACATTCCCAAGACATGTGCCCTATCTTTCCATAGTTATAGCACCTTAATCCTCCTCTACCTCTTCCTCTAGAAGAGTTTCTTCCACCACCCTGTCTTTCTCGAGAACTTCCTCCTCGTTTTGAGTGATTGTGTGGTTTCTCAACATCGTCCTTAGACTAATGTGCTCTGTCACGATTAAATCCATTGTTTCTTCTTGGGATCGAGCCTTTACCTCTTCCTCGCTGGTTTTTTTTTCTGGCCATCTTCTCCTCTGCCTTCAGTGCAAATTGATAAGAATCTTCCACAGTCCTCACTGACATCATGTTAAGATCGTCCTGGATTTCATATCTCAAGCCATTTATATATCTGGCGACTCTTTCTTCGTCTCTCTCCCTTTGTCTAGTTCTGATGTTCATTCGGCAGAACTCCTCGGTGTACTCCTTGACTATCATCCCTTTCTATCTCAGGTTCTGTAGCTTCCTGAACAGATTGATCTAGTAGTCTTTGGGTATGAACTTAAACTTTAGTTTGGCTACCATCCTGTCCCAAATTTTTATCCTTTGTTTGCCTTTACTTCTCCTCTCAGCCTGCAATTCATTCCACCATAGTGTTGCATGCCCTTTTATCCTGGTGACTACCTGCTTCACCTTCTTCTCCTCATCGACATCTTCATAGTTGAAGTGTTTGTCCATGGACCTTATCCATTCCAACAGTTCTTCAACATCTAGATTTACCTCATACATGGGGACCTCTATCTTAGCTCTACCTCCCAATCTGGCAACTGCTCTCAACAAATGTTCTTCTGCATCATCCTCCCCTACATCTTCTTCAACCTCAACCTCTTCACTTTCTGCATCACTGACATCCCCAACGTCATGTGCTCTTCTCTGTGCTACTTCCATTGTTTCTAATCAGGTACGAAGCTCTCGCATCTCCCTCTCTACAACATGATTGGCTAAAGGTGACTATCCTCTTCTTGGCGACATTATGTCGACTATCTATCACACATAGAGTACAGCTCTGAGTTCTCTATCTTCTTCTTTTCCTCCTTTACTGGAATTCTACAGACAAAAAAATTATGCTCTGATACCACCTGATGCAGACCCCCTATCCCTCCTAAGGGTTGCGCGACCTCCTGGTCAGAATCTTTTGGTTCTAGAGCCGAAATGGCTCTTCTAGTTCCAAACTAGAACCCTTCGAATGAACACATAGGTCCCCCAAAAATGATCAGTTGGTTTTTCCAAGTGCCAAGCATGAGCTCCCACAACACATGACCAAGATTCGTGACCTTGCGCTAAGCCAAAAAGGGCCCTTATCACGAACCGAGACTTCACAAGTCAAGCATCCTGTCCCTTCATCCTTTGAACCCTCAGTTTCCGAAATACCGAAATATCCTAGCACCTATTCCTTCAGGTTTTCACGTTTAGCGAAATTAGAATGCAAGGGATATCTCTGTTCTTTGGAATCCCCGGTTGCCGAAATGCCGAAATGTCCCAGCGCCTATTTTTTGGGTTTTCGTGTTTCATGAAATCTAGGTGCAAGGGATGTCTCTGCTCCTTGGAATCCCTAGTTGTTGGAATATCGAAATGTCCCAGTGCCTATTCTTTCAAGTTTTCACGTTTCATGAAATCTGGGTGCAAGGGATATCTCTGCCCCTTGGAATCCCCGATTACTGAAATGCCTAAATGCAGAAATGTCGAAACGCCAAAATGCCTTGGCGTTCGATCAACATCTCACAATAATCCCTAGGATCTACTGTCCACGTCCGACCTCGCTATTTCGTTATTTTGCGATTCAGGGTTTTGGGAGACGAGGACCTCTATCCTTCCAACTCGCGGTACCCAAAATCACAAAATAGATCAACGGTCCAGATCTATTTGAGATTGATGGTCACTATTCCTCCTAAGCTTTGGACGTAAAAAATCCCTCACTGCTAACCTCTTTGCAGCTCCACCTTATCCAACGGCTGGCGGGGTTTCGATATTTCTCCTCAAAGACTCTCCACCATCCATTCAGATCTTCGGGATCTCCCCTCTCGGATCTATGTAGCATTAAAGCCTACGCTCCTCCCTCAAATCGGATGATCCGCAAGATTCTCCACCATGATCCAACAATCGATGATGTTCTTCCTCCTAAGATTTTACTCGCTCTTGACTTAGAGGATCTTCTAAGTCTTCAAAGGTTCGGTCTTCGCTTCTTCTAGGGAATGATTTCTTGGATCTCGATAATACTTTCTGAAGTGTTATCCCTCCTGAGCTTTGTCTGGTTCAGACTTTGATTTCCCGCACACTCCTTGCATCTGAGGGATTTCGATAACTCAGATACACGGTATTTCTCGCAGTGAAATTCCTCCTGATCTCCTTACGTTCCTCTCTAGCTCAATGCACACCTTGCAGAGCTTATAATGAAGAGAAACAATTGAAATTGGAAAAACTCATAGTTCTATCCACTTGTTCATGTAAACAGAAAATGACAGGAAAATGAACCCAGTCCACGCACCATACATTTGGATCAATTTTACATTTTTTTATATTCACAAGTGCCCAATGGCTATAGAATACATGCAAAATTACAATAACTCAAAACACCGATATCTCCTGCTAACTCGCAGTTCTCTCTTACAACTAATTTCTCTCTGTATTGCAACTCTCTCTAACTGGGTGTACAAACTTCTACATAACTCAAAAATGTTTCTAGGGTTCCCCCTGGATACTTGCCTACTCTAAAATTCATCCTACGCTATCTTAGTTCAGTCATATTCCAGAGCCAAAGTGGAAACTCCTGCTCTATTTACAATTTCAAAACTTGCCTCAAAGGGTAAAATTTGGCACCGGTTCAAGCGTGCCTCCAAAGGTGAGTTCCGACACTGAGTGGAGGCAGATTCTGAAATCGGTTGTAACTACCCACGTTGAAGTTCTAGAAGAACTCTCACATATTGAGTGGTCTCGCCTCTGTGTGCTTTCCAACGATGCTCCTACATCATGATCCCTTACGGCATATTTTGGAACTTTATAATGAAATTCGATTGATTCCGTATTTATTCCTGTGGATTTATGTTCAGATTTTATTACAGTACATCTCAAGATATAAGATGGAAATTTTTTGGATGTATACACTTTAGTTCTTTTTGTTTATTGTTGTAATGTTTTATTCCAAAATTGTAAACTGACAGTCTGAAACGTTAGTTTCTTCCTTTCTCAACTTTGTTTAAGAATTACCTGAACTATTTATTTTACTTTAGAGTATCGTTATCGTGATTGTCTAAGACTAATAATTCTACTTCAAAACTCCAATCTATGACTATTAAACTATTTTTTTTTCCTTGCCATTATCAACAACTAATTGAATCTATGCAATAGATAATAAAAAGGGTCTAAGGCTATCAATGTAGTCAAATCTGCAAATGAAAATCATAGATACGTCTCTGTAATTATATTCATAATGTTTCCTTTATATACGAGACCATTTTATTTGTACTTTGGTTGCACAGTTGGTTCTACTTAACTGTGCATATATACCTACATAATTTGGTTCCATTCCTATTATGCACATAGCTAGTTTACACAGCAAAAATACAATTAATTGGGGGTTCATCCTACAGTTGTTATCTCATTATAGCGGTAATTTAATCTACAAAACTATCCTTATGGAAGATTAGCCAAATAGATCCTTCCAGCTAGTAAATCTAATGACAATAGTATTCACTCAGCAATATAAGCCAACAAAATTAATCCATTCAGAACTAATTTTAGAGGCATTTTGTAAGTCCTTAAGTCAACAATATTCAATAAGATTTTCATCCATAGCAATTACTTCCATTCAGAATTAAACAGATGCATCCTATCAGATTATTAAACCATGTAACATTCATCGAGAGAATAGAGTAGGACGACATATCTGAATAGTTGTTGAATAACAAATGGAACAACCACGTTCCTCCCAACCTTAGAACAGAACAACCAAATCACTTATCCCATTCCCCCCCTAGCCTAACCATGAATCCATGAGGGTTAACTCAAAACTTATCCTCATCAAGAGTCCTTCAATTTCAACAACTTCTCCTTGCCTCACACTCAACAATAGCGTTCATAACAACAAGAGATAAATTATGTTCCCCAACATACTAGGAAACGTCGTGCCTCATCTCATATGCCATATATGCAAATTCATTTTTGCCTATGTATTTCTCCCCTTGTGAATTTTCGTAGCTTTCCAAATCCTTGATTTTCAAGGGCTGCCAATGGCCAAATTCTTGATTTTCCACTTGTAACAATCAGTCCTGAGGTAGTTCCAACATGTTCCCCACTCATGGAGTCATGGTCAATTGATTTTAACATGGATGTTCCATTTGTCCTTCAGCAATAATTATAAAATATTTTGTTTCATACAAGTATCACAGTCAAATGGTTAGTTGGGTCAAAGTAGATCTCTTCCCAACAGTCATAATCATCAATTACAATTAACTAGATTTGAAATTCGGAATTGCCATAAATGGAAAAAAATTTCCAATTTCGAATTTACCAAAAACGAAAATAATTTTCCTAAGAAATTTCAAATTCAAAAATCATTTATTTTGGGGGATGTTAAATCCTTTCCCCCTTCAATAAAACATTTTACTTGGTGTTCGTTCCTTTCTTGGAACAGGATTGGATGAGATTTTTGCAAATCTCCCTCCAACTCCCAAATGGCATCCTCATGACTAAAGTGCTTCCATTGCACTTTTACTTGGGCGACGGCTGTGTTTCGAAGTGTTGTTTCACTCATGTCTAGAATGCCCAGAGGTTCCTCTTGGAACTTGCCTTCTGGTTCCACCTGCACCAAGTTCCAATCGATCATATGAGTAGGGTCGTGAACATAATTTTTTAACAAAGAAATGTGAAATACATTATGAGTTTTTAGATTGGAAGGGAGTGCAAGTTGGTATGCCACGGGTCCAATTTGAGCTAATACCTCAAAAGGCCCACAAAACCTGGATTCCAACTTGGCTCAATTCCCTAACTTCAATGAAATTTTCTTGGCTTTGAGTTTTAAATACACATGGTCTCCTACTTGAAATTTGAAGTGTCTTCTTTTCTAGTTCGCGTAACTTTTAGGTCTGTCCTATGCCTCTTTTAAGTTCTGTTGTACTTTTATTGCCATGTTCTCCATTTCCTGGAGCATTTATGGTCCAACCACGAGACTTTCAACTTGGTTATCCCAGCTAATTGGAGTCGTACACTTTATCCCATATAGTACCTCGAAAGGGCTCATTTTAGCCGAAGTTTGGTACCCATTGTTGTATGCAAATTCTACCAAGTGCAAGTAGTCTTCCCAGTTTCTTGGTTTTGTTCTTACGTACATATATAGCATATATTCTACGACTTGGTTTGTTCATTCAGTGTGTCCATCTGTTTGTGGATGAAAACTTGTGCTGAAATTCAAGTTAGTATTTAACCCTGCAAACAATTCTTTCCAAAAAGCAGATGTAAATTTTACATCTTTATCCGAAATCACCATTTTAGGAATACCATGCAGTCTAAAAATTTCTTTCACGAATATTTCAGTGATGATAACAACTTTAAAAGTAGACTTTACAGGAATAAAGTGTGCAGACTTACTAAGTTTATCGATTACCACCATAATCGAATCATTTTATTTTTGAGTTCTAGGAAAACCTATAATAAAGTCTAGTGATATAGTCTCCCATTTCCATTATGGCACCGGTAAGGGTTGTAATAGGCTGGTTGGATGCTGGTGTTCGGATTTTACCTGCTGACAATCTTGACACTTAGCTAAGTATTTTGTTGTTTCACCCTTCATATTAGGCCAATAAAATAACTTTCTTAGTGTTGTTATCATTTTCTAGTATCCTTGATGACCAAAATATGGTTTCTTATGAAGTTCATCCAAAACTGTTAACTTTAACTCTGTCGAATATAGTATGTATATTCTATTTTTAAATCATAGTAACCCATTTCTTTCCACACTCAGATCTATTTTGTCTGAATTTTCTGTAGTGTTATGTAATCCTACCACTGCCTTAGTGTAATTTTCGTCGTTATTACTTGTAGTCTTTATCCTCTCCTCAAGGTCCCTTTTTTCCCTGCTAATGTTTATTTCGAACAACCCATGCATTCTTCTGCTTAAAGCATCATCTACCTTGTTTTCCTTACCCTTGATATGTCTTACCTCAAAGTCAAATTCGCTCAAGAAAACTAGAAATCTTGTTTTCCTTACATTAAACATTAAACATTTGAATGGACAAATTAAACGTTTAGTTTGTCCAAATTTTATTTGAGGAGAACTTGACAACTTAGTTTGAATGGAAAAAGTAAATGTAACTTAGTTTGAATGGACAAAGCAAATGTTTTGGTTTTATGTATACAGATTTTATGATAATGTGTTTTCTAGAACATTCCTTTGAGATTATATTTTATGTGATGAGAATTTGGGAACTTAGTTTGAATGGACAAATTAAAATTTTTGTTTTTCCATATGTTTTTTACGAGAACTTGACAACTTAGCTTGAATGGACAAAGTAAATTTAACTTAGTTTGATGGACAAAGTAAATGTTATGTTTTTATGTAGAGAGATTTTATGATAACATATTTTCTAGAACATTCCTTTGAGATTATATTTTATGTGATGAGAATTTGGGAACCTAGTTTGAATGGACAAATTAAACGTTTAGTTTGTCCATATTTTATTTCAGGAGACCTTGACAACTTAGTTTGAATGGACAAAGTAAATGTAACTTAGTTTGAATGGACAAAGTAAATGTTGTTTTTTTATGTATAGATATTTTATGATAACTTATTTTCTAGAACATTCCTTTGAGATTATATTTTATGTGATGAGAATTTGGGAACATAGTTTGAATTGACAAATTAAATGTTTAGTTTGTACATATTTTATTTGAGGAGAACTTGACAACTTAGTTTGAATGGACAAAGTAAATGTAACTTAGTTTGAATGGACAAAGTAAATGTTATGTTTTTATGTATAGAGATTTTATGATAACATATTTTCTAGAACATTCCTTTGAGATTATATTTTATGTGATGAGAATTTGGGAACTTAGTTTGAATGGACAAATTAAACGTTTAGTTTGTTCATATTTTATTTGAGGAAAACTTGACAACTTAGTTTGATTGGACAAAGGAA
>ML781013.1:19454-72159 GCA_009831015.1 Picea engelmannii | reverse complement strand
CAAAAATATTTAATGATCCTATCTAACATAATGTTTATTTTCCATATATTCCAACAAAGCTACCCTTGGATGGGGAATATCCCTCCATTCACATCATGTCTCTCTGTATTTTTTTCTCCTCTAATAGCATCATATATGACTCAGTTTGATTGAGGTTGTTTCATTTCACTCTCATGGGAGTGTCCTATTGAGCACTCAACACACCTAAAAGCCTTATGAAATTTATCACTTTTTGGGTGCCACTTGTCTTCTTTGACTGTCTAAATTGATTTCACTTTGGGGAATGGTTTTTTTTTGTTTTTTTTCACAACTCTTATCAATCAAGTCAGTTTTTTTTGAACTTTTAAAATTAAACCTCATTTCTAAAAGAACTTGACATCTAAGCTAAGAATGGATATCCCACAGAATGACCTAGATGTAAGGGTGCTCGATGGCCAGGTGTTCCCAAACATCCAATGGTCATATTTTCACATGGTATCCAGTAGAACCTCCGTTTTCCCTTTCATATAAGTTTTAAAGTGGCTAATCGACCACATAGATGCATAGAAGTGCTTGGTCAATGATGAGAATGGAGGGTGTGTCAGAGTTTTCCTCCCAATAGAAGTCTAGAAGTACTACAAACTCAGAGACCTAGAGGATCGTATAAACAAAGACTTCCTCATGAAGTGTTGAAATAATGTAACTGCGAAGAGCATTCTTATTATTATTGGATTAAATCCCCATTGCGGATTAATCATGTCATTATTTTTATTATTTTTATTGGATTAATCCCCATTGTGGATTAATCATGTCGATAATTGTATAAGGACCAAATCCCCTTTTGTGGATTGGTCATAGGATAATTATAAAGGGAAGAATAAGAAGTCATCCCCAACAGTTATTATGGAAGACCTAGAATTAATTAAAGGTGGGTTTACCCACCCAGAGTGAGAGGTCGGCCCTACTAGTGGTGACCTTTCACACGTGCCATTCTTGTATAAATAAGAGGCTAGCGCCTCACTTCAAACACACAACTCACTTTCTCATTCTCTTATGAGGCAGGCTACAATTACCAGTTAGAGAGAGGGAGAAGAGTGGTGCATCTCTTGGGGAGGACTTTCTGTATTGGTTTGATTTATCTCTTGAACATTGTATAAGCTATTTATGATAAGGAAGTTGTTGCTGGGTTTTCTTCCCATAGAGGGTTTCCCAGGATAAATGTTCTATCTCTTGTGAATGTGTATTTCTCAGTGATCTTTTTATTATGATGCTCTTATCTATTGAAATGCAAATAACTATAAAAATGGCATAAACATTAACATGGTATCAGAGCCAACCTGAAGGAAACACTATTTGCAAGAGAAAAAACGTCACTGTTGCAGCGCCTGCAAATTAGGGTTTTGAAAAAGTATCTCTTTTCAGCTCCCTAAATATCTAGAAAGTTGTTCCCTCCCCCCAAGATCAATTTGACACCTAGAGTGCACCTTTTCAGTGGCTAGATCTCTCGAAAATTGAAACGCTAGTTTCACAAAAGTACCAGAAGTACCAGAAAACCAGTACCAGAAGTACCAGAAATGCCAGAGTACCAGAAGTACTAGAAGCACCAGTCTAGAAATCCACATATCATATTTGACGGGGTAAAAATTGGATTTTCTCAGATCTGAGGACACCAGGCTACTCGCCTTAGCCAAGCGCACCTCCTGGTAAAGTCAAAATTTGATTTTGAGCATTTTCAATTTTTGGTTATTTTTGTTGCCGCAAGTACAAGATGTCTGCAAGCACAAATCTTGTTGAAAAACTATAAGGAATGGACAACTTCCATGCCTGGAAGTATAGGATCATTTTGATCCTTGCAGAGAATGACCTATCAAGATTTATCAAAGAAGAAGTGGAGGAACCTGAAGATGCCGTAGAGAAAGTGAAGCATCAGAAGGACTCAATCAGAGCTCAGAGAATCATTGCAGATTCAATCAAAGACCACCTGATCCCATATGTATCGTCAAAGAAAACTCCAAAGGAGATGTTTGATGCTCTAAGAAAACTATATGAAGGAAATAACATCAATCGAAAGATGAATCTAAGAACTCAGTTGAAGAATACCAAGATGCAAAAAGGAGAAATGATTCAAGAATATTTCTCCTGAATCTTCGAAATAAAAGAACAGTTGAAAGTGATTGGAGACACCATCAACGAAGACAAATTTGTAATAAATTCCCTAAATGGTATCGCAAGACCTTGGGATCCCTTCATCCAGTTAGTATGTGGCAGAAAGGAGAAACTACAGTTTGAGAGCCTATGGGAAGAATGCACCCAAGAAGAGACAAGGTTAGCCAATCATGAAGCACTACTAGCAAGGGACAATGATCAAGCCCTAGCTACTCATACAAAAGGAGGAAAGAAGAAACCCTACCTCAAAAGGGAATCTCATAGAGAATCGCAACCATCAAACAATTTCAACAACCAAGAATCTCATTCAAGAAATTTTCATAATAAAGGACAATGCAAGGGACGAGATCTCTCATCTATACAATGTTATCATTGTGATAAGATGGGACACAAGGTGAATAATTGTCCAGTCATAAGAGAATAGTACAAGAGGAAGCATAAAAGGCAACATGCTCACATTTTCGAAGATGAAGAACCACCTATGAAGATGATTAAGGACTATGTCTTGATCTCAGCTCTCTCAGAATCTATATCACCTGGAGAGAACACATGGCTCATTGATAGTGGTGCATCAAAGCATATGATGGGTAAGAAAAATAATCTCTCTTGTATTTCAGAAAAGAAGTTTTCTCAGAAAGTAACTCTTGGAGATGATTATCAATATCCCATCAAGGGAATAGGAGAATCAAACTAAAAGATAGATTCAAAAAACTCAATAACAATGAAGGACGTACTCTATGTACTGAGCCTAAAGAACAACTTACTCTCCATATCATCTTTAGACAAAAAAGGCTATAGAGTTGTCTTCTTAGATGGAGAATTTCTTATGTGAGCTAAGGGAGAAACCTTAAATGAAGCAATTGTCATCAAAAGTGAAGAAAATGGTTTATATAAGTTGAAGGGTCACCCAGAAACTGCTATGACCCATGCCATCGAAAACTCATGCAAAATTTGGCATAGATGATTGGACCACTTCAACTACAAGGTGATATCATACATATGAAAAGTTGTCACAGGTTTACTATAACTCAAGGTTGATCAGGAAGGCATATGCAATGGATGTTCACAAGGGAAGAACATCAAGAACCCCTTTCCAAAGAGGGACAACGAAGAAGAAGGAGCATTGGAACTCATCCATTCAGATGTGTGTGGCCCAATGCCATCATCCTCCATTAGTAGGTATGTATACTATGTATCATTTATTGATGATTATTCTCGTAAGACCTGGATATATTTATGAAAATCTAAAAATGAAGTATTCAGTAAATTCAAGGAATTCAAAGCCTTGATAGAGAATATTTTTGAAAGAAAGATTAAGATACTCAGGTCAGATAATGGAGGAGAATATTCCTCGAAGGAGTTCATAAACTTCTGCAGAGATGTCGGGATTAAGAGGGAACTCACTACTCCCTATAATACTCAACAAAACGGTGTAGATGAAAGGAAGAACAGAACAATTATCGAAGCAGTGAAGACCATGATTCATGATCAAGATCTTCCTATGTGCTTATGGGAAGAAGTAGCAATGGCAGTTGTTTATGTGTAGAACAGATTATCCCATAGTTCACTTGGGTTCAAGACCCCAGAAGAAATTTTCACTGGAAAGAAGCTAGAGGTAAGACATCTCAAAATATTTGGATGTCTAGTGTTTATCCATATACCGAAAGAGAAAATAAACAAGATGGAACCCTCCAGAAAGAAGGGAATATTTGTGGGATACTATGAGGTATCCAAGGCCTTCAAAATCTACATACTTGGTCAACACCACATTGATATCAGCAAGGACGTGACCTTTGATGAAGAAGAAACAATTAAGAAATTGAGAAGATTCCAGCTTGAAGAAGTATATCAAGAGTAACCTGTAAATCCCAGGACTACATAATCCATGAGGGAAGTTCCCAAAGCTGTAGAACCTGTAAGGGAAGTCATAGCTTCCCCTGATGAGGAGACTCCTGAAGATCATGATATAACAGAAGTTCAAGAACCTCCTCAAATGACCTTCTCCCATAAAAGAAATCCTGCTTGGGCAAGAGAGATTATTCAAGATGCAGAGAAGTATGGTGTTCCAGAAGGAACCACGAGACAAGTGAAAAGACCAAAACCATTCTCCAGTTACATGGCTTTGATGTGCAATCTACTTGATGAAGAACCTATATGCTTTGAAAAGGCCATCCAAAAGAAGGAATGGGCAGATGCCATGACAGAGGAATACCAATCCATAATAAAGAATGATGTACGGGAAATAGTTCCCAGACCAAAAAGTAAGGATGTGGTATCATCAAAATGGCTCTTCAAAATAAAACATGCTGCTGATGGAAGTATTGAGAAATGTAAAGCAAGATGAGTCATGCTTCTGACCTCGTTGTTAGACGTAAAGCATGACACTATGTGATCCATGCTTCTGACCTTGTTTTTAGACGTAAAGCAAGATGAGTCATGCTTCTAACCTCGTTGTTAGATGTAAAGCATGATGTTGTGTGATCCTTGCTTCTGGCCTCGTTGTTAGACGTAAAGCAAGATGAGTCATGCTTCTGACCTAGTTGTTAGACGTAAAGCATGACGCCGCTGATTCCTTTCTTCTGACCTCGTTGTTAGACGTAAAGCAAGATGAGTCATGCTTCTGACCTAGTTGTTAGACGTAAAGCATGACGACGTTGATTCCTTGCTTATGACCTAGTTGTTAGACGTAAAGAAAGATGATTCCTCACTTCTGACCTCATTGTTAGACATAAAGCGATATGTTGATGTGTTCCTTGCTTCTGACCTCATTGTTAGACATAAAGCAAGATGAGTCATGCTTCTGACCTAGTTGTTAGATATAAAGCATGACATTGTGATTCCTCGCTTCTTACCTAGTTGTTATATGTAAAGCGAGATGGTGACATTCCTTGCTTTTGACCTAGTTGTTAGATGTAAAGCAAGATGTGACTGACACTGAGCTACCATCTTAACCACTATGACATTGAGCCAGTGTAGTACTATGATGTGCCAGCCTAGTACTGTGATGAGGTATCATTTTTACTGATACATATTTGATGCAAATGATGATAGCATTCTTTCGAGAATGATGATGTTGTCGATGAAGAAAACTTTCGATGAATTGTAAATATGCTAGCCAATGTTTCAAGATGATATTGAAGATACTGTCCTCCAGATGCCACTGATGATGCAAACCTCTCTCGCTTGATGTTGATGAAGAATACCCTTCTTGTTAAGGGTAAGTGTTGAAATAATGTAACTGTGAAGAGCATTCTTATTATTATTGGATTAAATCCCCATTGCATATTAATCATGTCATTATTATTATTATTGTTATTAGATTAATCCCCAATGTGGATTAATCATGTCGATAATTGTATAAGGACCAAATCCCCTTTTGTGGATTGGTCATCAGAAAATTATAAAGGGAAGAATAAGAAGTCAGCCCCAACAGTTATTATGGAAGACCCAGAATTAATTAAAGGTGGGTTTACCCACCCAGAGTGAGAGGTCGGCCCTGCCAGTGGTGACCTTTCACACATGCCAGTCTTGTATAAATAAGAGGCTAGCGCCTCACTTCAAACACACAACTCACTTGCTCATTCTCTTATGAGTCAAGCTGCAATTACCAGTTGGAGAGAGGGAGAAGAGTGGTGCATCTCTTGACGAGGACTTTCTATATTGGTTTGAGTTATCTCTTGAACATTGTATAAGATATTTATGATAAGGAAGTTTTTGCTGGGTTTTCTTCCCCTAGAGGGTTTCCCAATATAAATGTTGTGTCTCTTGTGAATGTGTATTTCTCAGTGATCTTGTTCTTATGATGCTCTTATCTATTGAAATGAAAAGAACTATAATAATGGCATAAAAATTAACATGAAGTTCTACGAATTCCATGACACCAACAGATTGATGGCTTAATGGTGGAAGGAGGACAAAAAGTTTACAAATAGACAGAGTGGATGGTATGGGACAATCAACCTAAGGGATCCATACATCTACTTGATGTCTCTCATCTGTCAAATGTATGGAGAGAAGGAATGCTCCAAGTTTTTGGAAGCATGGATTCCCTTGGCATACAAAGTGGATATCTCCAGAAGCAGTTTAAACTAGGGAGTGATAATTTCAAAATAATTGAGCATCTGTATACAATAGGATCAGACATTGAAAGAAGTGAAAGCTCCCTCTTTCCATATGGCCTCGTACTTACTCGTTGTTATCTGTGCGAGAAATGTCTTTGCCAACATGAATTTAAGATGGCATGTTGCAGAGCTCCCTGTCCATGGTTATTTTAGCATACTATGGGAGAATAGGTACAAAAAATCCTACACATTCATTTGCGATGAATTCATCGCTCGTATTCATTTTATTATATTTAAAAAGGAATGCCCGAGATTATCTGTAGTAGCCAAGAAAATGGTAGCGAAGGTAGCCCACTGGTATTTGGATGAACGATCAACCTATATCAGGGTGTTCATGGCCACTAGAGCACCACATATACTACCCGTGCATGTCCGAGACCGACTCACTTTGGGATAAATTTGCTATCAGACTATCCTGCAGGGATATAATGCCACACTAGTCAAGGATAAGAAGCGAGATTTCATACCCTACGGTTTCCATGTGGGGTTTTATTTGGTAAAGAACACTGCTCAATCCAAATAAGAAGAGATGAGACAACTTGAATTTAAGTTCCCAATAGGCCAATTATGCAAGAGCAACACTAAGGTCTTGGTCCTCCAACACGCTTCATAGGTATCATCATGTTGGCCATACACGCATGATAAATTTGAGGATGGAATTTTTACAGAGTACGCTCAACATTGGGAGGAGGTAGTACAGAGAATGGTCAACCCAAACATGACTAGGTTCAATTCTATGAGCATGGATGAAAAAGTGGAGATAATAGAGAAATCGTCTCAAGAGGCCCTCAGAGTTCAGGAAGAGATCATAGTGGAAGAGATGACAGAGGCACAAAGAAGAGGTTTTCTCTTGTTAGAAGGGGCACAGAGAATTATTGACCAGTTACAAAATGATCCTCACCTCATAGAGATTTCAAGGATCCACTGATATGACCAAGAAGTTGATATACAGAAGAAGGTGACCATGTAAGCCATAATCTAGCTTCTCACCAAAAACTCCTCATGGGTGCAAATCTGAATAGGGGCGCACCATTGGTTTGGGTGACCAAGCAATGGGAATCCAAACCAGGATGATCCAAGAGTGGCCAAGAGGCATTGGATATCTCAAAGTGACCTCCAGGTATCAGTGGGAGAAGCACAATGCATCCATAGAAGAGGGTGCACTCACTTCATCCTAGCAAAGGAGAAACTAGTATGAGCGCAAACCCTAGTTGGTGCGCCCTCCCTTCTACCTCGAAAAACTTGAAGGAAACAATTTTATCCCTGAGAGAGTGGCTATATTTCTCTTAGAGGTGGAATCACGGAAAACAGAGTCACCAGGAGGGATCCATGAAGGAAGTCGCACTAGTTATTCTTCATAAACCCTAAAAATGAAATTGTAGTGAATGTAAAATGCAAACTCAGTAAATAAAACAAACGAGACACATAGCTTCAAAAGAAAAGGTAAAAATCATTTATTTGAGTCTCATTTCACCTTATATACTGAGGGAAACTTTTATTTACATATATTTAATTAATCATCAAAATTTGAATAGGTGTTGCAACTAGGTGATTGACTTGTGCGCCCTAAGTGGGTGTTCCCCTAAGTGGCCTCCTTGGCCCACTTCTTCCTTGTTTAGATATGGAAGCATCTTGGATTCCATGAGAATATGAGGAAATGTGATGTGAAATACATCAATTGTTATCCACATTGCTTGAGCTGGAGTTTGGCCTTGGCAGGCTACCATATGAAGTGTATATCTGGTGTCTTGTGGAGCGACTCCTGGTGTCCAGTATAGTGTCTTTGGCCAATGGGAGTTGGAAATCAGGAGTGTTGTTCACTGGATGAGTGATGGTGACTGGTTCTTCCAAGAGGGAAGGATCAAACAAATTTAATTTATTTACATTAATGACATTATGGATTCCCAGTTGTGGTGGAAGATCCAATCTATACGCATTTTCTCCAATCTTGTCGAGTATGGTATACAGACCATATCTTATTGGAAAAAGCTTGTGATGGTGGCCTTTTAAGTTCTTCTTCTCCAAGTGTAACCATACTTGATCCTCTGGTTGAAAGGACATGAAGGTTCTTTGTTTGTCATGGCATTGCTTGGCATGATCTTAGGCTGCTTGGAGTGTTGTTTTTACTGCATTGTGGCGTTGTGCAATTTGTTGGAGAAATCGTTGAGCTGAAACTTGTTCCTGTTGTTGATGGAAGGTACCTTGAGGAGCCTAAGTGAGTGGGATATCATTTGGAGATGCTGGCTGGAATCCCAAGAAGACTTCAAAAGGTGAAAATATTGTAGAATAATGTGTTGCCTTGTTGTAGCTATGTTGTAGAATATGCAAGTAATTGTCCCATTGTTTGTCGTGAACAAAGTGAGTTTGGAGAGCATGAACCAAGACTCTATTGACAACCTCTATTTGGCCATCCGTTTGAGGATGGAATGTAGTAGAAAATTTTAGGTGGCACCCCAATAGCACCCATATGGTATTCCAAAATGTGTTGAGGAAGCGAGAATCTATGTCTGAGATGATAGTGCTTGGGAGGCCAAAATGGGGCCAGACATGTCAAAAGTAGAGTTTTGTTATTTGCATTGTTATAGTAGCCTTCGTGCATGGGATAAATAGTGCCATTTTCCTAAAGTTGTATACCACTACCCAGATTGCATCATGTTTCTTTTGGGTTGTTAGAATTCCATTGAGGAAGTCCATTGAGATTGACTCCCAAGGCCAAGAAGGAAGCGACAGTAGTTGATACAACCCATGCTTCCAATTGGATAGCTTGGATTGTGAGCATAACGCACAGGCTATGATAATTTTTTCAACTTGAGGCTGCATGGAAGGCCAATTGGAAGTGGCGTTGCCAATGGAAGTAGGGGAATTAGGTAAAGCATATCAGGGGATGATATTAATGGAATGGTCAATGTGTCTGGAGGGGGGGAGTCCCTCTAGAGGTTGAAATACCTCTGCAAACTCATGGAGGAGGGGAGTCATGGTTTTAGGATCATGGTGCGTGGTTTTTTTTGGTCTTATTGGGTGCACCAAATAGAGAAAGACACATTGGTTTAAGTGTACATGTGAGATTTGTTCTTTGGTAGAAGGGGGTTTGGGTTTTGCTGCAGTTAAGATATAAATGTGGCCTTCTTTGGTAATTTTGAATTGGCAGTTTTTGGATAGATAGATAGCATTTCTTTGGGTTTGGTATGGAATAACGAGTAACAAATCCACACAATCCAAGGGGGAGACATAACAAAGGACAATATATTTGAACTGGCCTATGGCGAAAGTGACCAGACAATGCTTAGAAACTAAGAGGTGAGGTGTAACATCCCGCTCTGGTGCACTGAGAAAACTTATTATTTGAGGACACTTACTCGCAAGTGATCTGGACTTTTATGATGTTAGACCATTTATACTTAATTGTGATGTGATTGACAGATGACATGACGTGTTACTATTTGATGTAGACATGTGATATTGACTCAGTTTTATTGAGTGTGCAGGGTTTTTGACCTTGAGGATGCAGAGGCATCGGTAGAACCCCCTTGGACTTCGGACTGAGTCAGGGAGTGTGATTTTTGGGTTGATTTAGTTACTGTGATATTTCAGTGATTTGATGATTGATGTTGACATTTCTGAAATGATTGTTGATGATGCAGGCTGACGATAGCTTACCGACCAGACTCACATATGGAGTAAAGGGGCCACACACAATTTCCAGAAAGGTTGAGGGAGAGGGGTGGACAACATCCCTGCCACTGCCTACTAGCACTCCCGCCGTGGCTCGAACTGTAGGTTAACGATTACCTAGTTCGAGAGGATCTATGATGCCATGAGGGTAGACTGGGACAATCGCTCACGATGATTCTAAGGAGCACGCAGTAAGGAGGGGGCCTTATTCCTTAGAGACCTTAGTCTCCCACAAGTTCACCTGGCGGAGTGTTGACTCCAGGGGTTATAGATGTCTACCAATCAGTCCAGTTGGCGAGTGG
The DNA here is from genome assembly GCA_009831015.1 of Picea engelmannii. NCBI lineage: Eukaryota > Viridiplantae > Streptophyta > Pinopsida > Pinales > Pinaceae > Picea > Picea engelmannii. Next base: position 61,919 of record ML781013.1, on the reverse strand, counting down.
CACCCTTGGAGCATGTGGTGCATCCTGAAGGGCATGCCACACAAAAGAAACACCAGAAGCGAGTGGCACCCTTGGAGCACATGGTACATCCTAAAGGGCACGTCGCGTAAAGGAAATGAACAAGGCGAGTGGCACCCTTGGAGCACGTGGTGCGCCCTGAAGGGCACGTCGCATTGATGTGGATGAAGGAAACAAACCTAAATATCCCTAAGACAATAATGCCTTAAGAGATTCTTAAACAACTTCCCTAACCCAGTGACGCCCAGTTCAGAATCTAGTACTAAGTCTAAAACTTTTATGGTAAAATGTTAGTCTAACCCTAAGAGCAGACCCTGAAATAAAAAAATAACAAAAGAAACAAAAACCCACCTAAGTAATAGTTGGGTCTTCATAAAATTCTTGGGGCAATGACGAGGGTAAGTTTTAAAGAAAATCTAATAGTTTTAAAATTTTACAAGAAGAAATTAGTTCCTAACTGGTGGGAGAATGACATCACCTATGTAGTATAACATAAAGAAAATTCCAAAAAAACAAAAAAAACTAAGACCATTATCCTCTCCTTATCCCTGTCTACATTATTAAACTATCACCCATCACCTTAATCTTCTAGTATCCATTTCCCATTTACATGTCCATTTCACATTATTAAATCACCATCCATCCCCTTAATTTCTCATTATTCCTCTTTTATGTTATACATCTACTTTTCCCCCATACATGTTTGTCATCAATTTAATCTCTTATTAACCTATATATATAAGTTAATGATAAATTAAAATGATGGATGATGATAAATTAAAATGATGAATAACATGCTTGTAATTAGGAAAAATAAAGTAATATATATTTATTATAAACAAATTGACATGTATTCCATAATCTCTAATTTATAGAAAAAGAAAATAATTTATGGAGAAGGGTAGGGATGTGTGACACTTGTAAAAGAGAGAATTTTTTAGGGTTTCATTAAAAACTTAAAAGAAATATGATTTAGGGTTTTGGGGGAGGATAAAAGAGAGGGAGAAGGGAGAAAGGGGGATTGGCTATGAGGTATTGTTATGCTGCCAAAATTGCAACTGGACTGATTGCTTGTGAGGAGTTGGGGATTTTCTCAGCTGATTGAGTGGTAGCTTAGCCTTGGAGGCGAGTTGGGAAGCTAGGTTACTGTCTGGATTGTGTGTGGCCCCTTTGCGGCTCGAGGGGCTGAGGGGAAAGCAGAGTACCCCTAGCGTTTGGCTGGGAGGTACCGGTGTAGTCTCTACGGTTGGCGAGTGGGAGCATCAAGGAGCACATGGACGCCATCCGGAGCGGGCGAACAGGACAAGGTATGTTTTTATTTGGTTGAATGATAGTCTGTGTTGCGTCTAAAAATTTAGATGGCTGATTTTTTATTTGGATGAATGCTTTAAGTTTTGTGATAAAGGTTAGTTTAGAATGGTTGCAATGAACCTTAGGAATCGATCCCTTTTTATGCTGTAAGAATGTTAGCAGGGCAGTTTATGGTTCTTCATTTTTGGCACAGTTTAGGGTTTCTGGCAATTTGTTTTGGGGTCTATGGTTATTGTAATTGGGTCCCTGGGTGTATAAATCTACTGTGGGTGTTGATCCTTCTGCCAAAGCGTGTACTAATTGAATGTGGGCATTTTTCTTAGTTCCTGTGGACATTTCGTTTTTTTTTGGGGCATTTCGTTTTACAAGTTACTGCCATTTCATTTTATGAGGTACTGTGTGTGTTTTATTTCTTTTATGAATTGTTGGGTTTGTTTTAACTCGTTTTATAAATGACTGTGTGCATTGTATATTGAGGGGGCCTCTATCTACTACTGCGTGTGTTTATTTGTGTGAGCGTTTCTATTTACAGTTTAAATAAAATAAAAACTTGTAGATTACTTGTTTCAATGGCGTGTTGGGGTATTATAATGAGATGGTGATTTGTTGGCAGGTATGGAAGCGGATATATTAAATGACCATTTCCGATTATTAATTCAATGGTGCATTCCTACCTTCCCATTCGTTTAACGCATCTGAAATTCATATTCAATGATGATTTTATAGTTTACGTTGTAATGGAGATTTACTTTGCTGGGATGGTAGTGACCTATAGTTTAAATGATAATGTTGATCATGAATGATCATTGGGGTTCTTGCAAAATGCCTCAGACCCGACCTCACCCACCATAGCGACCTGCGTTGAGTGGCTGACAAAAACCCTGCACCTCGGTGTCCTTCCTTTTTGCCTCTGATTGCCCTGTACCGTTTTCTCATAACCGGACCCCTCACTCCTATTCTATGCACCAGATGCTCAACCATTTCTCAGCTGCTCCTCCAGAAGTCTAACATTTAACAAACCTGACAACCATTAATTGTGTTGGATAGCGTGATGCATTTTCTTTTTCCCTGGCCTGCGTTTTACTGCCACGTCATGCCCTTACGATTTTTACTTGCCAACGTTTCTCTGCGTGAGTATGTTCCTTTGGATTTGTCGCCAGTAGATAGACTGCGAATCTCACTTGGTTATGGCCTTCACACAGCAAATTCATCATTTTAGTTAAGCATTAATAACATCGTTCTGCTTTATGGTCATCAAGGAAAACCCTTTTTTTTAGTTAAACTTTTCATACAGCATTTTACTTCGTTTTCGCTATTATCTAAAGGCAACAATCTACTTTCTATTCATAAGGGAAATCTACCTTATTTAGGTAACAATTCATTATCTTCAATTACTTATTTAGTTAGTAATTAACAATAGCAAGCTTCTTATTTTAGTTTAGGTTTTAATTGAGGTTAGTGAAAAGCAATGAATGTTAATTATATGGCATTGTGATGTACAGGAATTGTTACATGTAAATTGAAACGTTGATTAGTTGTAATGTTATGGAATAATAAATGAAAGGATGTTATTTTATCAGATATGTTACTGAAATGTTAATTGTTGTTGATGAATTAAATTAGTGTGTAAGATGTAAAGGCTTCAATGCTTATAAGTTCATGCTTAAACCTCCTCATGAATTATAGATTAATGCGTCATGCATTGGATGCTATGTAGTTTAACTCCTTAAAACCCTTAATACTTATAGTATAATGCTTTTAAATTTTTAATGCTTAATTTGGTTATTGTTTCAAATGATTATGCTTTAAAATATTTTAATGCATGGATTGATTCACCTGTGATAAGGGCGGGTTAATTGCTTCTTGGATTATTTAATGGTCGCTACTCATTTAATAGTTTAATTGGTGGCCGGCTAGTTGGGGAAGTTTGGGATTAAAATGGGTATGCATAATTCACATGCTAGACTAGGTAGCCCTGAATGTCTTCGATTTAGACCTGAGACTTGTGCGTCTTAGGAATTTATGTGCAAATGATTGATGGATCCCAATAATTTCTTGCGTTATAGACTTATCATTTATGATTGGCTAACAACCCTTGCACCAGGTAGATAGAATGAATGTTTTAATGCACAATTAAATTTTGATGATGATGGATTGAATTAGATCCATATTATTACTGCGTGGTTAATTAAGTTAATGTTTAATTAATGTTTTTACAAAGAAATGGAAGTTGGTATAATGGTATGGAATGGAATGAAATGATAGTGAAATGTTAATGTAGGGTACCGGGATGTAATGGGATGACAATATGAGGTAAGGTCCTTATTAATACGATGTTGTGCAATGTCTTATGTTAATACTAATATTCAAGGGGATGTACATGATCGTGTGGTCATCATTTATGGTATTGATATCGTAGATTATTTATATGGGTATGTTTTAATTAATGATTGATTGATCAAATAGCGCGTCTGGAAATAAAAAGGAATTGTGCCTCGAGTTGGTTACGGTTAGATAGTTTACGTATATCGGACACCTTGCGCGCTTGTAATTTCAGTTGGATTGAAGAAATGTTTAAATGTTTAGATTTTTGGTTGCGCACCATGCACAATGTTGGATTTGATTTTTAATTCTAGCCCACAATTGAAGGGTTATGTTACTGTATTGTTATGTGGGTTACCTTGGGTTGGTCTAATGATGGTCCTTAGATTAGTGGGATTGGTTGCCTGTGTCAGGAGGGATGTAGAAACCTCCATGTAGCTTAGTATATATGTTTGTATGTATTTCCTATGTAAGAATCCAATGCCATATCAAGAGTCTCGAGCCCTTTAAAGGTAGGGTTTCCACTCTTGCGACACGCCTGACGGAGATTACTAGTTTCTGCCTGAGCAGTCGGCCAAGAGCCTATCTGACCTTTTCTCTCTCCGGAGCAGAGAACTAAGATTAAATGCCATGCTTTCCTATGCAGAAATAGTAAGATCTACTACCACGGATTCTTCCCTTTGTGTTTGTACTGTGCCTACCCCCGTATGTCGTTAAATGTTTATGTTGTGCGCCTTATATCTTTGGTCGTTTATTTTTGCAGTCACTTGTTGTGTGCCCTATGTCGGTGGTCGTTCATTGCTTGCAGCTACTTATTGTGCGTCTTGTCTTTTGGTGGTGATCATCATGGTTGCGTCTTGTTGGTTATCGTGTGGTGACGTAGAGTCAAGTGTGTCTGTTTCCTTTCTACACACGCACACACACATTTAAACCCAAAAAAAAAAAATTCACATGTTGTCACAGTTGTCATAATGAGGAGGGTCGTTACATATGGTATCAGAGCCGGTTCAACCCGCGACTTGGGATTCTCTACGGATTTCATTGACAGGATTATATTGATTATACTGTTGCTGATAGAGTGGATTGTGTGCATGCAGGTAATCATGGTTAGAGGACGTCGTGGAGGCAGACGACGGGGTGCTAGGGGAGGAGGCGTGACGCCTCCAACAACATCCATGCCTGAGGGGTCTAACCCCCAAGGAGGCGAGCAGGTTCTCGGATAGGAGAAGATAGTCGTTGGTGATGTGATTGGGATGATGATATCCTTTCAATGCATGTATGAGGCTCTAATCAGCCGATTGGACAGAGACGAGGCCAGGGCGCCGGCACCCCCTGAGGTTCCACCGCACGCACCGGCCGTTACAGGTAGCACTCACCGTGAACTCGAGAAGGTAAAATTTCCCGAGTTCTTTGGTGCCCCGGATGGTGTAGCCACCGAGGCATGGTTGGAGAATATGGCGATGTGCTTCACACTTCGCGATTATACCTCCAACATGAAGGTCTGCATGGCGGTATTTCAACTAAAGGGGATCTCTCTTCTATGGTGGATGACGCTCCTGCCGCAACTAAACATGGTCGTTGAAGACATGTCATGGGAACTATTTGAGGAACGATTCCGAGAGAGGTACCTTTCAGAGGAATTAATTGAGCGTCAGCTCAATGAGTTCAATGAATTACAATAGGGAGGTCATACGATGCCCGAGTATGAGGCACGTTTTATGGAGCTACTCCAGTATGCTCCGCACCTTAACACAGAGAAACTCAAGGTCAACCAGTTCGTGTTTGGCCTTAACGGCAGCCTGCATGCAAAGGTTAGGATCTTGATGACTCAAACCTTGCACGACGTTGTCCAAAAGGCCCTCATAACTGAGGAGGAGCTTATCAGTGGGGGTCAGACCAGGACTCCAGCGAGACCCGCAGGGCAGGGTTCATCTGGAACACCGCAACACCAGATACTAGAGAGACGTACGTCGGGATATCGCATCTTCCAGAGGGGATCCACGTTCACTACACCTCAACGACCTCCACCTCAGCAGCAGACACCTTATCGAGGACCATAACACTAGCAACAGCATTGCCCGCAGAAGTAGCAGTTTAGGCCTGTTCAACAGAACAGACCAGGGTTCCAGACCTGTGGGCAGTCATCTTCTACTTTGAGTACCAAGACTACTAGGCTGAAGAAGGGGTGTTGGACGTGTGGGGAGCCACACTACCAGTGTGACTGTCCTGTGGAGAGGACCAGGGCGTTCGGATCAGCCGAACCCACTACAGTGGTAGATATGGGCAAGGCCCATCGGATTCATGCAGCGGTGAATAACTACCAGGTAGAGCACTAGTCGACTGTGCTCGAGACGACAGGTATTGTCGCTGACCAGACCCTTAGTATTTTGATAGACCCAGGTGCTAGTGAGAGTTTCATTTCTGGTGCAGCACTAAAAAGGATTAAGGTAAAGGAAATCGAACAGGATGAGTTTAGCTTCGTGGAGATGTCTTCAGGAGCCAAACAGAAGGTTGGAGGAAAGGTTACGGGTTGTGCCCTTAACCTAGGAGAGTTTGTCACCAGGGTCAACTTGTACGTCACGATCTTAGGATATTATGACGTTGTGATGGGTATGGATTGGTTGGAATCGCACGAGGCGATACTCAACTGTAAGATGAAATGGTTGAGCTTGGTTGATGATGAAGGACAGAGACGTGTGATTGTAGGACAGAACTAGGGAGTTTCCCTGAGGTTTGTCTCTTCCTTACAGTTACAGAAGAGTATGCGCAAGGGGTGCAAGATTTATGCAATCCTCGTGCTAAATGAAAAGGGAGTAGCGGAAGGTCTAGAACACCTTCCGGTGGTGAAGGAGTTTGCAGACGTATTTCCAGAGGAGTTTCCTGGGATGCCATCGGAAAGGGAACTGGAGTTTACCATAGACCTGAAACCGGGAACCGAACCGATAGCAAGAACGCCTTATCGGATGTCGACCCCGGAGTTGCAAGAGTTGAAAATGCAACTAAAGGAGTTGTTGGATCTGGGACTAATATGTCCTAGTGTGTCACCGTGGGGTGCACCATTTATTTTCATATGAAAGAAGGACGGATCATGGAGGCTCTACATTGACTACCGTCAACTGAACAAAGCGACAATAAAAAATCAGTATCCCCTACCTAGAATTGATGATCTGTTCGATCAAATGAAGGGTGCGATGGTGTTCTCCAAGATCGATTTGCAATTAGGGTATCACCAGTTACGGATCAAGGAGGATGACATCCCTAAGACCGACTTTAAGACAAGATTTGGACATTACGAGTTTATTGTTCTACTGTTTGGATTGACAAACGCCCCAGGGGTATTCATGAGTTTGATGAACGGGGTGTTCCGCGAGTACTTGGACAAGTTCGTCCAAGTATTCATTGATGATATCTTGATCTACTCTCGGACGATAGAGGAGCATGATGAGCACTTGCGCTTGGTACTACAATGTTTACGAGAACACAAATTGTATGGGAACTTGTCCAAATGCTCTTTTTATCAATCAAGGATTCACTACTTAGGGCATGTCATCTCCGACGAAGGTATCGCCGTGGATCCAGCCAAGGTTGAGGCTATTATGGAATGGCCTGCACCGACGAATGTCACAGAAGTGCGTAGTTTTATGGGATTAGTAGGATACTATCGACGGTTTGTCGAGGGATTTTTGAAGATAGCAAGTCCGATCACGGAATTGCAGAAGAAAAACAAGAAGTTTGTTTGGATAGAGAAATGCGCGGAAGCATTTCGGAGGCTTAAAGAGTTGTTGACAACCGCGCCGATACAAAAGGTCCCTGACATGGATGCAGACTTCTTGGTATGCACTAACGCATCCAAGGAAGGTTTAGGCAGAGTCTTGATGCAATATGGATGAGTGATTGCTTACATTTCGAGGAAGCTGAGAAGGCATGAGGAGAACTACGCGACGCACGATTTGGACTTACTAGACATCATATATGCCTTGAAGGTTTGGAGACACTACCTTGTTGGATGAAAATTTGAATTAAAGACTGATCATTGTGGACTACAACACATTTTTACGCAAAGCGACCTGAACGCGCGACAACGACGTTGGTCAGAATTGCTTAGCGAGTACGACTTCGAGATTACTTACATAAAGGGAACTATGAATAGGTTGGTTGATGCTTTGATTCGGAGGCTGCGCATCTTTTCGGTGTTGCCTCTTCAAACGAATCTGCGTGAGAAKATTCTCACTTTACAGCGTGATGATGACTGGTACAAAAAAGTCGAGGATTTTATCGGACAAAACAYAATGATGGTACCACTATATGAGGGATATTCATTGGATAACGATGGGTTATTGAGGTTTAGAGGTCAGATTTACGTACCACCTAACAACGAGTTGAGGATGTTGATCTTGAGTGAGGCTCATAGAGCAGTTTACATGGCCCACCCAGGAGTTACAAAGATGAGGGCAGACCTTAAACCCTTATTCTTCTGGAAGGGAATGAAGGCCGACATAGTCAACTTTGTGGCTAGATGTCTAGATTGTCAATAGGTAAAGGATGAACATAGACACCCGGCAGGTTTACTTCAACCACATGCCATTCCAGAATCAAAATGGGAATTTATTTCGATGGATTTTATTGTTGGATTGCCACTGACGGCCAGGAGACACGACTTGATTTTTGTAGTAGACACTCTGATGAAGAGTGCTTAATTTATTCCCATGCGTACGATGTATCAGGCACCTGACATAGCGAGAGTTTTCATCAGTGAGATTGTGAGGCTGCATGGCATGCCTAAGAGGATTATATCTGATCGAGGATCGATGTTTACTAGACGATTTTGGACAAGTTTCCAAGAGGCCTTGGGAACTCAACTTAATCTTAGTATTGCGTATCACCCGGAGACGGACGAACAAACAGAACGTACGAACCAAATCTTGGAAGACATGTTGCGCATGTACGTGATGGACCAAAAAAAACATTGGGAGGAATTCTTGCCTCTAGTAGAGTTTTCTTATAACAACAGTTACCAGAGCACCATTAAGATGGCGCCTTTTGAGTTCCTTTATGGGCGACCATGTCGGACGCCCATGAGTTGGGATTGGCTTGAGGATAGGGTCCTGGTTGGACCAGAAGCGATCCAAGAAATGGAAGAGAAAATGAAAACCATAAGACAAAGGATTAAAGAAGTGCAGGATCAACATAAGAGTTATGTCGATGCACACCGAGTTGACCGTAGTTACGAGGTCGACGATCGAGTCTTATTATGTGTTAAACCGCATAAGAGTTCGATCAAGTTTGGAAAGGGAGCTAAACTCTCTCCTAGGTTCATCAGACCTTTCGAGATTGTGGAGAGAAAGGGGCCCATGGCCTATCGACTAGCCTTGGCTGATTCTTTGAGGCGTATGTACGATGTTTTTCATGTATCTATTTTGAGACATTATATTAGTGATTCTACACATGTGATTGACCTGAGTTCCTTGCAGGTATTAGACAAGGGATCACTCATGGCTGAGCCGATCTGCATCTTAGATCATCGTGTTTGATAGTTACGACATCGAATGGTAGATCAAGTAAAGGTCCAATGGGACAGTTATAGTCTACACTCGGCGACCTGGGAGGACGCATATGATATGCGTCAACAGTTTCCATTTTTGTTTGATAGATAGACTTATGATACTGTGATACTTTTATTTCTGCATTTATACTGAGAAACTTCGGGACGAAGTTTAGACCAAGAGGGGGTGTATGTAACATCCCGCTCTGGTGCACTGAGAAAACTTATTATTTGAGGACACTTGCTCGCAAGTGATCTGGACTTTTATGATGTTAGACCATTTATACTTGATTGTGATGCGATTGACAGACGACATGACGTGTTACTATTTGATGTAGACAGGTGCTATTGACTCAGTTTTATTGAGTGTGCAGGGTTTTTGACCTTCAGGATGCAGAGGCACCGGTAGAACCCCCTTGGACTCCGGACTGAGTCAGGGAGTGTGCTTTTTGGTTTGATTTATTTACTATGATATTTCAGTGATTTGATGATTGATGTTGACATTTTTGACATGATTGTTGATGATGCAGGCTGGCAATAGCTTGTCGACCAGACTCACATATGGAGTAAAGGGGCCACACACAATTTTCAGAGAGGTTGAGGGAGAGGGGTGGACAACAGCCCTGCCACCGCCTACTAGCACTCCTGTCGTGGCTCAAACTATAGGTTAACGATTACCTAGTTCGATAGGATCCATGATGCCATGAGGGCAGACTGCGACAGTCGCTCACGATGATTCTAAGGGGCACACAATAAGGTGGGGGCCTTATTCCTTAGAGCCCTTAGTCTCCCACAAGTTCACCTGGTGGAGTGTTGACGCCAGGGGTTATATATGTCTACCAATCAGTCTTGTTGGCGAGTGGCACCCTTGGAGCACGTGGTGCATCCTGAAGGGAACATCGCACAAAAGAAACACCAAAAGCGAGTGGCACCCTTGGAGCACATGGTGCATCTTGAAGGGAACGTTGCGTAAAGGAAATGAATGAGGTGAGTGGCACCCTTGGAGCACGTGGTGCATCTTGAAGGGCACATCGCATTGATGTGGATGAAGGAAACAAACCTAAATATCCCTAAGACAATAACTCCTTAAGAGATCGGCTATGAGGTATTGTTATGCTGCCAAAATTGCAACTAGACTGATTGCTTGTGAGGAGTTGGGGATTTTCTTAGTTGATTGAGTGGTATCTCAGCCTTGGAGGCGAGCTGGGAAGCTAGGTTACTGTTTGGATTGTGTGTGGCCCCTTTGTGGCTCGAGGGGCTGAGGGGGAAGCGGAGTACCCCTAGCATTTGGCTGGGAGGTACCGGTGTAGTCTCTACAGTCGACGAGCAGGCGAACAGGCCAAGGTATGTTTTTATTTGGTTGAATGATAGTCTGTGTTGCGTCTAAAAATTTAGATGGTTGAGTTTTTATTTGGATGAATTCTTTAAGTTTTGTGATAAAGGTTATTTTAGAATGGTTGCAATGAACCTCAGGAATCAACCCCTTTTTATGCTATAAAAATGTTAGCAGGGCAGTTTATGGTTCTTCGTTTTCTGCACAGTTTAGGGTTTCTAGCAATTTGTTTTGGGGTCTATGCTTATTGTAATTGGGTCCCTGGGCATGTAAATCTACTGTGGGCATTGATCCTTCTGCCAGGGCGTGTACTACTTGAATGTGGGCGTTTTTCTTAGTTCCTATGGACGTTTCATTTTTTTTGGGGGCATTTCGTTTTACAAGTTACTACCATTTCGTTTTATGAGGTACTTTGTGCGTTTTATTTCTTTTATGAATTGTTGGGTGTGTTTTAACTCATTTTATAAATGACTGTGTGCATTGTATATCGAGGGGGCCTCTATCTACTACTACATGCGTTTATTTGTGTGAGCGTTTCTATTTACAGTTTAAATAAAATAAAAAATTGTAGATTACTTGTTTCAATGGCGTGTTGGGGTCTTATAATGAGATGGTGATTTGTTGGAGGTTATGGCAGTGGATATATTAAATGACCATTTCTGATTATTAATTCAATGGTGCATTCCTACCTTCCCATTCGTTTAACGCATATGAAATTCATATTCAATGATGAGTTTATAGTTTACATTGTAATGGAGATTTACTTCGTTGGGATGGTAGTGACCTATAGTTTAAATGATAATGTTGATCGTGAATGATCACTGGGGTTCCTGCAAAACACCTCAGACCCGACCTCACCCACCGTAGCGACCTGCGTTGAGCGGCTGACAGAAACCCTACACCTCCGCGTCCTGCCTTTTCGCCTCTGATTGCCCTGTACCGTTTTCTCATAACTGGACCCCTCACTCCTATTCTGCACACCAAATGCTCAACCATTTCTCAGCCACTCCTTCAGAAGTCTAACATTCAACAAACTTGCAGCCATTAATTGCGTTGGACAGTGTGATGCGTTTTCTTTTTCCCTAGCCTGCGTTTTACTGCCACGTCATGCCCTTACGATTTTTACTTGCCAGTGTCTCTCTGCGTGAGTATGTTCCTTTGGATTTGTCTCTAGTAGATAGACCGCGAATCTCACTTGGTTATAGCCTTCACACAGCAAATTCATCATTTTAGTTAAGCATTAATAACAGCGTTCTGCTTTATGGTCATCAAGGAAAACCCTTTTTTTTTAGTTAAACTTTTCATACAGCATTTTACTTCATTTTCGCTATTATCTAAAGGCAGCAATCTACTTTCTATTCATAAGGGCAATCTACCTTATTTAGGTAACAATTCATTATCTTCAATTACTTATTTAGTTAGTAATTAACAATAGCAAGCTGCTTATTTTAGTTTAGGTTTTAATCGAGGTTAATGAAAAGCAATGAATGTTAATTATATGACATTGTGATGTACATGAATTGTTACATGTAAATTGAAACGTTGATTAGCTGTAATGTTATGGAATATTAAGTGAAAAGATGTTATTTTATCAGATATGTTACTGAAATGTTAATTGTTGTTGATGAATTAAATTGGTGTGTAAGATGTAAAGGCTTGGATGCTTATAAGTTCATGCTTAAACCTCCTCATGAATTATAGATTAACGCGTCATGCATTGGATGCTATGTAGTTTAACTCCTTAAAACCCTTAATACTTATAGTATAATTCTTTTAAATTTTTAATGCTTAATTTGGTTATTGTTTCAAATGATTATGCTTTAAAAGCTTTTAATTCATGGATTGATTCACCTGTGATAAGGGCAGGTTAATTGTTTCTTGGATTATTTAATGGTCTCTACTCATTTAATAGTTTAATTGGTGGCCAACTAGTTGGGGAAGTTTGGGATTAAAACGAGTATGTATAATTGACATGCTAGACTAGGTAGCCTTGAATGTCTTCGATTTAGACCTGAGACTTGTGCGCCTTAGGAATTTATGTGCAAATGATCGATGGATCCCAATACTTTCTTGCACTATATACTTATCATTTATGATTGGCTAACAACCCTTGCACCAGGTAGATATAATGAATGTTTTAATGCGCAATTAAACTTTGATGATGATGGATTGAATTAGAGCCATATTATTACTGCGTGGTTAATTAAGTAAATGTTTAATTAATGTTTTTACAAAGAAATGGAAGTTGATATAATGGTATGGAATGGAATGAAATGATAGTGAAATGTTAATGTAGGGTACCGGGATGTAATGGGATGACAATATGAGGTAAGGTCCTTATTAATACGATGTTGTGCAATGTCTTATGTTAATACTAATATTCAAGGGGATGTACATGATCGTGTGGTCATCATTCATGGTATTGATATCGCAGATTATTTATATGGGTATGTTTTAATTAATGATTGATTGATCAAATAGCACGTATGTAAATAAAAAGTAATTGTGCCTCGAGTTGGTTACGGTTAGATAGTTTACGTATATCGGACACCTTGCGCGCTTGTAATTTTAGTTGGATTGAAGAAATGTTTAAATGTTTAGATTTTTGGTTGCGCGCCATGCACAATGTTGGATTTGATTTTTAATTCTCGCCCACAATTGAAGGGTTACGTTACTGTATTGTTATGTGGGTTACCTTGGGTTGGTCTGATGATGGTCCTTAGATCAGTGGGATTGGTTGCCTGTGTCGGGAGGGATGTAGACACCTCCATGTAGCTTAGTATATATGTCTGTATGTATTTCCTGTGTAAGAATATAGTGTCGTATCAAGAGTCTCGGGCCCTTTAAAGGCAGGGTTTCCACTCTTGCGACACGCATGACAGATATTACTAGTTTCTGCCTGAGCAGTGGGCCAGAGCCTATCTGACCTTCTCTCTCTCTGGAGCAGAGAACTAAGATTAAACGCCCTGCTTTCCTATGCAGAAATAGTAAGATCTACTACCATGGATTCTTCCCTCTATGTTTGTACTGTGCCTACCCCCGTATGTCATTAAATTTTTATGTTGTGTGCCTTATATCTTTGGTTGTTTATTGTTGCGGTCACTTGTTGTGCGCCCTATGTCGGTGGTCATTCATTGCTTGCAGCTACTTGTTTTGTGTCTTGTCTTCTGGTGGTGATCATCATGGTTGTGTCTTGTTGGTTTTCATGTGGTGACGTAGAGTCAAGGGTGTATGTTTCCTTTCTACACAGGCGCACACACATTTAAACCCCAAAAAAAAATTTGCACCTGTTGTCAGAGTTATTGTCGTAACGAGGAGGGTCGTTACACGAGGGCCATCCTTTTGGACCCATCTAAGTTGATAGGGTTTTGGATGTGGAGTAGTAACTAGATTAAGGTGGTTGACAAGGTATTAAGACACCAAATTCTTTTGGATTCAATTGTCCATAATCAGTTAATCCAAGGCATTTTTTATTTGGAAGTTATGGGTGAAGAGGGGTTGGGTGGATGAGTTCAAATCTTCATGGGTCATTAAAAGCAGTGAGGGATCTACTTATGTGGGATAGTCGAGAGGAAATTCTTCAGTATCATCTACTTGGGAAGGCGCAATGAGATCAGTGAGTAAGGTTTTGTTGGTTTTTAGATTTTGGAGGATTCGACAATATGATGAATTGCGAAGTAGCTTTGTGGAATGAGCACTGGGGTGTCCTTGTATTTGTATTGGGTGTGGTGTTTTAAGCCTAAGGAGGTGGAAAGTGGGCTGATGGATGGGAGTTGTATGGATGAGAGGCAAGGGGGTTAGTGTAGGGGCAGGACTGAGGAGTAAGACCTCTAGGAGCAAATTTCCTTTCTATAGCCAAAGATCTCTGAAATGTTTTGTCTAAAGTTGGATTTTTAAACAACTCTACTTCTCGACGGAACTGAATTAATAAAATATCCACAAATGTCAATATGAGTACCTCTTATAATCTGGAATATCAATTAAGAGGTGCATCTTGTAGAATAATTCTATGTAGTCTTGCACTCCTTGTGAAGGGAGTTGTCGAAGTTGGTGGCATTTGATCAATAATGATTGCACATACCCGGGTGGTTAGAAGCGATTTCTCAAAGATTGAGAAAGTCGAGCCCAGGTTCTAATGGTTTTGGAAGTAGAGGATTCTGGAGCATCCCCAATATCTATCACAAATGTGGTCTTCTCTTGCTCTGTATCCCACCAAGTTTGTGCCAGTCCTTCTAATTGCAAGGTGGAAATATGGATCTTTATTTCCTCGGTAAGGCCTGGACATGTATTGAAATAGGTGGAGAGGCTATGGATCCAAGAATCCACAATTTCTCCATTGGTTTGACCAAAATATTTTGGTAGTTGGATTCGAGTGTCCAATAGGATGGGGTCTAGATTGTTTTGTTGTTTCATTTTGAGCAGCTCATTGAGGACAGAGGCAAGATCTTGGATGGGATTTGATGTGTTGAAATCTGATTCGACTGCCAAAGGATATTTGCATCGAGGCATTGTGAGGCCATTTGAATATCAAAGGTGCCCCTAGTTTAAAATGATGAACAAAGGACTCTCTTTTGACAACAAAGGATGAAAAACCCTGAACCAACAAACCTGAACTAGTCTAGAGGGAGAGATATGTATTTTTTTAGATCTATGGAACTCCTCTCTATTACAATGGAGACCTGGGTTCCCTTGGGGCTTATGATATCTGTTGATCTTATTTCATTAAAATGGAAACCCTCGAATAGGCAAAATCTAGATTATTTCATGAAAACCCCCAAAACAAATTTGGCTCAATATTCAAGATCGGAAGATTTTCCATGAATATTGAGGCTCTGATACCAATTGATATTACCAAGAAGGATATCTATAAGAGAAGGTGACCACGCAAGACATAATCCATCTTCCGACCAAAAACTCCTCAGGGGCACAAATCTGAATGGGGGCACACATTGGTTTGGGTGACCAAGCAATGGGGATCCAAACCGGGATAATCCGAGAGTGGCCAAGAGGATTTGGATATATTAGAGTGACCTTTGAGGATCAATGGGAGAAGCACAATGCAACCATAGAAGAGGGTGCATTCACTTCATCCCAACAAAGGAGAAACTAGTAAGGGCGCAAACCTCAGTTGGTGTGCTCTCCCTTCTACCTCAGAAAACTTGAAGGAAATGATTTGATCCCTTAGAGAGTGGCAAGCTAATGGGATAATATTTCTCTCAGAGCTAGAATCATGGAAAATGGAGTCACCAAGAGGTAGCCATGAAAAAAGGCACACTGGTTATTCTTTAGAAACCCTAAAAATGAAATTGTTGTGAATGTAAAATGCAAACTCAGAAAATAAAACAAATGAGACACATAGCTTCAAAATCAAAGGTAAGAATCCTTTATTTGAGTCTTGTTCCACCTTATATACTAAGGGAACCATTTATTTACATATATTTAATTAATCATGAAAAGTTGAATATGTGTTGCGCCCAGGTGATTGACTTGTGCGCCCTAGGTGGTCGTTCCTCTAGGTGGCCTCCTTGGCCCATCCACATTGATGAAACAAACACAAGAAAAGGAGATCCAAGTGACTTAGAGACAATACAAATTGAAGAAATAGTCGAGCTAGAAAACCCTGAAGTTCCATCACCGTAGATTAGATCACCAGGGGGAATTTCAACCCATATTGACATATCAAGGACACCGGGTAGGAAAAATATACCAAACCCATTGTTCGATTTGATAACCATATATTATGATTAGGAGAGTTCAGAGGTTTCCCTTGTGACTCAATTTCAGATTACAGAGGAAAGGGAACCTGAGAAAAAATCTATTGTAGGTCCCGATGCTTCAATTCAAAACCTTACGCAGAGCGACCATGAGGTCGAAAGTGTCTTGGACACTAAGCTACTGGACTTGTTAGGAACCCCAATAGGAACCTCAAGGGATGAGCTAGGATTGGGCAAACATAAAGAGGAAATTCCATAGCAAGAAATTGACATTTCGATAGATGATTACTAAGTAAGTATTGAACCTACCCCTAATTCTTTAGTTTTGGCTGATACCTTATTAGCTGATGAGAAACAAACAAAATTTGAGCCATTGGGACATATGGAAGAAATTCATGAACCCATCCTAGAACATATATACACAGTCGAGAGCCTGGGAAATACTCTAACTTGGGGAGAGAAACAAATCCCTGAACATGTTGATGAGTTCACTGATATACAAGTGATCACCTATGACCAAAAGAGAAAAGTCATCATGAAGAGAACCACCTAAGAAGAGAAGGCTTATGTTGGATAGTTCGAATCTCATCACCACATAGGAAAATATGCTCAGCACAGAACATGCCAAGACGTCTGAGCTTATCAACATAGATATGGCTATCACAGGTGCCACCTTGGATAGAGAAATAAGAGATGAAAAGGAGCTATCCATTGCACTTAAGGAGTTGGAGCATCTGTGCCATTTGGAAAAATACTATACGGACCTGTTGATGGGCGAAATTGACCACTCGTCAATTGAAGGAGTGAATCCGGTCTAGGGTTGTCTAATTAACCCAATCCGTTTGGATTAATTCACTCCAATGGGTTTAGTGGCTCCGTTGGCCGATCTAATTCCTAAAGAAAGCGAAAAACAAAACTAAAGAAAGTGTAATAACTAGATGAATAACAATCGCTGAAAACTATGTCTAGATCTAATATGTATTTACAGTTTAACTAACTAATATTTATAAAATAACTCTAGTTATTACATATACAATATATACAAATGATTCTATTTCTAATATATATAATATGTACACAATACTAATTTTAATCTAAATTCGTGAAAATCAAATGTAAATTGATTTTTTAAACAGTAAAACTATTATCTAATTTTTATGATTTGTTTTCTTATAAAGGCAATCAAATATCAAAATGTCTAATTGAAAACAAAAATCACAGATAATAGAAAATGTTTTAGCTACAAGAAGTTTCTGTATTCATTAAACTAATGAAATTAAACTAGCAAATTGACCTATTATCGCATCCCATATTTGTTCAGCGTATAACATCTAATCTCCCTGTCTAATGAGGTAAACCCGCAATAGATCCTGCAATTGCTTCACATAAACGTGAAGCAATAATGATTGAATTCGAATGATAGAACATATAAGAGATATGATCATAGAAATCTTTTCATTTCACAAGCAACCACATTAAGATAAATCCTGCTGTGAAAACTTGGGCATGAATGTTCAACAAATGGTGAAGATAAATCTCTTAATCCCAAGTTTAAACAAGATGATTACTGTATGTTCAATATGGGACATAAAACAAGGATAACATATAAAAAAAATTATCATACCAATCTGCAATAAACCACGATAGCTAAAACAATCATAATCTAATTACAAATCGAAATAATCATGACTTGAATAAAAACACGATATGGAGAAGCTAAAGCTGTGAGAAATATCATATTCTATTCAAGTCTGTGAGTCAGAAATCCATAGTTTTTTCCCCAGGTAGAGATGGTTTTAAGTTTATAAAATAACATGTTTATATAGGTTCCGGGAACAAAATGTTCCTTGTTGATAACATCAAATCTGTTCAAAAATGTGGGGGATGCAACCTCCCAGATTTTTCTTGATATCAAAAAAACTAACAGCCTAATCTATTTACTAAAAACATCCAGACTATATGCTTGGGATATCCCAACAGTGCTTCATATCTCTTTGAAAGTCATGAGTTCCTGTTAACAAATAAAAATAAGAAGATTTTAGATGTATTTTCAATTATTAAAACAAGTAATTCGAGTTTTTCTAACTAGCTACAAATCTCATGATTATGTAGCTAGTTATAATTATAACTAGAATCATATTTTATTCAATCAAACAAAACAAACTAAAAAGTAATCTATGCAAACAAATAGTGTATGCTAAATTGAGAAAGACAGAATCATACTAAACTTTGAAAATGATCATACCTCAAATTAAGGGATTCAAACAAATCAAGTAATTTTGGAATTTACTATTGTTGTCGCTGCTTCCAGATTCTTAAAAATAATAGACCCTATAGTTTTTTGGTGTTTGTCTTTGGCTTGAGCTATGGATTGGAGTCTGCTATTCTCATTCATTAATGAATCCACCTAGTCTTCCAAAGATTTAAGGCGGAACTGTAGTAAAGGCACATCCTTGTAATACCTGTCGATTCAGGATCGACATTCATTACAGTGTGGTTGTAGAGACTGTGTATTGGCACTGATAGTATTAATAGATGGAGAATCATCCATTTGACATGTGGGTTCATCACGGAGTTTGATTCCAGGAAAATCAGGATTTTCCTTTAGACATGGTGGTAGGTTGGTAACATAATCGTAGGTTCTGTCACGACAAAGTCCATATGAGTATGGATACTCTTCGGCCAAGAACCTTTCAATTTTCGAATATGAACCTTCACTAATATCAATTGTGTTTTATGTGTGTGGAAAGGGTTTGGGTTAGTTTTGAGCACATCGTGAAACCCAACGAGCGGCCTTTTCATTCTTATAATTAATATTGACGTTGCCTTTAATCTTTTTCCCTATGGGTTTTTGAACAGTCTTAACACAACTCTTAGGATACAAATCCGGTTGAGTGTCGAGTTAAGTAGAATCAATGTAGGTCGAGGGTTCCAAATTAGAGATAGGATCATAGGGCATTATTGAAGGAGGAGAGATGGTAGGTTTCACAAGGGTTTCTGTGACGACAGGCTTGTCAACCTGTCCCAACTCACTATTACCAAAGTCGTTTTGTAACACAAAAGCATCCCAAAAATCATTGTTTAATTTCAACTGATGCATAATGATAATCTTGATTAAACCATGATGGAACAAACTAGAATCAGACTTCTACCTCTTAAACCGCTTTCCCATCTTGTATAGACTTCTAAGGAGGAAATAGGGCATGTTTAGCCGGAAATCAATAAAGCTCATAAGAAATTGCAGGTGATACAATAAAACCAACCCAAATCTCCCTTCACATGTAATAAACTATTTCACAATAGCTAACAAATCATGTCATCTAGGTTTTAGAGATGAAATAGGCATACCTTGGTCGCAACTGGTAATTTTCCTTGAGGTGAACAACAATGACCAGGAGACTTCTTAAACCTTTGCGTTCTTGAAACACTTTTTCCCCACAGTTGGTAAACCGATAGCTTGGCTTATAAAATATTCATTTACCTCAAGCTACATGTCTCCTATTTTTCCTCTACAACTGTCGAATGTCAACGTGAACTCTTGAGCAACTCTTAGATTGAAACCCTCAAAGTTTTCAATAAACAAACACCAACCATTCCTTTCTAAGTCATCTCTGGCATTGTCAAATGATAGCAAGGTCTAGATGCCATTGGGATCAATCCTCACCATAGGAGACATGGCTAAGATAAGGGAATCAACTTGGAAATCGGAGCTAGGGTTTGATATAAAAAACATAGAGCCATAGTCCCGAGTTTCCTCAATGCAATCCATAGACAGTTCGAAATGGTAGGAAGAAGCATTAATCACCATGTGTGGGAATGAGATCGTGAATCCCTAGTCCATACAGAGAAATAATATCACATTGTACCTCATATGATACCTTGGGATATGGGTAGTGTAAGGATGTAAGCACTTGAATACCATAGAGCGCACACATTCATAGCATGATTACAAAGGTAAGTGTATCAAATAAAATTGAAAAATTAAAATTTTTATGAATGAAAACTCCATTAATATCCATCGAAAATTAATTCATGGAGGCCTTTCACTTATTTAACCAAGGCATGTTTAGAACCAAGGATTTATAAACAAGGAGAACAATCATGTTCATAGAAAGAATATGACAATTCAATAATAAACCATAAGAGCAATTTCCCTTTAATCAAAAATTCAAAACCAAATGGCAATCCCAGCTGTGAGTTTTCATGCTTACAGTCATGAAAACAAAAATCGAAAGACAATAGGGAGAAGCGACGATTTGCAACTGTCATCTCATAAATTGTTCATGAAGAGTAATGAAATTTCATGACCCTATGTAGGCAACTATGTAGATTATTTAATAAAAATAACAATTATATTATTGCTGCCAACAATGGCGACATGCTGGTAGAAGTAGTTATCTCTGCCAAATGAACGAGTTTAGATTAGGATAATCAGAAAAAAATTCAAATTGAAAACAACCAAAAAAGTTGTATAAATATCGCAAACAATTAAAATGCATTCCAGTTTTAGATTACTGTTATTTTAAAGAGACAAAAATTGACAACAATCTTAACAGAAGAGAGTCATGATATTAAAGTTAAAATCTTCAATACTGTTGATAGGGCTGCTACTGCCAGCAGGTATCCATAGCCTCGACAGGGATGTCAATTAACCCACTCTGATATTTGTATCCTGCCAAGAAGTTCCAAATCAGAATGAAGGACATTTAAGGTAAAAAAGAATCCATATCTGAGAATTTTCATATACCTAACATTGCTTCACTTCCAGCGGGCCTATTCAGTACCCCGGCAAATTTATCTTGGCGTCATGCATGCATTTACCTGCTGCTAGTAGACCTATTCAGTATCCTGGTGGGTTTACAAGCATTTCCCACAGCTCTCTGAGGGTTTATTTAGTTTTAAATATATTTAATAGAGCGGGGTGATGCTGAAAATCCTAGTTTTTGGACACATCTTAGTAAATTACAGACCTTGAAAAAATTTTCTTAGTTGTCCTTCATTAATATCTAGAAATAGTTTGTTAATAAACCAACTTTCAAGAGCAGGGAGACATCTCTGAGTTGTTCTCTTAAGGAACAAGGACAACGTAAGAAGAATTTTTATGGTTGAACGTGAGTACCTTCAGTTGTAGATTGAAATCAATAAACACTTTTCAAACAACGAGTTATCTTTAACATGGTTGCAAACTCAGAAAAATATCACAATTGATGCTTAAACAACCTTCAGCAGTCATTTTAGAAGGGAAAATTTTCTTTTCTCTTCGTCTGAGCTAGCCCATGATGTGTACATGTGTGTTTCAAAAAGAAAGACTAATAAGGAAAATCAAAACCAACCATCAAAGAAAAATTGGAAAGCAAAGAAATCCAAACAAAAAAAAATATGTACAGAAGGTGTATCTGAAAACATCATGCAAAGAATCCCTTGGGGGACTGAAAGAAAGTAGAAAAATCCTATTTGATGTGAAAGAAGTCCTACTCATAGTACCTTGGGTCAGGGTTGATTCATATTTATTTATCTCTTTACTTTCCATTTAATATTTTCATGATGATATGGCTTTTTTGAAAATAAATGTTCAACTAGAAGCAAAGAGAAAATGATCAAGATGACTTCCCTGACAACAGTCATATTATGGTTCTCGTGGTGCGCCCACTTGCGTTCATGACTGCATTCTTACAAAGAGAAATAGTGATAAATAAAACTAAAAGAAAACCTATTCCTAAACCTACCCTAACTATTAAACAAATCAGAATACTACGTGAAGTCATGCTTCCATTGTAGCCATCGGAGTAACTCCAATCCTGCAATGGAAACAAAATCAAGCATTATTAATAAGAATGGTAATATATCAAAAAAAGATAGAAACATATCACACTTACCTTCATAATCATCAGCTAAAAACAAAGTAAGCATGATCTTACCATTTCCTTGAATATTGTTGTTGTACGAATCCTCCAGCCATTGTGCAATCTTGTCGTGATAAGGATCATAATGGCATGGGCAAGTGTAAGCAAGTTTAAAAAAAAATTCAAGATTACAGGAAATGAAATAACCATCAGCCAAGGTTGAAATGCCCCATCCTCCTGACAATTCTCTAAGTGTTCATTAATTTCTTCACATGGAGGATCTAAAAGAAATATGTCATGCCTACTTCCAAGATACTTAGGTAAAAATAAAGAAAGCATAACTTTATCTTTATTATGAAAAAAAATTATATATGAATATTCAAGCCATCCTAAGATCCTGTCACAAAAATGAGGATTCAAACCACAACTTTGATGAAACAAATATGGGAAAATCATCATAAGAGGATTTGTGATGTCAGTCAGATCATTGGTTTGAATGATTCCTTTGATGAGATTGATCATTTCAAAATGTGAAGTATAAACATTAAGATTCGATCTAATCAAAGAATGAATATGAAATGTAGAATGTTTGATCTCCATAAAATATAGTGCATTGTCTTTTTCAACAATAAACTGTGTAAAATCATCTCGTAACATGTCCATTTCCCATATGAGTGATGAAAGTGAACAAGCATCAAATCTAAGTTTATCAATGTTAGGTTTGGAATTGATTTCACCAAAATTAAGCATATTGAAAGGATATGATTGTGATGGAAAAGAGTAGGATGTTGTAGGTAAGATGTCAAGTCCAGCAAATTCTAGGAATAGATCAGGATATAAAAAATAAAAGGAATTAGAAATAAGCACATGAAAAGAATCTCTTGAACTATGATAATTAACAATGATATTCTCAAGACATTTCTCTTCACTTTCTTTAAAACGCTTACTCTGTTTTGGTGACGAATTCCTCAACATAATATGATCATCTGGATTTGCCTTTTGTGTGATAGATAATTCAAAATTTATGTGACAAACATCTAGTCTTTCCTGTGGACAAAGTGCATTTTGAGGATGAAGGTTTAAAGTTTCTTCTTCTAGTTGTGTATCTTCTCCTCTAATTAGTTTCATAGGAGTATTAGAACGTTCAAGATGATTTTCGTCGCTTAAGTGTTCTTCAATGAATGATTTTAAATATTGATTAGAGCATGAGTTACAAGAATGAGAATATTCACCTTGATCCAGAAACGAATCTTCTTCCATACTGGTCGAAGACTGAAAATACAATGATTCAAAGGAAAAACTAATTTGGTTGTCATTAAGAACCTGGTCAATAGATTCTACCTCCCTAGCTTGTTCAACATTATCAAAAGGATTCTTCTCATCTTGCGAAGAAAATTGTTCTTGCAGTTGAGTGATATGATTTGCAATTGGTTCTTCGTTCGTGATTGAATATGACTAGATGGAAGGGATGCAAGCATCATAGAAGATATTTAATGCAAATGACATGTCATCAAGATTAAATTTACAAAGGATATGATAGACTCTTTTCAAAAAGTCTTCCGAAGATGAATTTTCGTTGATTAGCGAAGTATGAAATTCTTCACATAATCGATCGAAATCATAAATTTCAAAAGCATCTAGAAATTCATCTACAAATTGAAACCAATAAAAAATGTGACATGCTGGAAAGGATTAAAACCAATGTTTGATCCGACCTCTAAAATTAAAAGTGAACGGTCTGCATAAAACTCTTAAATCTGAGATGTCATGTTTGATGCATTTGCACCAAAACTTGTTAAGGTGGTCTTTAGCAGATCTATTGCCTCCACCATCAAAGGTGAGTTTGGACAAGCGAGAGACTGTCTCGTTGGGAACATCGGGTAATAAGAATTTGAAAGCATGTTCCATCACAGTGATTTGGGGAGCCATGGGGAAATTGAATACATTTAAAATAAAGGCTCCTAAAAGGCCATCTTGTCAATCGGCCCTCCTTCTAGCGCCATTTGTTGATGGGCGAAATTGACCGCTCATCAACTGGAGGAGTGAATCCAGACCGAGGTTGTCTAATTAACCCAAGTTGTTTGGATTAATCCACTCCGATGGGTTAAGCGGCTCCGTTGGCCAATCTAAGTCCTAAAGAAAGTGAAAAACAAAACTAAAGAAAGTGTAATAACTAGATGAATAACAATCATTGAAAACTATGTCTAGATCTAATATGTATTTACATTTTAACTAACTAATATTTATAAAATAACTCTAGTTACATATACAATATATACAAATGATTCTATTTCTAATATATATATAATATGTACACAATACGAATTTTAATCTAAATCCGTGAAAATCAAATGTAAATTGATTTTTTAAACAGTAAAACTATTATCTAATTTTTATGATTTTTTTTCTTATAAAGGCAATCAAATATCAAACTGTCTAACTAAAAACAGAAATCACAAATAATAGAAAATGTTTTATCTATAGGAGGTTTTTGTATTCATTAAACTAATGAAATTAAACTAGCAAACTAACCTGTTATCACATCCCATATTTGTTCAGCGTATAGCATCCAATCTCCCTGTCTGATGAGGTAAACCCGCAACAGATCCTACAATTGCTTCTCATAAACGTGAAGCAATAATGATTGAATTTGAACGATAGAACATATAAGAGATATGATCAAAGCAATCTTCTCATTTCACAAGCAGCCACATTAAGATAAATCCTGTTGTGAAAACTTGTGCATGAATGTTCAACAAATGGTGAAGATAAATCTCTTAATCCCAAGTTTAAACAAGACGATTATTGTATGTTAAATATGGGACATAAAGCAAGGATAACATATAAAAATTTTTATCATACCAATCTGCAACAAACCATGATAGCTAAAGCAATCATAATCTAATTACAAATTGAAATAATCATGACTTGAACAAAAACACAATATGGAGAAGCTAAAGCTGTGACAAATATCATATTCTATTCAAGTCTGTGAGTCAGAAATCCATAGCTTTTGCCCCAGGCAGAGATGGTTTTAATTTTACAAAATAACATGCTTATATAGGTTCCAGGAAAAAAATGTTTCCTGTTGATAACATCAAATCTATTCAAAAATGTGGGGGATGCAACCTCCCAGATTTTTCTTGATATCAAAAAAACTAACAGCCTAATCTATTTACTAAAAACATCAAGATTGTATGGCTGGGAGATCCCAATAGTGCTTCATATCTCTTTGAAATTCATGAGTTTCTGTTAACAAATAAAAATAAGAATATTTTAGATGTATTTTCAATTATTAAAACAAGCAATTCAAATTTTTCTAACTAGCTACAGAATCTCACGATTCTGTAGCTAGTTATAATTATAACTAGAATCATATTTTATTCAATCAAACAAAACAAACTAAAAAGTAATCTATGCAAACAAATCGTGTATGCTAAATTGAGAAAGACAGAATCATACTAAACTTTGAAAGAGATCATACCTCAAATTAAGGGATTCAAACAACTCAAGTAATTTTGGAATTTACTATTGTTGTCGTTGCTTCCATGTTCTTAAAAATAACAGACCCTGTAGTTTTTTGGTGTTTGTCTTTGGCTTGAGCTATGGATTGGAGTCTGTTATTCTCATTCATTAATGAATCCACCTGGTCTTCCAAAGATTTAAGCTGAGACTGTAGTAAAGGCACATCCTTGTAATACCTGTCGATCCAGGATCGACATTCATTACAGTGCGGCTGTAGAGACTGTGTATTGGAACTTATAGTATTAACAGCTGGAGAATCGTCCATTTGACATGTGGGTTCATCACGGAGTTTGATTCCAGGAAAATCAGGATTTTCCTTTAGACACGGTGGTAGGTTGGTAACATAATCACAGGGTCTGTCAGGACAAATTCCATATGAGTATGGATACTCTTCAGCCAAGAACCTTTCAATTTTCAAATTCGAACCTTCACTAATTTCAATTGTGTTTTCTATGTGTGGACAGGGTTTGGGTTTGTTTCAAGCACATAGTGAAACCCAACGAGTGGCCTTTTTATTCTTGTAATTAATATCGACGTTGCCTTTAAGCTTTTTCCCTGTGGGCTTTTTAATAGTCTTAACACAACTCTTAGGATACAAATCCAGTTGAGTGTCAGGTTGAGTAGAATCAAGGTAGGTCGAGGGTTCCAAATTAGAGATAGGATCACAGGGCATGAGCGAAGGAGGAGAGATGGTAGGTTTCATAAGGGTTTTTGTGATGACAGGGTTGTCAACTTGTCCCAACTCGCTATTACCAAAGTCGTTTCGTAACACAAAATCATCCCAACAATCGTTGTTTAATTTCAACTGATGCATAATGATAATATTGATTAAACCATGATGGAACAAACTAGACTCAGACTTCTGCCTCTTAAACTGCTTTCCCATCTTGTATAGACTTCTAAGGAGGAAATAGGGCATGTTCAGCGGGAAATCAATAAAGCTCATAAGCAATCGCAAGTGATACAAGAAAACCAACCCAAATCTCCCTTCACATGTAATAAACTATTTCACAATAGTTAACAGATCATGCCATCTAGGTTTTAGAGATGAAACAGGCATACCTCGGTTGCAACTGGTAATTTTCCTTGAGGTGAACACCAATGACCAAGGGACTTCTTCAACCTTTGCATTCTTGAAACACTTTTTCCCCACAGCTGGTAAACCGGTAGCTTGGCTTATAAAATATTCATTTACCTCAAGTTGCACATCTCCTATTTTTGCTCTGCAACTGTTGAATGTCAACGTGAACTCTTGAGCAACTCTCAGATTGAAACCCTCAAACTTTTCATTAAACAAATGCCAGTCATTCCTTTCTAAGTTGTCTCTGGAATTATCAAATGATAACAAGATCTGGATGCCATTGGGCTCAATCCTCACCACAGGATCCATGGCTAATAGAAGGGAATCAACACAAAAATCGGAGGTAGGGTTTCATAGAAAAAAAATAGAGCCATAGTCTCGAGTTTCCTCAATGCAATGCAAAGACAGTTCGAAATGGTAGGCAAAAGCATTAATCACCATGTGTGGGAATGAGATCATGAAGTCCGAGGCCATACAGAGCAATAATATCATGTTGTATCTCATATGATACCTTGGGATATGGGTAGTGTAACGATGTAAGGACTTGAATACCATAGAGCGCATATATTTATAGCTTGATTACAAATGTAAGTATATCAAATAAAATTGAAAAATTAAAAGTTTTATGAATGAAAACTCCATTAATATCCATTGAAAATTAATGCATGGAGGCCTTTCACTTATGTAACCAAGGAACATTTAGAACCAAGGAGTTATAAACAAGGAGAACAATCATGTTCATAGAAAGAATATGACAATTCAATAATAAACCATAAGAGCAATTTCCCGTTAATCAAAAATTCAAAACCAAATGGCAATCCTAGCTGTGTGTTTTCATGCTCACAGACATGAAAACAAAAATCGAAAGACAATAGGGAGAAGTGACTATTTGCAACTGTCATCTCGGAATCTGTTCATGAAGATCAATGAAATTCCATGACCCTGTGTAGGCGGCTATGTAGATTATTTAATAAAAATAACAATTATATTACTTCTGCCAATAGGACTCCACGCAGGCCACAATGTTTTTGAGAAGTGAGTTTCAAGATGACTATGAAAAATTAACGAATGAACGACACCTTTTCACTGCAGGTAGAGATGATTTCCAAGAAGACACCCTTATGGCACTAGAGACCTATCAGGATGTGGAGAGGTGGTATGCGAAGGCTCACCAAGTAGTAGAAATGATCGATTACATCAGCGCAATTCAAAAGGGATAAGACACTGAAGAGCACAACATTCGGGTGCTGAGGGACAAAAAAATAGATAGGATTAGGAAAGAGGTCGAATACTAGGTGAAAATGACCTAGGAACCTCCACGGGAGATTCAGGAGAAATGAGTCGATTACGAAAAGAGTTGGAAAATGATTAATCGAGAGATGAAAGACATTGACCTCCCAGAATTAGGCTCACCTGAGGACTTTGTTGACCAGCATGACATAGTCAAGAAATATGAAGAACAAGACTCGGCATGGACAACAGAGATAGAAAATATTAGGGTCCTAACCCGCACATAGGTAGAACAATATATTCGGATGTAATAAAGTTCAATATTAATAAGGTCTTTCAGTAAAATAGAATAAGGCAGATGTAAGAATACATAATAGAAGCTTCTGCTTCTAGAAGGATCTTCCTCTAGATGCTTCTTTTAATAGACATATTTAGTATAAATAGGATTCAAGGGTATGAGAACCCTAGATTGGATATTATTGTAATAGAGGTCTACTCAACTAGAGGTTGCCACCTCGAAGAGGCCTGTGAACATTGCTTTCAGATTCAAAGTGTTATTTCTATTATTATTCTCATATCATTTCAGTGCTATTGTGGTGAATTTTCTGGCTATATTGTTGTTATTCTGCCATTTCTAGCATTTTATTTCTATTATGGATACATTTTATATCTGGTATATTACAAGTGGTATCAAAGCACTTTCCTTGGCAGAAAGTGTGGGTTAAATTTTTGCTCAGGGTAAAGGCGTATTCCGGTGTATTTAAGCCACAAAGATCTATCTATTACGTGCATAAACTTGCGGTTGAGGGATTCATACATGCAAGAAATACAAGTGGTACTTAAGCGCACATATGTTGGCCACCCTTGTAACCCCTATTGGTACCCCTTCAAGTGGTAGCACATCATACATCACCTGTGTACGGATCAGCCTAGATTACCTGAATCCCTCTTTAGATAAACCGATCAGCCCCCTGACTGCTATAGTGTCACCGAGAACAACACTCAGGAAGATACTCTCTAGTACCTAGGTAGTTGGATAGTACGGTTAAGGGTACAATCTATCCTCCTTAGTTAGTGCCCTGAGATATTGGGCCGAGTACTACTGTTGGACCCCGCACGTGTATCAGAGAGCTATAGAATAGGGAAAACATTTTTCTGTAGAACCCTTGAATACCTAACCCTTGGGGACAGAAACATAAACAAATTAAAATAGACAAGATCTATTGCCACACAACTGTGTTTGGGTTGCCAAGTAAACACACATTTCTTTCTAGTTAAGAATTTGGGAATTTCCTCTCTGTAGTATTCTTCATACTGGAGTATTCTTCACCATTATTTGAGACCTATTCCATTGTATTCATCTCTTCTCCCTTATCACATTCATCCATATCATTTTTCGACAAAATTTTTTACCTCGCCCACCCCTTTTTAGTTCCCCCATCCTCATGGCCCATACCTGTAGCCAAGACTTGGGAGCTCGCTTTAACACCCTACAATCTACTCTCATCGAGACCCAACAAGAAGTGAAACAACTCAGTGCCAATGTTTCCGCCATCAATACAACCATGTAGTCCTCAATGGAGGAAATCAAACAAGACCTCACCACCAAGCTTGAATTTATCTTTTTGACACTCTACACCAATCAACATATCCCTACAGATAATCCTTCCTCTTCCTCACCTCCACATACTGAAGGTGACCATTTCTCTCATTTCCATAACTTTCAGAACCATCACTTTCAACGTGACCTATGCCTTCCACGGGTGGATGTGACCAAATTTGATGTCTCAGACCCCACTGGTTGGGTAACCCAAATGGAACATTATTTATCTTTATACGACATTACAGATGACTTGGCCAAACTCTGGTATGGTTCTCTCCATCTAGATCATGAACGTTGGCAATGGTGGAAATGGAGAAAAACTTCTCGTCAAGGGTATATTTCTTAGACACACTTTGTGGCAGAGATGTTTGAATGATTTGACACTAGCCCCAACGATTTGGGTCATTTGACAAAGTTGAAACAATTAGGAACAGTGGAAGACTTTATCGCTTCCTTTGAGCACCTAGATTTTAGAACAGAGGGCATGTCTGATGCCTTTTTTCGAGAGTGTTTTATCAGTGGCCTCAAGGATGAGATTCGGACCCATGTCCTTATGGCTCTCCCTCAATGTTGAGTGGAGGCTACTAAAAGAGATAAATAATCACAATAGGTTGTATCTTCTCAAAAATGAACACCCTCCTTTATCCCTCGCCCTAAACCAGTAAATCCCACTACTCCCTCTGCTCCACTAAAGATCAAAAAATTGACTAGGGATGAAATGGATGAATGCCAACTCAAAGGCCTTTGTTATAACTGTGATGACAAATATTTCTCGGGCCACAAGTGTAAAGAAAAAAATATTCTTATGCCCATCTCCAAGGATATTTCAGAAGAGGATGTAGAAAATCCCCTTGTGTCTGAGTCACCTGAATCCATTGACATAACCCCTCTCTCAGACTCTCCCGAAGTAGAACTGGTCATTTACCTCAATTCTCTCACTGGCTTCTCCACTCCCCAAACCCGCAAGATAATCGGTTACATCAAGCATCGAAAGGTCATCATTCTGGTTGATAGTGGCAACACCCATAATTTTATTCATCGCCACATTGCCCAAGAAACTCATTGCTACATCCATGCCATCAATAATTTCCAAATCATGATTGTTAATGGTGGTTCCATGAAATGTGGAGGGTGTTGTGAAAATGTGTGTCTCCAAATTGGTGACTACCACTTGAAATCCCATATGTTTTCTATCGACATGGGAGGTTGTGACATTGTGTTGGGTGCAGACTAGATAAGGACTTTGGGTCCCATTCTCATGGATTTTAAAGAGTTAACCATGCAATTTGACTAGGAGGGCCACCAATATAAGTTCCAAGGCATCATCGTCAATTCATCGGAGATCATTAGTTCCCATCGCATGGAAAAGCTACTCAAAAAAGGTCATTCTGGTTTTATCGCCCAACTCCATGCCATATAAGCAACATAAACACCCTCAGACCTGTAAGACCTCCAAGCCATCCTTTATAAACATCAATTGGTATTTTCCACTCCCCAAGGACTTCCTCCTTCCCGTGGTGTTCATGATCATTCAATTCCCCTTGTACCTGGAAGCCTTCCTCCCAAATCTGTCTATATCATCACCCCTTTTCCCAAAAAAATGAAATTAAGAAAATGGTCTAGGAACTCCTTAATGCAGGCATTATCCTCCCTAGTACTAGCCCCTACTCTTCTCCTATGGTCATGGTCCTGAAGAAAGAACATTCTTGGTGAATGTGTCCTGACTTTTGTGGAAAGAACATTCTTGGCGAATGTGTCCTGACTTTCGTGCCCTCAACAAAATTAACATCAAAGACAAATTTCCCATTCCTATCATTGATGACTTCCTGGATGAATTGAGTGGTGCCCAATTCTTCACTAAAATTGATATTCGTTCAGGCTACCACTAGATATGTATGAAAGAGGAAGACATTCCCAAGACTAAATTTAGAACTCATGAGGGCCACTATGAGTTTCTTCTCATTCCCTTTGGCTTATGTAATTCCCCCTCCACCTTCCAAATCCTCATGAATCATGTCTTACATCCTTTTCTCCACTATTTTGTCTTATTTTTCTTTGATGATATCCTCATCTATAGAAAAACCTGGACAGACCATATTTCTCATGTGGATCGATTTCTCCATCTACTCTCTCAGCACCAACTTTTCCTGAAACAATCTAAATGTTCTTTTGGCACCTCATAATTAGAATACTTGAGTCATATGGTTGGCAAGTATGGTGTTAGGGTGGATCCTAAAAATATTGAAGCTATGCGAGACTGGACTCACCCAAAGACTCTTAATAGCTTGCATGGATTTCTAGGCTTAACAAGGTATTATCACAAGTTTGTTAAGAATTATGGGAAGATTGCAACACCTCTCACTCCTAAAAAAGAACTCTTTCACTTGGATTCCATCCACTTCTAAAGATTTTCAAACCTTGAAGATGGCCATGTGCACCACTCCAGTCCTCTCCCTTCCCGATTTCACAAAGACCTTTGTGTTGGAATGTGATGCCTCAGGGAAAGGAATTGGTGTTGTCCTTATGCAAGAGGGTTGACCTTTGACCTTTACCAACAAGACACTATCTGAAAGAAATCTGGGCAAATCCATCTATGAAAAGGAAATGTTGGCTATTTTGCATGTCGTTAACCTGTGGCGCCCTTATCTATTGGGGCAATGTTTCCAAATTAAGATAGACCATCAAAGCCTCAAGTATTTTCTGGAACAACGCATTTCCTCCCCAAAACAAAAAAAATGGGTTACTAATCTCTTTGGATATGATTATGAGATCATTTACAAGAAAGGCAAAGACAATGTGGTTGCGGATACACTTTCCCGAAAATATGAAGATTAAGGATCCCTTTTTTCTCTTTCATTCATTGTACTAGATTGGCTCCAAGCCATTCTCTAGGAATGACTACAAGATCCCAAAAGTTCATAGTTGATCCAACAATTGCAGTTCATTTCTCCAGCTTCCCCAGGTTACTCTTGGATCCATGATGAGCTTTGATACAAAGGCCATTTGTATTTAAGTAAACAATCAAAGATTAAATCAACGGTACTTTCTATGCTTCATGCTACACCCACTGCAGGGCACTTCGGGTTCACCAAAACCTATGACAGGGTCAAACGTTCCTTTTTCTGGGATGGTATGAAACATGACATTCATAATTTTGTCGTTGAATGTGATGTGTGTCAATTCAACAAGAGATAAATAGTCAAATATCTGGGCACACTACAATTGCTCCTGATTCCACCTGCTATTTGGAAGGATATCTCTATGGATTTTATTACCAGCTTACCCAAATCGAGAAATAAATCAGTCATCATGGTGGTTGTTGATTTCCTTTACAAGTATTCTCATCTCTGCGCCCTTCAACACCCATTTACAACATCCACGGTGGCTCAAAATTTCATGGATCAAGTCTTCAAGATTCATGGCATTCCACACTCTATTGTTTCTAATCGCGACCCAACTTTCACAAACAATTTTTAGCAAGAACTGTTCAAGATACAAGGCACCAAATTGCATCTCAGTACAACTTATCATCCCCAGATTGATGGCCAAACAGAAGTTGTCAATAAGTGTTTGGAAACATATTTGAGGTGTTTTGCCTTGGAAAAGAAAAATCAGTGGGCTCAATGGTTACCCCTAGCTGAATGGTGGTACAACACTTCATACCATACAACTACATGCATGAATCCTTTTGAAGCGGTATATGGACAAAAGCCACCTTCAATTCTCTCATACTTACTGGGTGCATCAAAGGTCCAGGCGGTTGACCAAACACTTACAACTTGAGAGGATATTCTCCGTACCCTCAAAGAGAATTTGGTCATTGCACAAAATTGCATGAAGAAACAAGCAGATCAAGGTCACTCTGAATGTCAATTTGCAGAAGGGGATCAGGTGTTTCTTTGACTGCAACCTTACAAGCAACCAACCTTCAAACCAACCTTCCTGAGTTAGCTAAAGAAGGATCCATTTGGCTACAACAAAAAGTAGTTTTGGACCAGCATGAGCCTCTCCTATGTCAGAGAACCATCAAGAAAGTGCTAGTCTAGTGGAAAGATACAATTCCATCAGATGCCACTTGGGAACCAGCTACCATTCTGCAACAATTTCCTCATCTCAAGCCTTGAGGACAAGGCTGTTTTTAATGGGGCAGACATGTTAGGGTCCTAACCCTCACATAGGTAGAACAATATATTCAGATGTAATAAAGGTTAATATTAATAAGGCCTTTCAATAAAATAGAATAAGGAAGATGTAAGAAGACCTAATAGAAGCTTCCGCTTCTAGAAGTATCTTCCTCTAGATGCTTCTTTTAATAAACATATTTAGTATAAATAGGAGTCGACGGTATGGGAACCCTAGCTTGGATACTATTTTAATAGAGCTCTACTCAACTGGAAGTTGCCCCCTCAAAGAGGCCCGTGAACATTGCTTTCAAATTCAAAGTGTTATTTCTTTTATTATTCTCATATCATTTAAGTGCTATTGTGGTGAATGTTCTGGTTATATTGCTATTATTCTGTCATTTCTAGCATTTTATTTCTTTTCTGCATACATTTTATCTCTGGTATATTACAGAAAATGTGGCGAACATGGCGCCAGTTCAAGTACAATAGTTAATGGAGCGTATGATAAAGGCTCGAGCAATTCTGCAACAGTTAAGTGTCAAAATAGTCAAGTACTGAGCATGGGCAGTAGAAGTGAAATAAATTCTTTCAGCCTTGGTGGACCAACACAAGTTCCCATATGACAACACATGCAAGGAACTCTTCATCAAATGGTTGAAGTATGAGAAGATTCATCCACTTCAGTAAAACTATTTGATGATTCTTAGAATATAGAGAGATAAAAGTGCCATGTGGCAATATTTTTTTTTACTTAGCTTGCACTTGTAGTAGCTATTTTTAGTTAATTATTCATTATAGATAAGAGGATTCAACTTTTATCAAGGGTCGATGTTTTTTGGAAAGACCCTCATTTTTGGAATTGTAAAGAATTATTTCAAAACTAACTTAATTGAGAAGTCATGTTTAGGACTAGAGATAAACTTCTTTTTTTTTTCATCAAAGGCGTTGTGTGATTGGATGTGAGGAGGAATTTATTCCAACTTTATTTCATGAATGGATGTTGTAATGAGTAAGAGTTTATGTATCTATTTATAAGTTAGTTATTTCGATATTTTTTGTAGTTCTTGTCTTTAATGATGAAATAAAATCATTGTCTTAATGTGCGATTAATGCTAGAGCTAAGGAAACTATTTTTCTTTCCATCATTTGATTGCATGTATATTTACTTTCGATAATTTTATCAGAGTCAATAATTGGAATACCAACAAGTTAATGTATTAGTACTATGCTTGTCACATGTGTAAATATCTTTGTCTAAATGCTTGAGAAAAAGGGTTATCCCAAGCTCAACCCTCTTCAGTAGTTAATATTCCCCCCTTTTACCAGTTGGATTATACCAACACACATATTTTTATCAAACCCATCCAATAAAATAAAATACAAAAAAGAGAATTGTTGGTTATTTCTTTATTTCCTTAAGTATCCTGTCTGATTTTATTGACCCAGGGTTCATGTTTTTTCAGGTTTCCAACAAAGCATCTAAAAATATCGGCCCTCCTGTTAAACCAAAAGGCAACACATCGCATGAGGTGCACTGGGCCATCTCACCT
Organism: Picea engelmannii; assembly: GCA_009831015.1. Classification (NCBI taxonomy): domain Eukaryota; kingdom Viridiplantae; phylum Streptophyta; class Pinopsida; order Pinales; family Pinaceae; genus Picea; species Picea engelmannii. Next base: position 26,723 of record ML781013.1, on the reverse strand, counting down.
GAGATAGTCTTAATGCGTGGCTACAATACTCATGTGTTTGCAGCATAGGATTAAGTGCGAGAGATGAGGACAATATATTGAAACTCTATTATAAATTGTAAACACAATGTACTTTTATTTATGATTATGCAGGAAATATACTAACTCATTCATTTATCATATCAATATTTACTTGAAGACAATAAATAAAAGCATCCATTTAATCACATAACAAAAATTTTATCGTGGTTCACCCCCTCCTAGGCTACATCAAGAAAGATCTAGCTCTCCGCTCTTTTATTATAATACTTCTTCATTACAACACCACGTGCTTTACAACTCTTCTCAGTTGGGTAAGATCTATATGAGGTAGAGTAGACTGCAATAGGATCCTCGGCCTATGATCTAACCCTCAATAGCTACCCTCCTCCGTCCTCTCTATATCAACATCTTACAAAAGTAGGTCATACAACAAAATATTACATATTGACTTGCTACAAAAATTCTCTCTATAATAACGACTAGTAATGAATAGCTAGCCCCACTCTAAGACCTAGGTATCTCTATTTATACATTTTTGGATCTTCAACCATTACAATACATTACCAAAACCCTAACCCTACCATCGTTAGGTCTTCCATGCATGTGCACGTGCTGCTTTTCCTTCCAACTATCGCTTTCCTCATGCATGCCCTCTTTTCCAAAATCCCCTTTCTTTCTGATTTGGCTTGCTTCCAACAGCCCCCCAACACTGACATGTGGCTCTTACCGAGCCACCTAACCTTTATGCGATTCTTCGATCTCCTTAGTGATCCCCTAGAACTTTTCCTTGAGCTTTGTTTCTTTTGTTTGCACCTGCGCGGTCTTCTCCTTAATTGTGTCTACTATATGCACTGCAATTTCGTTACTAATCAATCCTACACATTCTTCCTAGGTTTGTGTTATATGTGTCTTAGCTTCCTCTTCTTGTGCAATGACTTCTTCTACGTGTTCTTGCAGGGTTCTATTTGAGCCTGACGCTCCATTTTCTGCATTTGTGCAATGGTAAGTTCTTCTTGTAGTTTCTTCATGTCCTGCGCCCCTTTGACGCGCTCTGTGATGGACATTGTCTTCTATCTCTACTTGAGGTATTGGATAGCTGTGCTTGTCATTTCTTCTTCCTTGTCCCAAATTTGGACTTGTTGATCCTCCTCTAACTTTGTCCAAATATGTGCTTCTTTATCGAACAAGTCGATTGCTTTGCTAACCTGTTACTCTATCTCCTACAACTTCTTTGTTGTTTCCTGCTTCCTTTACTCCTTTACTACTGGTGGAGCAGTGGGTGTTATATTATCACATAGATTCTTGATCTCCTTTTGATATTGATTGATTTCCTGCATAGTCTAATTAATCTTTTATGTTGCTGTGAGTTCATCGCTCTGCGCGATTTTTGGAATATTTTCATAAGTTCGTGCCACTTTCTACTCCAATCCATTCCTACGCTCCCTTTCCTCTTGGGTTTCAAACTTAGCCTGCTCTCATATTATTTCCAGTACATCCCACATTTCCATTTCCTATTGTAATTCAGCTAAGTCTGTCCGTGCACAAGACTGTACCTCTTGGGTAACGCTAACTTGTAATTTGTGTAGAGTCTTGGATGGTATATATGAAAATACCAGTTGGATTTGAGATAAGTATTTTAGGGGTGTCTGCCCCATGATCTCGTCCATGTGCAACATACTAGGTGTAATGTGGAATGTTTCGTTCGATTGCGATATTGTATGGACTGTATCTTTCTCTCCTTCTTCCAGTCTTTCTTCTATCTGCGATGTTGGTGGCTCTATTCCCATGTTGTTGCCCATTGTTTGTGCTTCCCTGATATTCTTGATGATGTGTCATATGTCTTCTAGTTCCTCTTGAATTATGTCCCTATGGTGCACAACATTGTAAAAGTCCTTGGATATACAATCCTGAATCATTCAGGCTATCATATATGCATCATCTTCTGTGATCATGTAATCTGGAGGTGTTCTTTGCAACTTCACATTCTTGTGCATGCCCCCAATCTAAGTAAATGGTCTCTTACTAAGTCTTGGTTCTTGGGGATTGTGAGTTGGTGTAGTCCCTTGCATGACCTCGTCCTATTTCTTCTATTCTTTGTCCAGGTGCATATTATCCTTCTTCCCCTTCTTGGTCCCCATATTTGTTGTCCCTTCATTTGTTTGGTTTGTCTTTGTTTGGCATGTCCTTCATTTCTTGGGCACTGGGACTTCTTGAGGCTGTGTTTCTCCATTCCCTGCCTCCTCTTTTGGAGTCCTTTCGGGCAGTTTTTGGGTGAGGACTGGAATCTTCCACTCGTCTTCCCAGTATTTGATAACCATGTCGATGTCGCCCTCCGTGATACATTAGCACATTTTTAGCCACTAATTATTGGGGTACTTTCACGCCTGTATCCATATTGCATGTTGTGTGGCCTTGAAGTTGGAAATATCTCAAAACTATGCGACAACCTGTGGTGTTATTCTCTAGATGTTGGAGATGGCCTCTTGCAGGTCATGAAGGTATCCTTTGAATATGGATCCATTCATCTTTTTTCCTGGTGTCAAATGTGGTGCCCAATAATAGATATATTGCTCCCTTATATATTTTGGGTCTGGTAGTGAAAGAGACATATCTCGGTTCCCTCCATCCCATAAAGGCTATTAGCATGAGCAACCATGAGTAGTGAAATTCCATTCTGAAATCCTGCACATCCTTACAATCGTCCAGAAATAAAATTTAACAAATAGGGTGCCCAACCCACTGTGGTGCCCTCAGAACATTACGTTGCGACCGTGATGACCCCAGCCAAGACTTCCTCTCTATGTCATTTCCTTAAGATATTGCATGCCAAGATTTTCGCGGCCATTTGTGTTGCGGTATAATTGATTATCTTGATGATGATTCCTCATGTCCCCCTGTCCATACCATATTTCTTCTTCATCTCCTTTTCCAGTGATTTCTCCTTTGTCTTATAATCAAGGAATTTTGCGGGATCCATGCCCCAGGATGGCAACCTTGTAATGTTTGCAATAATCTCTATGTCTATCAAGACAAACTTGTCCAACCATATATCCCCACCATGTGTGACCTCCATCAATTGCTTGACACAAATTCTTGCGTATTGTCCTCTACCAAAGTGTGGTAGGTCTAGCAGACCTAAAATGCCTATTGTTTCCAACCCTTTTTCCCACTGGAGTAGTGGATCAACTAGTTCCCCAACTACATTTATGCCCATAGTCTATAAGTATACCCTCTTTGTCAATTCTGGGAACTTGCTCGTGTCTGCTAAAATGTGGTCCGATCATTTTATCTTGTTGATATGACCCAACAAGTCCGGTTTCACCTATACTCCATCTAGTATATGCAACAAAACAATGGTTGTGACGGGTTGCTTGCGAGGTGACCTAGGTACATGCTTCTTGTTTGCCTTTGTTGGTGGCTGGCTCAAGGTTCCAGTGGCCATCATTTGTACTTCAAAATACCATTCCAGCCAGCCCATGACATCTTTGACTGTTCCTTCCAGTTGGTGATCTGACATGATCATTTGAGACTCACCTGGGTTGATTGCTAATTATTGACTCTTCATCGTTCCATTAACTCTCGAAGTTTCTTCAATGTTCTTTGGTTTCACCTCCTTCAGGGTTTCTACATCCTGGTTATGTTGCTCCTATTCATCTGCTAGCATATCTACATTCATACCCTTCGTTGTTGGTTGTTGGGTTTATTTCACCACAGGTGTGGGGTTCACCAATGTTGTGTCTGGGGATGGGATTTCATCAACATTGATGAGCTCCAGTGGTTGTTGTTCACCTTATTCCAATTGTACTTGTGCCCTAGTTATAACTCTAGATTTTCTGGTAGTCTACCTTTCTTCTGCTTTCTTTGGTGGCGCCATGGTGGTGAGTGTTGAACATTTACTAGGTTTTAATGGTGTCTATGTTATTTGTGAACTCCTCTATATTATCCTTAACCTCTATCGCTCTTTGTCTATTCTCTTTTCATAAATAGACTCTTTGATCCCATGTTTGTGCGATGTATGGGAATCACATGTAGCTTGTCGAGGATGCTAATTTAATTATGGGTTCAATGCACCTCCAGTTGTTTTGTACTTGCCATTACTTTCCATTCCCATTTCCAGTTGACGTGATTAATGCGACGTCCCATTGGTCCTTTTCGACATTCAATTCTGCAAAACTTTATCATTTCGTACTACTTTTGTCATCTTTACTTTTCCTACTTGTTTCCATGGTGACTCAGTCGTTGGTATTTTCCTTGCCGAGTTTGTATTCCTAAGTATCCGTGCTCCTTGTTATTTCGATGCACTATGCCTTTGTTCATACCGTTTAGTATATTTTTTTATTTTTTTATTTTTTCTATTGCGTGGTGACTTTTCAAGTAGTGGGTGGTCGACTGTTCTTGTACAACTTTAGTCGGCTCCTGTTGACCATCCATATGAGTTCTACTCCTACTAAGTCTTTCAACTATACATATCCTCCATCTATGACATTTTTTACTTCGTATGGTCCTAGCCAGTACATTCTGATTTTTCCTGGGTGTTGAATGGATTTGTTGTCATAAATCAACACTAAATATCCTTCCTTAAAAGTTTTCTTCTTGATGTGTTTGTCATGCCAAGCTTTATCCCTTGCTTTTTGAACTTGTTGGTGGAACCCTTCTAAGATATGATCCTCCTCCATTGTCATTAACTGGTTTAGCCTCTCCTGTAAGCGCCTCGTTCTATCATGTGTGTAATTGTTGCTTCGCGCAAACTCAGTACCATAAATTCTAATGGAACCACTACTTCTCGACCATATACCAATTTAAATGACATGTGCCCTGTCAACTTCTTGCAAGTCATTTTGTAGGCCCACAATACTGCTACTATTTTAAGGTCCCAATCATCCCTATTGACATTACAGATCTTAGTTAGTTCATTCTCAATAATTTTGTTGAATGCCTCTACTATGTCGTTTGCCTGTGGGTGATATGGTGTACTTTTCTGATGATGGAATTGAAACTCTTCAGTCATAGAGATGATAGTTTGTTTTATGAAGTCTGTGCCTTAGTCACTCATCAAAACTCATAGTCACCCAAATTGAGTGATTACTTGTTCAAATAGAAAGTGTTTTGTTGTTCCACCCATCTTGTTAGGTATTATGTCAAGGTGATAATGTACCTCTCTTATGTTCTTTTCACTAGTGGGTTGATTGGTCCCACAAAGTCTATTGCCCATTTATTGAATCCCTACAATGTGACTTATGGTCATAATGACATATCGTCCCTTCTGTTGGGTTTACCAACCCTTTGACAGATGTTGAATCTTTTGAAGTACTCCTTGGAGTCTTTGTGAATGGTTGGCCACCATAGTCCTTCTGTGTCATATCTTTCCCTGCATAATTCCCTCCTGCTATTCCTTCATGGACTTCCGCTAAAACTCTTGGTCTTTTGTGTTCTAACACATATCTTCACAAGATTCTATCTGCGCCCATTTTGTATAGGTGTCTTGCGATCATTTGATAGTCTGCAACTCGAATTACCGGGTTTTTCTTCTATGCAGTGTTGTATTCTGGTGGCACAGTACCTATGCTCAAGTACTGGATGATATCTACAAATTAATCGTCAGCGATCTGGACTAAAAATAAATGTTCATCTAGGAATTTGTCCCCTAAATTCGTAGGTTCTTCTCCATTTGTGACCCTTGATAGGTGGTCAAGTCCTACATTCAATTTTCCTATATTGACTATTACTTCAAAGTCAAATTCTTGAAATAGTAGTAACCATCGACATATTCTCCCCCCCAACACTGGCTTGTCGACTAGGTATTTAAGGGATGAGTGAATTGTGAACATCTTAAAGTGTTTCCCTAATAAGTAATGTCTGAACTTCTGTAGTGTGTAGACCATAGCCCTGCCTTCTCTCTCTGTAGTTTTATAGTTATGTTCTGATTCTGACAGCTTTTGACTCACAAATGTTATTGGGTGATCCAAATCCCCCACTCCTAGTTGTGCCAAGATAGCTCCAAGTGCTATGGATGATGCATATACATGGATGTGGAATGTCTTCTCTGAGTCTGAAAATAATAATATTGGCATGGTGACCATATTTTCCTTCAAGGTATCCAAACCATGTTGACACTCATCAGTCCACTGAAACTTTGTATCTTTTCTTAGCATTTTTTCCATTGGTGCGGTAATCTATGTGTATCCTTTGATGAACTTTCTATAGTACCCTATGTGTCCCAATGTCTCTCTTAGTTGACGGAATGGTTTAGGTGGTGAAAAGTTAACAATGACTGTAATCTTTGTAGGATATACTAATAAACCTTGTGGTGGATACTATATGGCCCAACAATATCCCAAACAGTGTTCTGAATATGCATTTTTTTTTATGTTTAGTGATATATATCACTGCCTACATATTTCTAACATCAGTCGTAAGATCTCTATATGGTATTTCAACAAAATATAGATTTTCCAATCATCTAGGTATACCTCGAGAAACTAATGGATGAATTCCTTAAACGAAGCAATGACTACTTTGGAAAATATTGTTGGTGTATTCTTCAGTCCGAATGACACAACTTTGTATTGGTAATATTCCCATTATGTCGCAAATTTTGTATTGTATCTGTATTCCTATGCTATCTTGATCTCATGGTAGCCTGCGAATCCATCAGTGAAAATAAAGCTTCATGTACACCTACGTTCTCTAATACTTCATCTATGAAAGGTGTAGGGAACAACTCATGTAGGCATGCATCGTTCAACTTCCTCAAGTCAAGGCATATCCTTATCCCTCCTTGTTTTTTTTCCTGCACTACCATCGGGCTTATCCATTTCGATTATTCCACTGATTCTATGATTCTGGCATCGAGTATCCTGTCGATATCAACTTTGAACTTCTACTTATATATTGGATTCAATGTGTATGGTTGTTGTTTGATCGACATTGCTTCAGGTCTGAGTGGTATCCTCATCTCTCCTATCTCCCCTGATATACCCTTCATCTCTGTAAATGTTGTGGGAAATAGGTCACTATACTCACGCAACAACTCTATTATGCTTTCTACTGTCTGCTCATCACAGTAATATCCAATGTTGGCCATTTTTGGTTTATAAACTATCACAATTGTTTGCACTCTTTTCGTCGATGTGTGAGCAAAAAGTGAGTGCTTACATGCCTAGTTGGGCTCTGCTAGTCATGACAGCTGTATGGTAAAAGGTTAGAAAGAAAACAACTAAGCTACTAACAAGAATTAAACAAAAACTA
>ML781012.1:789240-800681 GCA_009831015.1 Picea engelmannii | reverse complement strand
GTTTAGGTTTTAATCAATAAATAATTAAAAAACTCCAAATAATATGGTAAAAGTAAATATAAAGAAATAAAAACTCTTTTTACCATATCATTTTCACTTTTCCACTATTTGAGCCCAAAAACCCCTCTTTTACCCTCGAAATTTGACGTCAAATTGCGGGAGTTACGAGAATCCATTCAACGAGTCGTCAGTGACAATGAGGTAGGCTCTTTGTCCTCTACTCTTTCATGGTTTTATTTTTCATTTTCATTGGTAAAAAAACATTTTTGAGTTGGTTTTGTGAGCCATACTTGCGCTCAACCATTCTCGCAGGTGGGCTACATGGGACCTGCGAGAATGGGTCATTCTCACAGGTGAGCCCACAAAAGCCTGTGAGGTTTTCACACTGTGCCTAAAGGGCACATGCGAGAACCACAAAACATAAAAAAAAAAATAAGTTTTGCTCAATGAAAGAAAACCAAATTGTGAATAGAGTTACTAATCTTCTTTTTGTGCTTCTTATGCAGGTAGTTGGCCATCACAATGGTTCTGGAATGGCGCGAAAGAGAGCACGAAGAATACGATTTCATTTCCAGAAATCATCTGCCCACTATTGCCGCTTTGAGAAAGTGTGGTCTTCTGAAGTACTTTCGTATCCCGGGCATGAGGGCCCAAGTCAGGTTATTATAGTACCTTGTGCATATGTGGGATCCCGATCAGCAGGTATTTCATGTAGGGGTCCACACATTGTCCTTAGATATTAAGGGCATTTACTTCTTGACTGGACTGTCACGACATGGGTACCACATGAGCCTGACTGGTAGCAGAGGTGGTGGGCTGCCCATGAGTGAGTACTGCCGCTTACACTGTGTTCCCGAGGCAGAGAGGAAGAAAGAGAAAGTAGCTATTTGGGGAGTGTGGGATTTGACCTTCCGCACTATTTTATTCACCATTTCACGTATGGTCGGGAGCTCTGCTCCTCACATGGTGCTCCAAAGTTACTTTTAGTATGCCATAGAGTGTACTGAACCTCGGGTTTTTAATTGGGCAGATGCAGTTCTTCATAGCATGAAAAGGCAGTTGACCAAATGTATATGAGGCAACCTGAAGCAATTCGGGTACAGATCTTTGTTGGTGTCCTTCTTTCTCGAGAGGGTTCCATTACTGAGAGTGCAGGTTGAGTGGAATTTACCAGCTCCCAGGGATCCAAGAATGCTGAGATGGTGTCATCTCATGGACCAGCACGTAGCTGGACCAATTATCAAGTATGATGATACCTTCTTCGATTGGCTGCGACCACAGATGTTGATGGTCGACGATTATGCTTATGTCGGGTTGGATTTTTGAGGAGATCCAGATTTAGTCTTGCCGGAGGATGCTCAGTGGGGGGAACTTGGTAAGAAGTACACATTTTTTCTTTTTAAATGTTTTTGTGAATTTTATCATATGCAAATGTTTTTTATATGTTCGTCCAAAAACTAAATACAAAATTCGTTGTTGATGACACAGATGTGGGACCTTACCAACCTCCTGGTACTTCTCCCATTCAACAGTGAGGAGAGGTAGATTCAGCGCCACAATCGGACGCCGAGGATTATCAAGCAGTGGAACAAAACCTAGAGGGTTTGACGGTGGATATTCCAAACATGCCTCTTGGAGAGGTTCCATGACGCTATCATCATCACATAGTAGGAGTGTCAGAGTCCATAGGTCGACTGCTCCGTAGGGTTGCCCAAGAGGTCATGTGTTACCATGAACATCATCCATGACGTCACTTTGTAGAAGCTATGAGCTTCAGATTTTGACATTTTGGTCTTCGGACAAAACTTTTTGTAAAAAAACTATTTTGATCGTTATATATACAGACGGCTTCTACCGGTTTATCTTGTGTTGTGTGACAATTGATGTGATTGATTTATAAATGATCCAAATGTCTGTCTAATACATAGTTAGCCAATGCATCAGTTAATGTATTTAGACATCTAGGAATATGTTGATATTCAATATAATCAAAATAATGTTCCAAGAGGCGAATTCGCAAATACACCCGTAATAAAGTAGGACTTCGAATAGTATAGACGTTACTTAACTGTAGTACTACAAGTTGCAAATCAAGTCACACAACCAAATGACAGATTCCGAGTGAGATACCATCAACCAATAATTCGATAATGGCACTATACTCTGCAATATTTTTGGTCACACGACTGAGACACACACCTCGTAAGGATATAAGTTTGTTTGTAGGGGCGTAAATTGCCCATGCAGTGGAATCAAGGTTCTGAGTACTATGGCTAGCACCATCAACGAAGCTAATATAGGGTAGCTAAGACTCCAACATCTGAAAATCAAACACAACATCAAATAAGGGAAGAGACTAGATAACGACAAAAGAAAGCTATAGTAACACACAAGAAGTATGATACAATAAAAATACAAGTACTCGTGCATAGATGATTTTATGCATAGTACTTCTTCAAGTACAACCCATTCTTGGGTTCACTCAAAGGGATACCATCGTAGTCTACTAACTCATAAGCTCATTTTTCCAAAACTCATCGAATGATATAAGGACCTTGCCACATGGCTTCGAATTTTCTAGCTCCTAACATATCTCGATCTTGTTCATAGAGGAGAATAAGATATCCTTCGGAGAAAATGCGAGGCTTGACATGTTTGTCGTATTTTGCCTTGACATGTTTTTTCTGAGCTTCTATGACTAGGGTGGCATCGCGTCGAGTTTCATCTAATCGCATAATATATAATAGACGTTCTCCCTCAGCAGAAGTGTTGGGTAGGAGTTCAACAACTAGTTTTAAAGAGGGTATCTCGCATTCAATCAGAAGAATGGCTTCCACACCATAAACTAACCGGAAAGGTGTAAACCTAGTAGCAGACTTGACGGATGTCCGGTAAGCCCACAATACCGAAAATAACATTGTGTGCCAACTTGTTTTTTGAATCCCTATCATTCGTTGGAGCATAGTTGTGAGAACTTTGTTAATTGTTTCGACTTGGTCGTTGTCTTGTGGGTAATAGGGCATTGAGTTTTCATGGTGAAGACCCAACTTTTCAGTAAGTTCGGAGATCATGAAGTTTCTAAAGTGGCTACCATGATCAGTGACGATATCCTGGGGAACACCAAAACGAGCTATGATGTGATTAAAAATGAATAATGTTGCGGTCTTTCTAGTGTTGTCAAATGTCGACATCGCCTCGGCCCATTTCGTAAAGTAATCTACGGCTACAACGATGTACCCATGCCCCCCGGTCGAGTGGGGCTGACATGTCATGAAATTGATGCCCCATTTCACAAAGGGACCAACTGAGACCAAAGGGTGAAAAGGAGCGGGGTGTGACCGTATCTTGTTATTATAGGTCTGGAAAACATGGAAATTTTTGAACGACGATGATGCAGTCGTTAAATAAAGAAGGACAAAAATACCCTGCGCATAAGATCTTCTGGGTAGTAGCATACCCAGACATATGGCCACCACAGGCTCCAGAATGGAAGTCATTCAGAGTTCTCTCAGCCTCATCGAATGTGAGGAAACGTCGAAAAACAAAATCAATCCCCCGACGATAAAGAGTATCCCCAGGGATAATATATTGACGAGCTTGATAGCATATTCGATGTCGGTCAGTACTAGACAAAGTTGGCCGGAAAGTCTGGGTTTGGAGATATATAATGATATCCCCAGACCAAAGATCATTGGTGCTGATGAGGAAAAGGGATTCATCGGGTAATGAATCAGCTGCTACATTTTTTGTTCCAGAATAGGGAAAGTCGCATATCAACTCAGCAAACACTAAGGACTTCTTAGACTTGGCGCATTCGAATTCCAAGTCAAACTCTTGGAGGATCACAATCCATTTGGAGTATTTGCACCCTAGGAATTGACGTGTGAGAATGTGTTGCATAGGATTGTAGTTAGAAATCACTGTAGTCTTGCGTGAGAGGATATAGTGCCGGAAGCATTGGATGGCTTGGATGGCAGCTAAAGCCACTTTTTCGACATGTAAATACTTGATTTCAGTAGGTGTTAGATTTCGACTCAAGTAGTAGATAACATGTTCGTCGTTAGCATCATCCTCTTGGGCGAGAACCATACCAATGGTGAAATCCAAGGCAGCAAGGTAAAGGAAATAATCGCGACTGTAATCGGGGGGAAAGAGAAGCGGAGCACGCGTTAGGGACAATTTCAAAGCTTCAAAATCATTGTTTGTGATGGTATCCCAGACGAACTATGAACCCTTTTTGAGGAGCCGCATAAATCCACGAGTTATCTCGGCATAATTTGGGATAAAACGACGAAGAAAGTTTGCTTTCCCTTGAAAACTTTGTAACTGGCGAAGTGTAGAAGGAGGAGGGAGATTAAGGATCACCTCAACCTTTAAAGGATCCACCCAGATCCCTTGACATGAAACGATAAAACCTAGAAGGCGGGCAGATTCCATGCAGAAAATGCACTTATGAGGATTCAAATGTATACAGTAGAACCGACAACGAACGAAAATGGCTCGGAGGTGGGTTGGGAGATCGACTCAGGGCATTGAATGAGCGGGTAAATCGTCTAGATATGGTTGAACGATGTGCTTGATATCATGGAAATCATAAGACATAGCACGTTGAAACGTTGCGCCAACATTCTTGAGACCGAAAGGGAGTTTCCGATAAGCAAAAGTACCCCAAGGACAAATAAAAGCAGTCTTATGTTGATCCTCGGGAACAATGTTGATTTGATTATACCCGGAGAAACCATCCATGAGAGAGAAGATTTCACTTCCGGCGCAATCGTCGATGATTTGATCAACAAAGGGGGTAGGAAAGTTGTCTTTGGGACAAGCTTTGTTGATATCCCCATAATCAACGCATACACGAATTGTGCCTTGTTTCTTATCGATCGGGACAAGATTGGAAACCCAGTCAGTGAGAGCCATCGGATAAATAAAGTGAGAGCATACCCAGAGATGGGAAGGGTTGGGACAAAACGGTCGGAGTAGATGATTTTGGAGCTCCTTGAAGGAATTTAGTGACCTCGGTGCATCATGGACAATCCTTCGTGTAGTGATCATCACCACAGATAAGACAAGGGTATCGAGGTTTGCGCTTATCTAGATCGTCAACAGGTGTAGTTTTGGTTCGCTCTGCTTGAGAAGTATTTTTGTTCTCCTTATTCTTACCTCTTCCCTTTTTGGATTTGTTTTTACCGACTGGGGTAGATTGTACTGCATTTACCTCAAAAGTCTTGTCGGTGAGAGGGGCAGGAGATGGAGCATTTTGAACATTAGAAGAAGCAGGTTTGGGGTTTGTGCTTGAGGTGGAATGTGGTTGGGCCTGGAAAGTGTCAATCACACTGTCAGCTGCATGAAAAGTAGCTGGAGTAGTTGAAGTGGTGGAAGTGGAAGGATGAGGTAAGTCAGGTAGTAAATCGTAAAGGGTTCCCATTTGTGAATAAACGAGGTCAAGGTATTAAGCATGACTTATGGCCTGCTCTTCTGTGACTACTCCAACCATGGCAATGTCACGACCAATGTCATTCACAAATGATTTTGTGAACCATTCTGCCAGCAACTGATCGGGGAGTTCGATTTTAATGAGACGTCATCTCCGTTGCCACTCATGAATGTGATCGGATATATGAGTGGCTTTGTTTTGTTTGAAAGAAGTCAAAATCTCGGTCCCTGTGTTATAATGAATCAGTAACTAATAGTGTGTGAGGAAATCCATAGCTAGGGTGTTGAAGTCAGAGAAGAAACCTCGTGGCAATTCTATATACCACTTCGCAGCAGGCCCTGTGAGGGTTTGTTGAAAAAGACGTAAACGAATAGAGTCATCCATCAATGAGTTGCATGAGCACCATAGGTGAAAAGTCATAATGTGATTGTTCAGGTCCTCTCCTGCTTTGCCGTCGAATTTAGGAATGTCCGATGGTAGCTTGGCTGGTATAGAAGGCCATTGTGGAGAGTGATGAATTGGATCATTTAAAATCCTTGACAAATCCGGAAGATCCAAAGTGGTGATAAAGGGTAACTGTCAATTCACCTACGGGTACTGGTGCATTTGGGGAGGAAGCCACGTTGGCAAACCAGTAAGACCATAAGAAGTCTACATATAATGTGAAGACCCAGGAAAATTCAGTGGTGGTTGGAGAGGATAGTAGCTCATGGGATTGTATCTTTGAACAGGGACGTGAGTTTGAGCATTCGAGCCCCAAATAGGATTGAACGAACCTGGATATGGTTGGCCCATACTAGGGGGTATTACAGACGCAACTGGAAACTTCTGCCCCCCAGTTGATTGAGGAGGATGTTGTATCAATTGATTCCAATATTGGGCCAAGTACGAAGGTATGTTTTCACCATAAGGTGGGGTCGGTCCTCCCATCGAATGTGGTGTTCGAATTGGTGGTAGCATTCCAATTGGGGGTTGTGTTCCAATTGGGATTTGCATTCCAATAGGAATTTGCCTGCTGAGAGGGGGTTGAGTCATACCACCTTGATGAAATTGTCCACCGACGGGAATCTGGTAATTTGGTGTGAATGACGGAATAGTGCCACTAGGATTAAGACTACCAGTAGAAGACAAGGAAGGTCCTCCAAAAGAAAATTGAGGGAGTGTTGGAATAAAACCAGGAAGAGAGTGCCCAGAAGAAGAAGGACCACCAGGAGAGCCGGATGGGGTTTGCGTAGGAGTGGTAATGGAAGCATTCAATGCAGGATATCTGGGTGGTAATGTCGGAGTGACATTGGGCGTACACGGTGTGCTGATGGGAGCGAGACTAATCGCAGTAAACCTGGTTGGAACACTCGTAGTATCTGTGTGATGGGCCATTTCGATAGGGACAGTAAAGCAATAGGTGGTAGTAAACGATACTGTCTCTGGACTAGAGATTTCGGAAATCACAGGTAGGGTGATTTCAAAAATCACAGGTGAAACTGGACCAAAACGGTCCCATCTAAAAACACCTATAGACCAAAAAATATCTTGGCCTTCTATGTTGGAAAAGGGTCCAATTGGTGATCTAGAAGATGTAACAACTAAGTCTCTGGAAGAATTTATTCGCATAAACGGTCGCTCAGAATCAGGGTGAAGTCGAAAGTCCTCTCGAGTATTGGTGATTCGAAAATGTTCTAGAGAGTCAGTTTGTTCCACTTGTGGTGTGTTGACGACTGGGACTTCACTTTGTCAAGGAGAGCCCTCAGGTGTACTTGTAGGCAAGGGTTGAGAACCTTCCAGATGTTGTGGAGATAAACCCTGCATTCTACGTGAAAGACTTGGAGGAGCTATTGTAAACGAGTGACAAACTTCACAAAGAAAATCTTATGGTCAACTTTGGTAAACAAACAACATGCACTAGTAAACAAAATCTATGAAACAACACCAAGCAAACAAGACCTTCTAGTTCTGAAGTTACTAGTTGGTGATGAAATCCAACGTCGCAACAATGAGACGAGAAGGGGTTGGGCTAGGGTGGAAAAGTTACGCTGAAGACCTGCTTAATGGACTTACATCCTGGTGCAAGCTCCCACACATAATCGTGGGTATACCCTCCAAAGAGCCCGAGTGATTTTGGCCAACGTCGATTCCAGGTACCGTGAAGACTTTCCCCTTCACAGTCACTTCGTGTAAAGACCTAGAAATATAGGCCACTAAGGTTACCACCGACAACAATAAATCCTGGGGGGACAGTCGACAGTCCGATCCACACGCAAGGGCAGGGTATCTAGCCCGAAATCAACTCAAAAGGCTTCCACTCATCATTGTGGGTATACCTTCGAGTGATCCTCGTAATACATGCAATCTCTACACCGATATCAACAAAGCAGGGTGAGTAACTCTGCCAATATCAATGCGACCTCGTGTTTGACCCTTGTGTCAGAAGGGCTTCCCAGGACAAGATGTTGCAAATGGAATTTAACACTCCTTAACACAAGATGCTATTGTGTGTTTTGTGCTTTGGAGAGTGTATCTCTCTTCCTACTCCAAGGCGCTAGCCTAGCCAAATATTGGTGTAATAGAGCCCTAGAAAAGAGTTACTAGTTAAATTTTACAATTGCACAGTTTTATTAAGAGCTGTTGTTACTCAAAGGAAATGGAGATGAAACTCATGTTATATGAGACTCTGACCCAACAATGCATGAATGAGAATGAAATATTTCAATTTTCGTTCAATGAATCCTATGTACGGGATGGAAAGAGAAATTTTCCAGATCAACCTTGAACTACAATACAAAATTTCCTTTAAAATTCAAATGCAACAAATCATGCATCAATAACAATTCTCTATTGTTTTTTTTTCAATAATTTCAACAATTGATTTTCAATACTTTCGAAGACGAAATTGATTTTTTGAAAGAAAAAATTTGTTCACTTTTCAAAAAGGACCTACACCATGATGGTGAGAGTGCAGAAAATAAAAAACTATTGAACAAGCAATAGATAAAACCCCAAACCACTCTTTCAATGGAAACAAAAATAACAAGCAAACCAAACTAGTCTTTGCAATTGCATAAGAGTGATCTTTCAAAGAATAAGCAAATGATAAAGAAAAAGAAGCTCAACTTTCAACCGATCGCCGGTCCTTAACCAAACAAGCACACTCAGATTCCGAAATCAGAGAGTATATCTTTGTCGAGAAAAGTCAAGAAATGAAAGTCAAGAAAAAAGGGATAGGAAGAGTCTCGATTTCCTAATACTGTTCGTGCACAAGAACGAAGACAAGAAAACATCAACCAATGATCCAAGAAAATCTTATTAGGAACCTATACTGATCTGAGCAGTTGATCATGCCAAAGTCTTAAAGAATTTTTTTTGAAAAAATGGGTTCGCAGGCTAAGAGTATTACACAGTGCGAGAATAGGTGATTCTCGCAGGTGAGTTTTGAGCAGAGTGCGATAACCTCGCACTGAACCTAAAGGAAGGGTGTGAACTCAGTAGATTCTCGCAAGTGACCGTGGAGTACAGTGCGAGAATGTATGAAACTAATCAAATTTTTGGAAAAAGACACAAAATTTGAAGAGGTCTCTGGACCCAGAGGGTCTATTAGGATATCCTGCAGACTCAGAGATTGATATGAATGGAGAAAGGTAAGGCAAGAGCAAATGGCCAAGGAAAAATACCAAAAACCACAAAGAAAACAGATTATCTCCCCAGTGGAGTCGCCAATTTTGTTATTGGACTAATCGATAGGTGCAGACACTAACAGATCTCCCTAGACCCACCTGGATCTAGAACAAAATAAGACAGGACATGAATCTTTCCCTAAGTTATGACCATTGAATTAGTTAATAGGGAGGAACAAGTAACATACCTTTGTATCGCTTCCTAGGGTCTCTATTGCTCCCGCTTCACTCCGGTGATCTCGTGAGGTCAAGACCAAGACAACACAAACCAACTAAAGTGAAGATAGAAAAATATATTCAACTGTCAACTTATGTGTATGATCAAGGAATTACACAATAAAGTGAGAATAGATTTATGGGAAATGGACATGCCACTGTATCATATTGATTGAAAGTAGAACATTACAACCTGATCGCCTTGATGTTGCAAGCTCCCTTTCAGTGGCTCTTGGCTCCGACACACACACTTGCTCAATCCTTGTATGAAGAAGATCAAATCATCTTGATAGACTTGCTAGAGTCTCCAAGCTCCTGTTCAAGCTAAGTCCTTTACACAATTCTTTCACCAATTCTCCAATGAATCTTGCTTAACCTTTTCCATGAGAATTCCATCAATATATAGGAGAGAATGAAAAGGTTTCTTGGATAAGAATGATCCCACAATATAAGGAAATCCAGTACAAGGATAACCATTTAAATGCCAACCCATTCTTCTAGAAGATTCCCTTCTAGAACCATCGAGAATTCATCTTTTTCCAAGCTCTAGAGAAGGTTCGCACCCTAGCTATGTAGCACAGTGCTAGAAGTTCGCACCCTAGCTTAAGGTAGCCGGCGAGAATGGGTCATTCTCGCACCCTGGGATACTAGCAACCTGCGAACTCTCTTCAAAAGTGAGTTTTCTGGGAAGAGATGAATGTCACTCTTCTCAGGAGAAATTTCTTATGAGGAGCCTGAGTACACCATCATCAATACACCATCATGATAACCAAAATCATGGGTAACATCAGGGTATGTCTTTACTCTTGCAGGTGGAGCTATTAGTTGGATGTCAAAGCTAAAGAATATTGTTGCTTTATCCACTACAGAAGAAGAATATGTAGCTACTTCACATGCTTGAAAATAGGCAGTTTGGTTGAAAGGTTTGTTTGGTGAATTTGGAAGGATGCAGGACAAAGTAAAGTTACTTTGTGATAGTCAAAGTGCTATTCACTTGGCTAAAAATCCTTCCTATCACAGTAAAACAAAACACTATCAAGTACCATTTTGTAAGATAGGTCATCGATGAAGGTGGAGTCTCTCTTGAGAAAGTGCATACAAAACAAAATTGTGTAGACATGTTCACAAAACCGGTATTGTTAGAGAAGCTATGATGGTGTTTGGCTTCTCTTGGCTTGCAGAAAAGGTGATGAACAAAAGTAGGAGCAAAGTATTAGGTTAATTGTTGTCAAGGTGGAGATTGTTGAATATGTCAACAAATTTCCCAGGTTTAGTAGATATGAGCAGATTTAGTGGAGCCCATCTTGTAGTAGTTTGTTCAACAAAATCTGCCAATTTGGTATCAATGCACAAGATTAGAATTAGTTATGTAACTAATCTAATTCTGTTCATTATTGATGTAAGCCCGTAGAGGCATAAAGGGGAATTTGGGGAAATAGTGTAATGAGGGTGTCTGAGAGGACTGACAGCCTGCTGTAATCTCCATTAGCTGAATAATAAGAAATCTCCATTAGCTGAATAATAAGACAACCGATACATATGCTTGGTGGACGTAAAATGACTGTGTTTCTTATTTGCATTCTTATTGATTGTCTTATGTTAATTTGTGTTTCCGCATTGGCAAATTATAACACAGCGCAACTTGCCAGAATAACTGGATCCAACATGACCCGAGCATGTAGAACCCTCTAGAAGTGAAGTTGCCTCTAATTAGTGTCTAGACCCCTCCAAATCATACGGAGTAGAAACTTCAACAGAGTTTCGGTTGTCGCTTAAATGCCGCTGCAGAGGAGGAGCCTTAGGGTCATGTCCACCACGATACATCCCTGCCTTGTCCTCAATCTAGGATCGCCATCTCGC
Organism: Picea engelmannii; assembly: GCA_009831015.1. NCBI lineage: Eukaryota > Viridiplantae > Streptophyta > Pinopsida > Pinales > Pinaceae > Picea > Picea engelmannii. The sequence continues at coordinate 789,500 of ML781012.1, read as the reverse complement.
AGAGTACTAAACAAACCCGCCAAGATTTATTTGATCCGATCGTTCCACGTAATTTCTTATTTGAGCTTTACAGTCTTCCTGCGTAAAAGGAAATTGGACACTGAGTTTTGTTCGTTATAAGAAAAAATGATGCAATCGTGACTAAAGAAAATTGATCCAATCGTGCATAAAAAAGATGTCTTTAAAAGAATCGCTTTTCACCCCTTCGATACAGTTTCTTATCGTGACTAATGAAAGATTACCAATAATTTATAATCCTC
>ML781012.1:753479-778720 GCA_009831015.1 Picea engelmannii | reverse complement strand
AAATTTTACCATGCTTTTTCATATCCTCCTGAGTCTTGGATTCCCACCAAATAAGTGTTGCACTATCCAATCTTAACGAAGCAAGATGAAATTTGGTTTCATCATCTTGAATTTTTTGTATTCTACAATATACCTCAATTTGACATATCCAATTATCTAACTTCTCATCATTAACTTCTCCATTGTATATTCGCAATTCAAATTTTATATCAAGCTTTAATAAAGGAATTTGTGAAGGAGTTTTACCATGTCCCTTTGGAGAATTCGAAAGAGGTCTTGAACTGGTAGAAGAAGAAGAAGAAGAAGAAGATGGAGGAGAGGGTGGCGGAGAAGCACAATTCCCTCCATTTCCATTTGGAGTTTTGTCACCACTGCTTCCCTTATGCCTTGAAGGGTTGGAGCCTTCACCTTGCGACAATATGTTCCTTTCCATCAAGATCTTCATCATCTCTCTCATCTCCATGATAGCATTTCTGAGATCTTCATCTTCTGCAGGAACACGTTCATGACTTTCTTCATGAGCCATAATTGGTGAATGCCTCCTTGAAACTTGTGGTGATTGCATATGCTTCTTCCTTGAAGGATGAGAACTTGGCTCCACAAGTTGACCTTCTCCTCTTGTGAGTTTCAACCTTGTGAGCATCAGAAACAAAACACTTGCAAACAATCAAGTCTTCAAAAACCAGTGATCTGATACCAACTTGATCTAAAAATGAAGAAGACTTGAAATTATTTGCAAGTAAATTTTATGTGTTAAAAGCAAATGGATCAACTTTGCAACACATTAATTAAAGGATTACTCATGCAATATACAAATAAACAACAACATAATCAATGAACATAAGCACATAAACACAACAATTGATAAATGAGTTCACCCCTCTCTTGGGCTACATCTCCTGGTCCATCTTCCAATGGATCATTATTATTAATTGCTCAAAGTGCTTAAAAACATGCCTTTCAATGCTCAAATTGACCAAAAGACTACTCCAATGGATTTAGAGTGTCCAAAAACCCCTAGCTGGGCTTTTTCGGCACCTCGTTTGGCCAAAAAACAAAGAAGTTAGGCCTCCTGGAAGTCCCCCCTTCAAGCTTGTGGACCAGGTGCGCGGACTGTTGAAAACTTTTAAACCAATGCACATACAACAGGGTCATCTGATTGGAGTCCATAAGATCGAAGCTTTGGTTATGGTTTTAAAAATCCCGGGCGATATATATATACGGTTACATGTAATGAATAATATAACCACGGGTCGGGGCTAAGCCCCGGCTCGACCCCCCACCAACGATTACACAAACCAAACATAAATATATACCAACCCATATATGCAATAAGAAACAAGTGGTGGTATAATGGTCGGGAGGATTTGTGAAGGCTTTACATGGCGGGGAGGTCCGGGGTTCGAATCCCACGAGCTCCATAAAATTTTAATAAACAACCCAACAACCAATAAAGGGGTGCCACGTGGTAGCCCATGACTGGGCCACGTGGCATCTTACCATTGATAAAAAATATGCCACGTGTCGCATTCTGATTCGACCAACTGTCATCCACATCACCTCTGCCACGTCAGCATATAGTCGTACGACCCTGCCACGTCAGCCTGTACGGACTGTATAGTCAGCATCCCCTTTTTTGCATGTTTGACATTCCGAACAGATTGCAATATCTATCGCTCCCGATGTCCGTTTGAGATGAAAAAAGTTGCGTTGGGTTCACAACGACGAGGTCTACGCTCTCGTCCGGTTTGAAGCGATTTCAAGCACTTTGAATTTTCGAGCAAAATTTGATCCCTTGAGCATCTGTGTGTCCATAATTCGATCAGTTGTGGCTTGTTCCATGCAGTTTGGGTTTAACTCTGTTCGTGTGAGTTGTTATGCCATGTCAAATGTTTCTAGTAGAGGTGGAAAGTAGGGTCGAAAGCGGTCCACATTGAACACTGGGTGCAAACCAAGGAATGGTGGAATACCGAGCTCAAAGGCATTGTCCCCTACGCCCTTGGTGATGGTGTATGGCCCATATTGGAGTGGGAGAATCTTGTGGTAGGGTCCAACGAGGTGCTCCTTTTGAAAATGTAGCCACACTTTGTTGCCCACTTGGAAGTTGTGTGGCACCCGATGTTGATCATGTTGTTGCTTGTACTTAGCATTGGCTCTGTCCAAGATGTCATGAACTTGTTGGAAGATGTGTTGAATGCGCTCAATGATGTTGTTTTCCTTGTCAGCCTCAAACTGGACATGGGTTGAATCTGCCCGAGTAGCCGCAAATGGCATGGCTACGTCAATGGGACATAGTGGCTGGAATCCCAAGCCCACTTGAAAGGGGTTGCGGTTGGTTGAGCTATGGAGAGCCCGGTTGTAGCTATGTTGTACATAGGGGAGGCTCTCATCCCATGTGTATGGATGATTTGAGTTGTACATGCACAAAATGTGTACAATCATCCAGTTGATGACCTCTGTCTAGCCATCAGTTTATGGATGGAAAGTTGTGGACTTAGTGATCTTGGTGTAAAGCATCGACCAGAGGCTGGACCAAAATGTACTGAGGAACCTGTTGTCCCACTTTGAGATGATAGACTGTGGGACCCCAAAGTGTACCCACACTTGTTCAAAGAAGATTTTAGCAGTGGTTTCTGCTGTGATATTGTTCTTGCAGGCCATCATAATGGACATCTTCGAGAATCGGTCGACGACCACAAAAACATAGTCGTTGCCATGCTTAGTAGAGGGAAGGCCCGACATGTAATCCATAGAGATGGATTCCAAAGGTTGAATGGGGGTAGGAAGCGAAGTATAGAGGCCTTGCTTCTTGATGCTCGGTTTGGAAATGGCGCAAGCAGTGCAGGACTTGATGTACTTCCCGACATCTCGTCGAAGGTTCGACCAATAGAAATACTTTTGCAGTACTGCCATGGTTTTCTCGACCTAGAAATGCCCAGCGACCTGACCGTAGTGCGCCTCCCAAATAATCTTGGCACACTCGCTTGAAGGAACACAAAGGTGTCCTAGGTGACAAAGCAGGTCATCCTGGAGGTGAAAATTGGGAACTTTCTTACCCTCCAAGAGTGTATTGTATGTGTGGCCGAATTCTGGATCACTCGTGTAGAGAAGTGGCCAATCAGAAGTCTCGTGCCCACAAGAGTTGATCATAGTGGTTAGCATCATGATGGGTGGTTGAATAAGGGAGTATGAAACATTATTGGTGTTTCCTTTCTTGTACTTAATGTTCAAATGAAATTGTTGCAGGCATGTGGACCACTTCTGATGGCGATCGTTCTGCAACTTCCCTTGTGTCTATATGAACTGTAGGGGTTGGTGGTCTGTGTCGATGACCGTTTCCTTTCCCAAAATGTAATGCTTCCATTGCCGACAAGCCTGCACAATGGAATACATTTTTTGTCATAAGTGGGATACTTTCAGACTGTGTCGAAAAGTGTCTCACTGTGATATGCCACTGGATGCCCATGTTGAGTAAGGACTGCCCCAATGGCATAGTCAGAGGCATCTGTCTCGATCTCAAATGGTTGTTTCAAGTCTGGTAATGTGAGCACTGGTGCAGAGTAGAGGCGATGCTTCAACTCCCCGAACGCCTTCTATTGAGATTCGAACCAAAAGAATTTTTCTTTAGCTCATCCCTTGGTGACTTGACTCAAGGGCTAAGTGATATGAGAGAATCCCAACATAAACCTATGGTAGAAATTGGCAAGACCTAAAAAGCTATAGAGATCTGTTAGGGTGGTTGGGGCTGGCCAATCCTGAATGACTTGGATCTTTGCTGGATCCACATGCACCCCCCGCTCATCAATAATTTATCCCAGATACTAAACCTGGGTCATGCCAAAAGTGCATTTCTCCAAATTGGCACACAACTTGTGTTGTCACAGTGTTTGGAGGACTTGTCAGATGTGGTGGAGGTGCTCTTCCCAAGTCTGGTTGAAGATCAGAATGTCATCCAAGTACACCACTACAAATGAGTTGGTGAATGGCCGTAGGATGTTGTCTGTTAGTCTCATGAAGGTTGCAGGGGCATTCGTCAACCCGAATGGCATGACCAACCATTCGAAAAGGCCCTCCTTGGATTTGAAGGGAGTCTTCCACACATCATAGGGTTCGATTGGTACCTGGTGATACCCTGACTTCAAGTTGATCTTGTTGTAATATTTTTCCCCCTTGAGTTGGTCCAAAAGGTCATCAATCCGTGGGGTTGAGTACCTATTCCGAAAAGTGATCTTGTTCAGTGCCCGATAGTCAATGCAAAGTCTCCAAGTCCCATCCTTCTTCTGCACCAACACGATCGGTCTCCCACAGGGTGATGAACTCGGGTGGATGTGACCTTTTTGCAACAACTCCTGAATCTGCCTCTTGATTTCGTCATTTTCCAGAATAGAGCACCGATAGATGGGTCCATTGTGCAGCGGCGCACCTGGGGTCAGATCAATGGGGTGCTTGACCTGGCAGTGTAGAGGCAACCCTGCGGGGGAGGTGAAGATGTCCTCATACTCCTCCACGACCTTATCCATCTGTTGTTTTCGTGCAACAGGGCCCTGTCTGGAGGTCATGGCCACAATATTCCTCTTTCCCTGAGGGTGGATCATTAGGAAAACAAATTTCCTGGTTTTGGAAATGAGCTTACTCCATTGTTTTGCAGTAACCAAAGAGATGGTGGTAGGCAGTGCTATCTCCGGTATCCTGTACAACTTATTTCCCAAGGTGATAATAACAACACGAGGCCTGGACTCATACACAACATGTCGCTTCCACAAGTACAGTTGGCCTAATAATACATCAGAAACATCAAGAGGAGCAATGTCACATAATAACTCATCCGTGAAGGGATTGATGTTGTAGGGAAGGTGACATTGTTGGCTGACGTGGAGGTCCCATCCTTGGTGCAACCACCCGATGGTGTATGGTTGTGGGTGTGTTGTGCTCGACAAACCCAGCCGCTTCACGACCTCTACCGAGATGAGGTTCTTCTGGCTCCCACTGTCGACAATGAAATGCAACGGGAAACCCTTTACCCACATCTTGGAATGGAAGAGACGCTCTGCCTCCTCTGGATCTTTTGGTTCCTCCTTCTGGATCTTCGTGGTGGAAACGGTGGCGTTGGGCTCCGCATCGATAATCTGCTTCCCCCTATCATTCCCCTTGTTGGGTTTTGATTCAGAGTCAGAGCATGCATCTGATTCAGAAGCCTTCAACTCAACTACCAATGACTGCTTGGCCCGACACTCACATCTTTTGTGAGTGGAGCTCTTATGGAACTCACACCACTTCCTCGTGTCCGTTTTTGGCTTCATGGTGTTGTTCTTTGCTTGTGGCTTTGGTAGGTTATCCTGGGCCGCCCTGCCTTAGCTTGGTCCTTTGTTTTGCAGTTTCGGGGTACCTTTCCCTTGCTTCTGATTCGCAGACCCAAAGTCTCTCTTTTTTTGTTTGAACTTCTGCTCAATCTTGACAGCATATTGATATGCCACACCAAGCAAGGAGATGTCAAGGAACTCCATTTCCTCCTGAATGTATCTGTGCAGACAACTGCGGTATTTTAACACCAAATGTTTCTCTAAATCTTTGATACCCAACTTTGTGCGTAGGGTATGAAACAGATTCATCAACTCATGCACATCTTGGTCCCTTTGCTGCCGTAGTGTAGTCCATTGTATGTATTTGTCCTCATAGCTCCCCACGGGATAATATTGTTCCTTGATGGTGTCTCAGAAAGAATTCCAAGTGGGTGTGGCCAAGAATAGAGAGTTTTATCCTTCGCCCTGTTGCTCCGAGTAGGTTTCCCACCAGTCCTTGACATGGGGGGCGGCTTTGAGGAGTGCGAAAATAATCCTTTCTCGGTCGGAAAATTCATGAACTGAGAAATATCCTTCTAATAGATTCAACCATCTATCTACGACATCTGCATCTATTTGGCCCTCAAATATGGGAATGTCAAAGTTTACTTGTACCTTAAAAGGAGTGGCACCTCCTGAGTGGCTATTGGATGTTGATGCGCCGCTAGTGGGAATCCATTGAAGAATCTGGGAAAAGTTGTCCATCATCACGTTCCTTTGTTTCTTGAGGGCCTCCTCGAGCAACATTTTGATAGGATCTCCTACTCCCTCATCTTTCTTTTCTTCCCCCATGGGAAGTCTTCGGGGTTTGCGAGACTGATCTTGCAAAAGTTCAACCAGATCGAGCCCCAACTCCTTATACCCCGACCTTGTTGGGGACATGCAAAGAAAGATTGAGAATGAGTAGACCGCTTTGATACCACTGATCCGGATTTATGTAGGAACACAATGAAATACATAAATACACATAAACGTAGAGATCCAGCGGAAATAAGACTTCATTTCATTAATAACAAATGACCAGAAAAATGCTTACAGACAGAATGGAAATAAACTAGCTAGAGCGCTGATATCTTATCTCTGAGAAGAGATGTGGCGGCTACTGGCCTCTGAAATCCTGTTACAATGAGGCTCGAAGGCCTATATATTACTGAGAAACAATGGAAAACCATAAACATCTAAAAACCTAACCCTAGGAGATGAAATGCCAGAATATGGGCCCCGTTGGAATAAATTGGTACATCAATTTCCCGGGGTCATAAATTTGGCATACTATCTCCATTTGACGCACATGATACATCGTTAGAAAGATCTATCTGAGGACTACACTGTTGACAACAAATATTGAGGCCGAAATGGACTCATATTTGCCGCATTCATGCCCAAAAAACATCGTTTAGGGCCTCAAAACAGCTCCGGAAGTCTAGGACCCGAAGAACTGCTAAAAATAGTAAATTTTGCTAGAATTAAGGAAATTGAAAAACTGAAAGAAACAATGGTGTGGGTCCAAGTGGAATAGGTGGGTGGCCACCAATATCCACCTGAATCATACTTCATTAATCCGAGATCTGTCATTTCAAAGTCATTTTTCATGGCTGATCTAAATGCATCTAATATCATGTTTCCTGTGTAGATCATGTCGTCAACATAAAGACATAGGATGGTAATATTACCTTGTTGATTTACTTTTATATACAAATTAGATTCGTTTTTTCTCCTACTGAAACCATCTTTAAGTAAATAATGATCAATTCTACTATACCAAGCTCACAGAGCTTGCTTCAAAGCGTACAAGGCTTTCTTTAATTTGTACACTCGATGCTCTTGTGTTTTAAATTCAAATCCAGGTGGTTGATGGACATACACTTATTCATCTAACACTCCATTCAAGAAGGCGGACTTGACATCCATTTGATAAATAAGCCACTTGTTTTGTGCTGCAATGGCCAAAAAAAATTGAACAGTATCTAATCTTGCTACAGGTGTGAAAGTTTCACCATAATCATTGCCAGGTTGTTGTAAAACACCTTTGGTAATGAACCTTTCTTTGTATTTCTCAATCTCACCTTTTTCATTCAGTTTAGTTTTATAAACCAATTTGACACTTATGGCATTTTTATCTGGAGGTAGATCAAATAAATCCCATGTATTGTTTCTTTCAATAGCTTCTATTTCATTATTCATTGCATCTACTCATTCTTTTGGCTTTGCAGCTTCATCAGAACAAGTAGGTTGAGATGAGAAAAATGCAAACTATACTACATTATCATCTTGGTCATATATATCACACAAAATTCTCATTCTTTGATGATTATGGTCAGAATCTGAATCACTATGAGATGAAGAATCATTATGAGACGAAGAACTACTTTCATTTTGAACTTGCAATCTTGGAAGGTGTGTTATCGATTCTTGATGTTCATATAACTTTGTAGGTGCTTGATGTTCATCAAACTCAAGAGAAGGATTGTGAGAAGTATTGTTTTCCATTTCATCCCATGATTTATCTTCCATAAATTTAACATCTCTACTTACTAGAAATTTCTTAGTAACAAGATTATATAATCTGTATGCTTTCGACTGCTCACTATAGCCAATAAAAATGTACTTCTCACTTCTATCATCAATCTTCTTTCTTAGCTCTTCAAGAACATGCGTAAAAACAAAACAACCCAAATTTTTGAAATGAGAAACATTTACCTTAGATCCACTCCATTTTTCTTCAGATACTTTACCTTGAACACTGGAAGTTAGTGATCTGTTAAGTATGTAAAATGAACATGCATCTGCTTCAACCCATTAATCTTTGGACAAATTTCTTGTTGTAAGTAAACTCATGGCCATGTTCATGATGGTGCGATTCTTTCTTTATTCTACTCCATTTTGTCGTGGAGTATATCTCATAGTCCTTTTCTTTTTAATACCATGATGTTTAAAAAAATCAACAAACTCTCTTGATTCATATTCACCTCCTCCATTAGATATCAAAACTTTGACAAATCTGCCACTTTGTTTCTCTGCTTCAGCCTTGAATTCTTTCAATCGAGTGAAAGTCTCAGATTTGTGTTTGAAAAAATAAACCCAAACTTTTCTGCTAAAATCATCAATAAATGTCAGAAAATAAAAACTTCTACCAATTGACTGATCTTGCATAGGTTCACATAAGTCAATGTGAACTAACTCTAAGCACTCTTTGGCTCTATAAGCGAATGATGGAAAACTGTCTTGCTGGTGTTTTCCTACTATGCAACTTTCACAAGAAAGAATCTGATTAATCGAAGGAGGCAATCCTTTCACCATAAACTGTCTTTGTAACAAACTTATACTTTTCACTAGTAAATGACCATAACGATAATGCCATAACTCAATTTCATTCACATTAGAAATATTACATGCATACATCTTTCCACTTCTCATTTCTAATGGAAACAATCTGTTCTTTTTCATAGGGACTTTTGCAACAAGTCTTTTAGTTTGATTAAGAAATGTGCAAGTCTTTTAGTAACATAATAACCATGCGCCATTAATTTTCTTACACTCAACAAATTGTGTTCAATATTTGGTACATAGTAAACATCAAAAATATTTTTCACTTCACCCTACTTTGTTAAAACTGGCACAACACCTTTTCCTGAAGCTTTGACCAAACGATCATCACCAAAACTAATTGTAGTAATAGGAGATGTATCAAGATTAGAAAGTAAATCATTGTGACAAGTCATATGTTTGCTATATCCACTATCTAGCAACCAAACATTCTTGTCAAGAATTTGCTAAGATACTTGACATGAAAGAAACAAAGTATCATATGTTTCATATTTTGTGACATTAGTTCTATTTTTATACTGCAACTTACGACATTCAGATATATGGTGACCCAACTTTTTACAATAACGACATTGAATTTATGATTTATTTGTCCATCTCTGACCATGATCTTGTGAAGACGATCTTGACTGCTCTGACTTGTCTTTTGTTTGTTCAGGTTTATCTCTTATTTGAGAACGTCCTCTACCACGTCCTTGACCACGTCTATGAAAACCTCTGCCTCTGCCTCTATCCATGGACACCTTAGTTTGAAATGCATGTTCTAAAGTACCAAGATCCAAGGTCATCCTTGCTTCATGAGATAACAACGAACCAATCAATTCTTCTATAGAAATTTTAGTTAGATCTTTCAACTCAAGAAGAGCAGTAACTACCATTTCAAATTTCTTAGGTAAACTTCTAAGAACTTTTTCAACAACTCTTTGGTATGAGAGTTTTTTTTCACCATTAATCATAAATTGATTCACAATACCCATAACTTTAGTCATAAACTGCTCAACACTTTCTGATTCACTCATCTTGAGGGTTTCAAATTGAGTTCTAAGGGTTTCAAGTCTCACAATTTTCACTTTATCATTACCCTTATAAGCCAACTTAAGAATATCCCATTTATCATTACCCTTATAAGCCAACTTAAGAATATCCCATGCTTCTTTAGCAATCTTGGCACCAATAATTTTAGGAAATATAGATTCATCTAATGAAACTAAAATATATGATTTGGTTTTTTCTTATTTTTGCTTAAATTCTTCTAATGTTTTTCTTTGAACAACAGTCATAATTGCAACAACATTTGTATCAGGTTTTATCGTGTTTCAACACAATCCCAACATCTCTGACCTTGCAAAATGGCTTTCACCTTCTCATTCCAAAAATCATAATTATAATCAACTAAAATTGGTGCTTGAATTGACCAAGAACTAGACATTATTTTTCTAATTCCAAAATTCCAAAATACAATCCACAATTAAAGATTAATATAACTCCAAAACCCCAAGGGTATATTTTTTAAAAACACTTTTCAAATGGAAAACAAGCAAACTCCAAATAGGTTGATAAAAAACAAATATAAGTTTGAACAACAAGATAGCTTAGCAGGATTTGAACAGCAAGATAGCTGGGCAACAAAATAGATGAAAACTCTTTGAAAAAATCAAACAATATTCATCCTTATGCAGGGAAGGTGAACAACATCCGTACCAAAGAACCTTACGCAGGGAAGGTGAATAGCATTAAACAACTTTTGGTCACAGTGAACATCAGCTTATGCAACCTTATGCAGCCTTACGGACAACAGCCTTAGTACGAGGCACAGCAGGGTATTCACATAGTGAACAACATTCAGCGGGTATTCTTCAATATCTGGGAGTGGGTGCAAACTCTGATCCCAACCGAGCTCTGATACCATGAAAACGATAAATAAATAAATAAATAAAGAAGAAAACCCAAAAATGATTGAGAGTGAACAATCGATTTCATATTGATTATTTAAATACTATTCAATTTACAATTTTACTTTTGTAACTGCAAAAACCGTTTCAGTAACTAATTCGTTTCACGGGATTATAACTCTTAACAGAAAGAACAACTCCAACCTTTAGGACTTATCCCTTATGATTCTGTGGCTTCCATTAAACTTTATAACGACCAGAGAATATAGGGCGTATGTGTGCGATGCAATTGTTGCTTCGACCATTAAACCTAAGCATGATCCCCTGTTTATCATGTAACAGAATCGAATCTGCATCGGCTAAGAGACATGAGTCCCCAAAACAAAGATTTTAATTCAAGGAATAGCTAGGGTTCATTCAAATTGTCGAGAGCATGTACTCACGATGCAAAGGATGTAACATGGTTTTCGATTGCCTTTGTTGACACAAGTTTCAAAATTCTGTCTGAATTTTCGTTCCATTTTGTAAGCCTTTACAGTCAGGGCTACCATGAACGCCTGGCTAAGAACCTTTCGATTGGATGCGGCCGCGACCTTTTACATCTGTTACGAAGTACACAGTTATTACTATTTAAGAACGAAAAATGTTATGGTGGTTTCTGAAAACTTCTTTCAATCATTTGACTCTGTGAAGGTCGGTCTGCATCGACGCTTAAGAATATATTGACAAAACAAAACGAGGGCGTTAAAGGAAACTTCAAAATGGAGAGAGTTATTAGACACCATTTTTGCGTTTGTGAGATCTGCTGGAGAGTTCATAGAAAAGCTGAAGGTGGCCATAATTGAAATCAGAAGATCGTCTCGAAAAGCATCAAATGGATTTCGGAAAGCTTCGTTTCGAAAAGCATCCAATGATTTTAGAAAGATGGGTTTGTTTTAAAATTTGATCAACTCATATAACTCATATCAATTGTTTTTATTTTTATTTTTTTAGTAAATAATATATATTTTACAACAAAGTATTTAATGTTTTATATGTTGAGATATATTTTATTCAATTTAAACTATTTTAAACTAAAAATTAGTAAATACTATTTTGTAAAATTTACTAGAAAAATTAAAAATGACTATAATTAATAAAAAAATTGAAAATGACTATAATTAATATCAAAAGATCATGTAAAAACTCATAAAATGTATTTTAAAAAGCTTAATTTCCAAAAGTATCAAATGATTTTGGAAAATTCTTTCTTTCAAATTTACTTATATCAATAATCTTCTTATTTTCTTTAAACAAGATACATTCCACAAAATATCATTTAATGCTCCATATCTTTGGGACATATTCCATCCAATCTAAAATCTAAAAAATCTAAAAATATTTCAGACAATCCAAAGGTATTTGAGACTGAAAGCGATATATCCCAATATATACGGCGCTTCAATGCATATTGATAGCCCCTCTTCTCTTCTGTATGCAAGTTCAGTGGAGTGGTTAGACCAGCAAAACTTGTTATGTCTGCACGATTCGGCAGTGGAGTTGCAGGACAGTTGTTAGACTAGCAAAACGTGTTATATCTGCACGGGGCAATGGGATTGTCGGACAGTTGTTAGATCAGCAAAACGTTTTATCTCCACGATTCGGCAGTGGAGTTGTCAGAGAGCTGTTAGATCAGTAAAACGTATTATCCGTGATCTTTATAATTATGTTATTGGATGACCCGTATAGACTGTATTCAAATTCTTTTCAATTTTTCCACTTATTTTAAAGGTTTTAAGTTTTTATTTCATTTTAGATTTTTATTAGTTTTGTTTAAAAATGGTAAGTAGTTGGAAGAGTAGATTCGAGTGGTTTGCAGTGTTCAACTTACACATGGCCCGATTTTAGTGGTAGTAATCATAAAATGTCAAAAAATAGAATGCTTAAATTGTTAGTTGCTACTTACAATGGGGTTGATTTATTGTCATTATTAAAAGAAAATGAAGCCATTTAAGTTATTTTACTAATTCGTTAGGGTAGAGATTTTCATTTTCCCCCAATGTTTTTAGGTTTTGGAATTTTAACCAATTTCTTTATATTGAATGGATCTTTTAACTAACTAAAAACAATTTCAAATTTTACTTTAAAACCAAATAAATTTTCAATTTAAAAACATTTTAATTAATAAATATTAATTAAAATTCAATAAAATTTGATTGTAAATTAATTATTTTATTATAAATAAATATCATTAGTGAACATTAATCATCATCATCATAATAAATACTTTTTATTAAAAAATACTATAAAATAATATTAAAATATTATTTTTTATTTTTTATATCATTATTATAACATAACATAATTATTAATATATAAAATTCATTATATAACAAAATAAAATAAATTAAATTAATAGTATTACTATTTTATTAATAATTTATTAATAATATAACGAAGTAATAACATGATTCTGAACATATCATATGCTATTATTTTTATAGAATGTTATTATTGTATAGTAAACTATATCAATATATTTTATGTTAGTTTATATTAATATTATAAATAATTAGAAATTTTCATCGGTATTTTCTTTAATTATTATTGTTAATATTAACACCATAAAGATTATGGTAATTAAATTTAAAAATATTATTTATGCTAATTTCATGTATAATAAAAATAATTTAATTTTGAAGAAGTGAATTCATATAAATATTAGTGGTAAATTAATGGTCCTTTAATTTTTGAATAAAAAGAAACTCTTATAATTTTAAAATTAAAGGGAACATACATTATTTTACCATTTTCAAAGAACAAAGTCTTCCCTCCATGTACTTAACTTACAAGAAAAACATAAACAACATGGAAGATAAGTTGCTTCCTAATGTTGTTTCAAACACTAGTCAAAACCACCCTCATGCTCTAGTAGGGTTGACATAAAGATGCCAAGTCTTGGTTTAATCATTAGGGTATAAAAAATAAGTCAATATGGAGAATAATGATAATATTAAAAATATTAATACATCTAAATGTAAGGAGAAATTGTGGTGTCATAAATAATTAGAAAATAAGAGAAAATTAAGAAACTATAAGGAGGTGATCAACTATAATATAGAAAATCAAAAGTTTTTCTTTATTTTAAGTAGGGTAAAGAAAAAAATTTCAGCATGGCTAAAATAAGAATAGTTAGGATTCAATCATTTTAGTTAGCATAAGAGGTACTTCCACTAGTTTAATGCTATGAATTTCATAGCATGAGGTCTAAGGGTTAAATTCCCTAAGCATGTTCTTATATGATGTGTTTGATATTGTGGACCTCAATCTACCTACCTCGAGGTTTGATCTATATTCCAAGGAAAAAAAACTAATCATAATAGTGAAATTGTTTGTAATAAGTAATAAGTGATACTTATTTGATATTTAATCAAACAATATATGATAATTGATATTAATGGCTTTGTGATCGACAATTACTAGCATAAAGGCATTAATGTGTCCTAAAGTTAAACTAATAAAAATGTGTTTGGTATAAGTTCATGTGTGCTCACAAAGTGGGAATGTAGGCATTCTTAGGAACAAGTGTGGGTTTTTAAGAACACGCGTGCATTCTTAAGAATGCTCATGTTCTTTAGGAATGTGTATGTGTTCTTATTGGTATTTTATTTTTAAATAACGTGGTCGGTTCATTTCACCAAAAAACTGGTAACATGGTAATCAAGTTCCAGGTAAGTATTTTGATTGATTTTTTTTTTTTTTTTCATAATTTACTTAAATGATAAAAAATAAACAAAAAAATATTTTTCCAGGAGAGGATACATGGATAAACTAAGAATTCCTATCCTAGTTCATGTGACCTGTTATCACTTTGTAAATTTCCTTGGCTGTGAAAGGAAAATCCAGAGGTAACCACAAACCAACTTGTAGATTGGAAGTTATCCCTTCCAATCTAGAGAGGGATCTCTCTTATAACTCAGCCATACAAATAATGGTTATTTGATAGGTACAATGGATATATCTTCAACAAATGAGAATTTTAGGATATGGTGGTAGGGTGGAGAAGAGGAGCATTGGGCATGGAGTCAAATAAATAAGTGTTTAATCAGAAAATTCCCAAGGACTGGTAAATATAACACAAAATATCATAAGCAAGATAAATAATGTTCTCTTATACATTTAACTCGTTGTAGTATGGTAGTTGAATTAAAAAAAACATTCCATTAAAGAAGAGCATCTATCAAGGGTGAATTATGCATTAACATTAGAAGAATAGGTGAAAATATTTGAGTGTTCTGAAACATAACATCTAACAGAGGATGAATTCTGAATCACATAATTTCATTCAAATACTGAAGACATCACATATAAATGGAATACTAAGAAAGGAAAACATACACAAAGGAAAACACAGACCAAGAAAGCATTGACACATGGATCTCTGATTTTGAATTTCTCAGACACTTGTGTCTTGAGAAATTTTCATTAATACGGAAACATGATACAATAAAAGTCCTCCCAGTTCTTCCCTCTCGAACCCCTTCACCCTCCTCTCTTTCATAATATATAGAGTAATATTACATTGTATCTCAAGAGGGTCGAAATATTTATGTTTTCCAAATTTAGAAGGAGTTACAACAAACTAGAACTGATTCCTAGATTTTAGGGTTTTGTTTCTTGACTAATTTATACATACAAATCATAACAAAATATACTATCCGATGGAAAAATAAAAAATTATTCGAGTCTTCATGGTGACTTATCATGCTCCATATATCTAGTAGTCGAATAGAATTTGTCTTAGGTTGACTATGTAATTTCGTAGCGTCCTAGTGACAACTCGCTACAAAAACTGTCTAAAATTCTATAGCTGATATTTTAATTTTCTGTCAAATGGTAAATTGGGTTGGGTTAATTTTTTGTCAGCAAGTTAACAACATTATAATTCTCCTCCAAAATAAAATTGAGAAAAACTTAGTTCATGGTTTGGGAGATATGATGAAAAACACTTTTTTTGCAAACAACTGCTACAAGAAATTTCGCAACGTGCCTGTAATTCATTGTGAAATCTCAGTTTTTGACTACTTTCACCTTTGAACTTGTTCTAGTTGTGCAAAGGTTGCATAATGGTTTTATCCTTATCATTTGATGTCATTAATCTATGCCACGATCACTCCATATTCAAAAAATTGATCTGAGTGGAGGATTTCAAGCATAATTATTTCTTAGGTTTCCTTACAAGCCTGTAACTGGTCTCCTCATCCATTACATCTATGACTTGAGATGATGCTAAAACCTCCTTAGACATGAATCAATCAAACCCAAACCTAATTCATAAATGATTGGAATTAAAAGGTTTGTCATAGAATACTAACCCTAGGACCTTGACACTTGGTCTTTTAGAGACTAGGACATGAATACAAGATTCAACAATAAACAAAACAAGATGTTTTGACTTTGTACATTTATACATACTAAATTGACTCTCACAAATGCTCAAGTTGCATGCAGACTTGTTATGGGTTGATGGAGGCCACTAGACATGAAAGTTTTATGGAGGAGCTTAGTATCTTAATCATCTCTATGTTCTTCATTGATTATATATATATATATATATATATATATATATATATATATATATAGTTCTTTTTTTTCTATATCTAATTATATGATGTTTTCAGTTGCTACACTTGTATAACAGACCCTTGATGCCATAAAATGCATGTCAGTTTCTACCACTAATGCAACAATAGAAACATCCCACTCATTTGGTGTACTTCATGTGTAGGTATGGTGGAATGGGCATTTCATGAATTAAAATGAGCCTTTCTAAAAAAAATTGTCATATGTTTTTATTCCATGTTCTAGATGCTTTTAGTTTGAATGTGCATGTGTTGCAGAATGAAAGATAATTTGATCTTGCTTAACCAAGTCTGCACTTACACTTTGTTGCAATAGTTATAATGTTGGGTATAATTGTCGCCTTCATTTAATGTTGTGAGAGTGCCCTATGAGAGTGGAACTGGAGTGTCAATCTCTAGAATTATATATTTCATGTTATTTTAAGTGCACCTATAGAGACGGTCCAAATTCCCCAATATAGACTTTTCCATAGGAACATGTGATTTTATAAACACCTTTCAATTGCCCAATATCTAATGAGTGCTTCAACGAGTCTATTGATATTCTAATGGTATTTGTGGGAGTGAAGGCTATCATGAAGTTCCTACTTATTATTGTTTTTCCTCTTTGATTTTTGGTACCTTTGATATATGGAAAAGTGATTTTTGGGATATCCACCTTCCTATGTAAGTGTCATATGTTCATTGTTTTCTAGATTCCCTTGATAATATTCCAATCATTGTAACCATTCTTTCAAAATACCATACTAAGGTTACCTAGTTCATAGTTCAAGTTCTTTGTATACGACATTGTTGAGGCCCTTGTGGAAAGGGTGTGAATGATGCTTAATTTTTTTCAATACCCCAGGTTGATCTCCAGTTATAATTGTAGATATGTTTTATAGGCCGGTGAGCCAGGATATTATAAGCCATAGTGCCTATGTTATTATTAGGTCAAAGAGACTAAATTCTAAAAGTCTGGTGAGCCTATCATTTTAATATGTAAGAACACATAGATTATTAATAAAAACACATCATTGTTGCAAAAACAACAGACAAAACAAGTATGGGGGGATAAAACTACACTAGAAGGGAAAGGAGGGATAAGAGTATATGAAGAGGGGTTAATCCAAGGGGGCTCAAATCTCAAGGGAATATTACAATAATATTTCCCAAAGTATAATTATATGATATTTGATCCTAATTACTTAAGGATGGGGAACACATAACCAAGTGGGGGCAAGTGGGGACAAGATAGTTCCCAACATGACAATTGTCAAGTTGGGGACATGCAAATATAAAGTGGGAAATTGGTGTGATTCCCATGATTCTTACCATGAATCCTACGAATTCGTACCTTCCAGCTATCCATCTTTGGTACCTTTAATTGAAAATATTTGGAGTTGATTGTAACGAGCAAATATGGATAATTAGATCTGAAGAAGAAAGTTTTTAGGCCTGTGTAGATTATGAAGAAGTAGGTTGTTAAGTCAGAGTGAATTCTAAAGAAGCGGGTTGTCAGGTCCATGCACATTCTCTCCAGGTGAGACAACTACTAGGAATTGTTTCCTTGTGTGCTAGGATACAACTAAAAATCTCTAATACTTCATTTCCATCCTGTTGTTAAATCCCTAGAAGGGAAGTGGGAAAGCTGAAGGACTGTTGATAAAAGAAGGGGTACACTTCCTAGGAGAGGTTTTGGGTAATGAGAAGTTGTAGATTGATTGTTGGAGTTGGCACCTTAGTCTGAGAATTTCTTATGTTTGATAAAACTTAGTCGGGTTAGGAATCCCTTATCTAGGTGGAGTTATAGCCCCAACTCAGGGGTGACCCACTATTGAGATTTTATGAGCAGTGTGGTCTATGGTCGGAGGAGCGTCTAAGGTTTGTAACAAGTCCGTGAATTATTACAAAAGATAAGTGATCTTCTTATGTGAATTATTCGACTTAGTATTGTGCATGTTTATGTTAATTATATGGTTTTGTAATTATATTTATAGGTTGTTTACTATGTGTAATATAGGTATTTGTGTTTGTTTCAATTATACATGATTTATGAATGGCTTGTATACATTGTAGAACTACATATTTTTTCATATACAAGGAATTTTGTTAATTAAATTGACATCACAAAGAGTCATAATTTTGCGTGGCAATGGCCCAGCTTGGGGCTGGGGATGCTACAAATTGGTATCAGAGTAAAAAATTATGGGATGATGGTAACATGGTATGTTACATTTCTGAATTGGGTGGTGATGAGAGTTTGCATGAAGGTATCTCTCTATGCATGATTTCCTCCTCTAAACTTGATACACTAGTCTCCCATTGATCTTGTTGTTGAGCATTACATCAAAAAATTATTTTTGGTTTCCTTTTTCTATCTCAATAGTGGATTTGAAGTGTTATGAGAAACTATTGATGTGATCAAAGAAGCCTTCAAGATCCTCTCTAGCATGTACCCATATTTTTAATATATCATCCTTGTATCATTTTCATACTCCTAGGGTGATTGGAATGAAGTTTAAATCCCTTTCTTCGAATTTCTCCATGTAGATGTTTGCAACTATTGGTGATAGTGGGGAGCTTATTCCTATGTCATGAATTTTCTCATAGATCTTTCCTTTGTATCTTAAATATGTTGACATAAGGAGTAGCTTCACCAATTTATTCATTTTGATGTCTATGATTCTTATATGACCTTAATGGCATGGTATATTGGGATCTTGGTGTAGAGAGACACAATGTCAAATATTACTAAAATTTCATCATCTTCTACATTTTGGATTTTGATAAATTTTAAAAAGGATGATGAGTCTTTTGAAAAAGAGTTTGTGTTTTCATATAGGAGGATGATTAACTTACCAAGAATTGTTTCTAGAGAGTAATTAAAAGATCCTATCATGTTTACGGTCAGTATTAAGGGGACACAATCTTTATGAATCTTCGATGCACCATATATCTAAGGCATGATCACAATATTTGGAGTGACATTATTTTTAATTGAGTAATCAAGGGATGAACACTTGACCACTATGGACATTGCACATATTAGTTTGTTCCTAGGGTATTAATTGATTACTCTCTAGATTATGCTTCTGAGGTGCTTCATCAGTTTAGTATGGTAATCTACATCATCCATTATGATAGTATCATTCCCTTTGTTACCCTTTGTGTATATTAATGTATTGATTAATTATAAAATTCAATAGATCTTTTCTCTCATCCATTGATAAGTTGATTTTTGGTGGTTTAGAGGATGTTAGCACTACCACACATTCCTTCCTAATCGCTTCAACGTTTTCTATTTTTTTTGGATATGAGGGAAGATTCAATGTTGCACACCAACACTTTAACAAGTATCTTGTTTGGGACTACCACAAAAATCAATCCTTTATATAAAATATTGTGTACTAGTGTGTTCAACTGGACCTTTGATAAATTAACCATAGTGCTATGCTTATCCTTTGGCAATCTCACTGATCTTCTACTATTATGTTTCATGTATACGAGAGTTGTTGTGTTTCTATAGGTTGTTTATGATAAATCAAATATAATGTTTTTTTGCTTCTACAGGTTTCAATTTCATAAAGAAATGAACCATGTCCACCTGGGATGGATAAATCACCTTGTTTCCACATATAATGTGTCAAGTTAAATCTTGTTTAAATTTGGAATTTGTTATCTTATTTCGTTTTAATTTCATGATTTTGTACTAATAAAATATTATAAATGTGTATGCAAGTTGGTTCATTGTTATCCAAGTCACTAATACCTCCATTATACCATTCACCACTATTGTTGTGAGAAATATTACCCTGTGGATAGGTTAAGCTCCCCTTAGCTGTGTTTTCTTCGGCTAAGATAAAATAGAGCAAGTGGACACTAACATCCCTTTATCATTTCTATTCGGACATGAAAATGAGAAGAGGGACAAGGAAACAAGGGTGTGCCTTTTTTGAAGTTTGGCCTCATTGATCCTTGTTTCTCCAGCGTTGGATCCATTCCTATCTCGGTCATAGTCTTCCTACACTTAGACAAAATGATCTTCCTCTTCTACTACTTGCAAAAATTTAGATGAAAGAAAATCTAACTAAATGAAACAAGCATACCATGCATATGTAAACTAAATGAGACAACAGTATGGGAACATGCCAAGCGTATATTCATGAGAAACAAAGTAGAGCACTTACAATTACTTGATGTTGAGCAAGATTCCTCCAATTCTTCTCCTATCCACACCCTTATGCATTTCCTTAAAATAATGAGAATGTTTCTGAACTATCTATGAATATCATAAGGACAGAGGATTGATACTCTTCAAAACTCCCTTTTTACCCTTGAATGGCCTCCTTATATAGAAAATGAAGGCTCAACCACCATGGAGTAATTTAGGAGTATGGTTGAGGATATGGCTCAACTAATTAGGATATTTTTCCTAGGATCAAGTATATAGACATGACTCAAATCCATTTGACTCAAACAATATCCAATCTCCCGAAACCTTCCCTCCAAAACATTTGGAATTGGTTATAACCAAACTGACACACCCCAAATGGTTATCATAGAGTGTCACTAACTATACCCTATAGTTGATCAAGGAGTGTTAGTAAGGGACTTACACTCCCTATGTATGGGTAGGGGAGCATCAGTCATAAAACATGGTAAAAAACTCAAGGCAAGAAGTCATTTTTCAACCTTAAAATAATGAGTTTTCTTCACCAATTTGTCTAAGGAACAAGATAGACACTTATACATGATGATAGAGTGTATTTAGGCATGCATGTGATGGTTTTATACCCCAATTTTTCTAGTGAACATGACCAACACTTCCGCATTTGTGACATTCAATTACGACATTTAGTAGAATATACATGTGACACATAGGAATGTGGAAAATTGACACCTATATAAGTGATACATAAGTGAGACACTTAGTAGAATACAATACATAAGTGTGCCACTTAGTAGTGTGGAAATTTGGTGTGTAAAAGATGCCCCCTTAAGTGTGAGGTCAGTAGAGAAATGATGGTTGAAACACTTTACAAAATTATGTCTTCCAAGGGGTGATGGAATATGAGAGCTCGATGGAAGTTGTAAAAAAACATCAAACATCATATATATGAATCATCCCAAGGTAGGAATACCCATGCTCAGTACAAAATGGACTTAAAGCATGGTCGTCGACCAATACACTACAGATCCATGAAAGCACTAACTAAGGATATGGCCACCAAACACAAAATGTGGATCCATACCTCCATGACTCGATCAGTTTGTAGCCATGAGATTTTACACAATGAAGATAAAATATGACAAAAACATAGTCACGGACCAATACAAAGTGGATCTATGTGATAGTGTACATCTGTAAGATTTTTCTCCATTGCAACCTGGGTTAGGCACATAACACTGGTAGATGCCAAAGACGTTCCCAGGGTCTTCATCCCGATCCCAAACCAATACAATTCTAACCATGTGAATACATGTGTTGATGTCGAACATGGTAGAAACCACTTGATTACCATTCATTTATGTGTATCGTTAACAAGTGCGAGGGAAATCACCAGTGATATCAATGAATCTCAAGGTACCCTAGTGAAATCCAACGAATGTGAATCAATGATATGAAGTAAAACATTCAACAGAATATTCCGATGAGGGGTCAGTGATGTAAACCCACTATCAAAAGAGAGGAAACTTACCATTGAGGCATGCAAGATCTAATGCACTAATTGGTTTCTAAGTCTATCTCCTGGATAATGTGTCGAAGTTGATAGGAATAAAATCGTCAAAGGAAGGCCATGATGTATCCCCCATCAACAACATGAAATTGATTAGGATAGTGATTTTAGATGATAGAGAAAATGTGTACAGACTGACACGAGTATGAAATTATATAATAGTATAGAGGTTTATTGAAGTTGATACTTCCCTTGAAAACTATGTGGCCTGACAAGTTACTTGGCATCATTGACTCGACGAGGCATAAATCCAAACATAATGTAATCAAAACCAAAGGTTTTCGTTGAAGGAGTCGAAATAGTATGACAACACATAGAATTGGTATGACTCAGAGACAAGTGGATTACCCATTTGTAAGAAGAATGAAGACCTGTGCCATGTTTAAGGGTGACTAAAAATAGTTGCCATAATATTTCAAAATCTTGAACCACTTCCCAATTTTTCCCCCATCCAGGTAGATGATTACCTCTTTTTTTTTTTTAATTAGCTTAAGGGTGATAACAAATGCTCGGTATAACTAACCTTTGGTAAGTTCCTTTTCACATGTTTGACGAACCTAAAGAAGTAAGGTTTTGGTCTTAGATGGGTCCTTCAATGAATAATTTTACGAGCCCAAAGGAGTTAAAATCAATGGTTTCTCATGTTTAGGGAGTTTGAAAAGAACTTAAAGGAAACTCCAAAGTTGACATTTTCATAAAGTTTAGTCTCTCAGACTTGAAAAAGAATAAAATGATACGAGAGAAAAATCTTCTAGATGAGGTTGACTAGACTATTCCTTTTTCATAATTAGTATCACGAGGATAAAAAAGAGAAAAAATACCACTTGAAAGAAACCCTTTCAAATCCTTTAATGAGAGTGAAAGGAGACAAGCTCGTTCGACAATGTTTTCATGTTTAGGGAGTCTGAAAAAGAGCTTAAAGGACACTCCAAAGAGTTCCTTTTTCATATATATTTTAGGAGTAAAAAAAAGTGATAAAACTATACTTGGTAACCTATTCTCATGTATTTACGAGAAACATAAATAAAAAATAATGAGTTTGGTAACCTATTCTCATGTATTTATGAGCACGAGAAATAACAAAGACTGAGCTTGGGGTTGATTTCATTTTTACATGATCTTGAAACCAAAAATAAATTGTGCTCAATAAATACCCATCAACTAGTTTCTTCTCAACATAATGTCTAGAGGATGGTACTTTCCCCCCAACGTGAAAAGGTAGAGACTCAACTCTATCATGATGTTGAGAGGCTGGACACATGCCCCCCAAGATTCATTTTTTATACCAATTCTTATTTTGTCACCAATTTTTGTACCATATTAAAATCTTGGTTACTGATAGATAAATGTTCACCATAGGAAGAAATAGGATCAACTAACATAAGAGGATGAAATGAAGGTTCAATTACCATATCTAGTGAAATATTTGACTCACCAATTTACGAGATCTAGCAAGAGACTCGACTCAATGTTTACGAGATCTGGTGAAAGAATCGACTCAAAATTTATGAGATCTAGTAAAATACTCAACTCAATTGGAGGGGGGAGTCTATTTCATTTTTTAACGATATTGACATGGGAAAATAACTATGCTCATAATCATTTGTTTCATTTTTTAATGCCCTATTTATGTTTCCTTTTAACAAGCCTGGCATAGAAATGAGAACTTTGTTCGAAATTGCTTTCATTTTTTAATCATCTTGGAACTAAAAATAAAACTATTCTCATTACTATCTACCATGGATTCCAAGAGGTATGCATTAGACAAAAGAACAATACTATGGAAAGAATGCATAGTAAGGGAATTACTTAGATCAATAGGGGGGAGAGAAGATTCCAAGGTCTCTAACTAGTAGTTTACCATGACAACTATCATATCTAAGTCCAAAGAATATGAGAATATAGTGAGAGGCTCCTTCTCATCATCAGTTGGAAGCATGGGACATGTTACTACATAATTAACCTGTGGTGGGGTGGATACCACTTGCATATAAGGAACATTTAGGGAAGTTAGATGGTTGGTCATAATATGAGGGACAATGAATGAAATGTGGTCAATGGTCACAATGTTTCCATTATGAGGGGAAGACATCACTTGAAAAAGTGTGGACATGCTAGCAGGGAAAATCCCCCTATTACTATATTGGGTCGAGGTACAGGAAGAACATTGACTTCCCTTAAAATAAAATCTTATTCCTAAACTACCCCAAAACTATCTAAATTGAAACAAAAGAGAGAGGAGGGAATATCAATAGGTGTACCTTTGGTCCTAACGTCTGATGTAGACCTGCTTCACCTTTGTAGCTTCCTAGGCTGTGAGTATTGTCCCAAAGTTGACCTGCAAGAACACTTAGGCAAACGATGCTACAAATATGCAATCTCTACTTGTCACTATTAATATTTAGATATAATCATAGATACATTAATCAATAAAGATATAAAGACACAATGTATTTGGACATGAAATAACTCTTTTATTCAATATGAAGATTAGAAATATTACAACCTTCTTATTGTAAAATGATCTATGAACCAGGTCTGAGTTGCTTTGATTGCTGCTCCAAGTGCATCATTCCCATGTTTTCCTCTCACAACCAATTTATCTCTCTTGGAAAGGGAAAGGGTTGTATAAGGAGAAAGGGATGGAGGGGAATGATGAGGCCAAATCTCAGAAAGGGTTACAAAACTTGAGCTAGAAGGGGAAGGGAGTTTGGTAGAGTTTCTTTGTTCTCTTACTTGATGTTGTAAATGGGACCCCAAGACCTCTTTTTATATGAGAAAAATATGGTTATTCGATTTGGGGATGGACTACAATGGGTAAAATGGTTGGGAAACCCTCAATATCTCATAAACTCCGTCGAATTCCTTGAAATTATGTATTTTTTGCAACTTTTGGAGGTAAACGTGAGATGTCTACCATGCAACTTGCATATGTACATGGGATCTCTAGTATGCAACTAGCACATGTACATGAGAAGTAGTTCACTAGGGCGCGTACATGTTCCAAAAAATGTTTTTTTAAGAAGGATCCTCAACAATAATTTGGCAAATTGTGTAAGTGGAAAGGCCAATGCCATGTATGCATAGGTAGGGAATTTTTGTACTATAATAGATGACTCCTAATGTGTGAGGCTAGAAGAGAAAATGATGGCTGAAATACATTACAATATCTTTACCAATGGGAAGGAACATAGTTGAGTGTGTTGGATCATGTTGTCATTGATGCCAATGGTTTGATTGATTGATGTCATTGATTGATGTCAAGTGATTGATTGATGTCAAAGTATTGATTGATTGATGATTGATGTAATATAATATGTATTGTCCTTGATGAGAATGCAT
>ML781012.1:728978-741241 GCA_009831015.1 Picea engelmannii | reverse complement strand
GAACAGGAGAGGATCCCTTCCATAATAGGATCCATTGTATGGTGTTGCCCTACCTCAAGGGTTTTCTCTATTTCTTGTGTTCATGTTATGGTGAATGATTTATGGTTTATTCTTGGTTATTTCTGAAGTATATTTGCAGATCTGGAATAGGTACTTAACACTCCCCCTAATGGAACTATCCTTGGGGATACTCCCCCTGACTGAACTCTTCCTGAAACTGATCCCCCAACCTGAGTTGTCCTCTTTCTGGTGCTTCCTCGTGTAAATCTAAGATATATAAGATAAGCATTCAAAATAATTCATTTTTGTGTAGAAATTACTTCAAGTCTCTGGAAAAAATACTCAAATGCTTCCCTTGGAAGCGGGTTTGTAAATATTTTTTCCACTTGTTCTTTTGTGCCCACATATTCAACTTTGGTGTTATTCTCTGCAACCTGTTCCCGTAGAAAGTGATACTTTATTGGAATGTGCTTCATATTGGAGTGCATCACCGGGTTCTTTGAGATACTGATGGCACTTGTATTATCAAAATAGATTGGAATGGGATCATCATACTCAACCTGTATATCTGTCAAAGTTTGTTTCATCCATAGAACCTGAGTACAACATCTTGCTGCTACAATATACTCTGCTTTGGCTGTAGATAAAGATACTGATGATTGTTTCTTTCTTAGCCAAGATACTAAACACTCACCCAAGTAGAAAGCTGCGCCATTGGTGTTTTGTCGGTCATCAATGCAACCTTTCCAGTATTCATCTGTGTAGGCAATAAGTGATAGATCCTTTTCTTTTGGATACCCTAATCCAAAATATTTTTTTCCTTTGAGATATTTGAAAATCCTATTCACTACTAGTACATGTGATTCCTTTGGTGCTACTTGAAATTGTACCACTTGTCCAACTTCCTGCATTACATCTAGTTTATATGTTGTCACATATAATAAGCTATGAATCATTGACCTGTATTTCCTTTGGTCTATAGACTTTGAATCATCATATTTTCTCAACTTGCAATTGGTTTGCATAGGAGTCGTAACTGGTTTGCAGTCTTCCATTCCGAACCTCTTTTCCGTTTCTTTGATATACTTAGCTTGATAAATAAATTTTCCTTGGTTTCTTTGACGTATGTGAAGACCCATAAATAAGGATAGTGATTGCGCTACACCCAGACACCTACCTCAGTAGGTCCCCTGCCTGACCTCTCAGTCTCAAGGATCGTTCATCTATCTCCCTGCACCGAAGTGGCTCTTTCGATTCCTTGCTGGAATCTCTGTTAAAACCCGATCCACAAGTCCTTCTTTTCCCTTTTCGGCCTTCTGTACATGACTGATTCCCTTTCCACAACAGGAAAATGAAATTTCAGACTTCAGAGTTTCCTAATTCCCGATGACAGGAATCCTCTGTCGTCTTGACCTCTCGATCACCGATTTTCCGATATGCCGAAACGCCTCTGTCAGCGACTATCCCTCGGGGCTAAGTCTTGGTCCACACGACGACTGCACATAAAACCTTGGCTCTATTTTTGGGGTCGCGCAACCCAAGCGCTCAACCTCTCATCCACTGGGTCTTCGAAATGTCGATACGCCGAAACTCTTTAACAACCTTGAACCCCCTGGGCTATCTCTTGGCCCACATGACCAATTCTCATATGACCACAACCATATGTCCTTCAGGATTTACTGACGTGAGAGCTCGATCTCTTGTCCTCTCGACTCTCGATTCACTGATCCACGAAATGTCGAATTGGCAATGCCTTAGCCCTGTCTGGCTATGCTCCAGTCCAAGTGACCATCCTTCACATGACCAAGACCTTATTTCGGAGTTTCTCAACCCAAACACTCGACCTATTGTCCTCTAGACCCCCAAAGTGGTGATACGTGAAATGTCGATATGGCACTTGTCCCGACCTTCTCTCCTCCTTTCGCTATTTCGGATATTAAAACACCGAAATACTTCGACACTTTGTCCTCAGAACCCCTGAAGTTTCGATTCCTGATATGTCGATGGACTCTCCCCTTTCGAGATCTTTCCCAAAGGCCTCAATTTCTGCCACGCGTCCCAAATGGATGGATGTCTCTAATGAGTTTCAGGGTTTTCTCCCTAGAGATTCCTGATCTCTTGTCCTCGAGACTTCCGATATCTCGATATGTGAAACTCCGATGGAAAATTCCTTTCGGGGCTTTCGTCTCCTCTACTCTGCTATATGAGGGTTTAACTCCCTCGCATGTCCTGACAGATCTAATGACTGTTGGGTGATTGGACCAAGATCTGATGGTCCAGATCCTTTCTGCTTCGTGCGCTTCTTTGCTGCTTCTTGGACGTGGAAAACCAATGGTCCAGATCTCTTCTCCTCAGCCTGATCTGATAGCTGCTGTGCGCCCTCTTGAGCTTCTCCACTTTCTTCCAACAATTGGAAGAATTCCAAATGTTTAAGGCCTTAACCTTTGCCTTCCTTCTGTGAGCTCTTCATCTTTGAGTCTTGCCTACGTATTGTAAAAACACGGTATCCCTCCTGAGCTTTTAGGGAACCTCGAACTCTTCCCAAGAGTTGTCTGGCCTCTGCACTCCTTGCGGCTATGCTCTGTGCACTGAAATCACTAACCCTCCTGAGATTTTCCTTTGAATCTTCAAGGGATTCTGCGACTTCTGCACCTCTACAAAGTCTTCATGCACACACAAAGGTGCTATTCATCCTGAGATTTTCCCCTCCCTCAGAATTCTAAGGAAATAATTCCTTCTCCTTTCTCCTCCTGCTGGAGAAGGTAATTCCCTCCTGGCTATCATTCTGCTCAAGTAACCTCTTGCTAAGACCTTAAGGGTGTTCAACAACCCTGTAGAGATCCTTCTTCTTGGACTCTTCTACTAATTCCAGAACTCAAAGAGTTATTTTCTCCTATGCCTATCTTCACATCTACTCAATGCCCACCTGGCAGAGTATTTTCTCATAGAACATCTAGTAGTTTTGTCTTATGTGTCCTCCTTACACCTGCTCAATTCCCACCTGGCAGATCTCTTAGAATCCTTAGTGATTCTGGTTATCCTATCTGAACTCACAGTAGATTTCTTCTTTAGCACTCTGTGCCTGTTCTCAATGCCCACTTGGAAGAGATTTACAGAACTCAAAGAGAGTTTCTGTCTGCAAATGTGTCTCTTATACATAGCCTTGCCTACAAGGTATTCAACAACCTTGAGGTCTTCTTCTGAGCAATTGATTCCAGTTCCTGTGCCCACCTGGCATGCCTTTGTCTGAACCCGCAAAATTCAGAAGTACATCTATACATCGGTATCCAACGAACATAGTACTCTGTCATGCCCTCCTGACATTAAACCTTAAAGACCTCTCAAGATTGAAACCAAACAAAACCCCTGCAAATTCCTAACATACATCTACAACATACATTCATATCATATAAAGAATACTCACAGAAATTCATTTAACACCAGAAATATGCAGGAAAAAATGTTGTTTATATTAAAATGGCAAATGCTTGTTTTGTACAAGGGTGTTCCTGAGCACGGCCTGTAACAAGGTCTCGGCTCCTTCTCTTCTTCTCTCTACTCGCAGAATCTAACTCTACTATTCCAAAATGAGACCCCAAAAGGTCTTTTAACCTGAGGAGGCTCTTCGAGCTCTTCCCTCCGAACCTCAACTACTCTACTCAATTACATTCAATGGTTGTCTAGTCCGTAGATCAGATCTAGATCACAACCTTACAAACATTAAAGGCCTATATACCTACAGCCTGCGCAAAGGCACGACTTCCCAACTCAACAACTTAAAACATTTATTTACATTCATTCCTAACTTAAATGAGGACTGAACCTCTCTTGAATGCACACGATTTGAAATCTGCCGATGTGGTTGTCGTGGTTGGATGGACAACATGGAGAGATGCTCCTGCATCATACTCCTTAGCTGAAAAAATTATGAGCTCCAGCTCATGAGCTTCCACCCTCAGCTGTGGAAATCCTCCCGGATCCCAGATGAATTTTTGGAGCTGTTCATCTGCTCCATTCCCTCGCCGTTGCTGCTGCTACGCTGTTGTTTTTGCTGCTACTTCTTTTTCTTCCTTTATTCTCCCCAGTGCCTCCTTGATGGCAGTCTCTATTGACTCTATCATCAGCCTTCTGATCCTCTTGATCACTTCGTCCAGCTACTCTAGTGGCTGGCTCTTCTCATGTAATCTCCTCAGCTGAAAAATTTGCCTGAAATTTGGTAGATCATCATGATCCCCCGTGCCTTCTTCTTCATATTTTGTGGCCTCAACTTGCCATGCTATTGCAAATTCCATCTCTACAGTCTTCTCTCGACTGACCTGTTGTTCAATCACCTTCTCTGACAACTGTTCTTTTGCTAGTTCTCTTGTTGGCCCTGCATTGTTCAGCCAATCCTCCAACATCTTCAGCTCCATCTCCCATGGAGTGATTAATTTTCTTGTTTTCTCTTCGGGTTCTTTTGTTGCTAGCTTCAGTGCTGCAGCTTCCTCAGCTTCCTGGCTGAAAGCATTGAGACACTCCTCAGAATGCCCATTCTCCTCTTTTTCTTGGGTAGCTTCAGATATCTTCTCCAATTCCTTATTCACTATCAGCTACTCTGGCTGATCCAAACTCGTCCCTAAATTTATGAGATTCTCACATAGCCTCAACTTCTCATCCCTGCCCACCTGGAAATATAGGATTTCTCTGCTACCCTCCTGGTAGTCCATGGAATCAACTGATTCCATCTCTGTTCCCTTGCCCACCTAGAAATTTGGAAACCTTCCGCTGCCCTCCTGGTAGTCTATGAGATCCCGCAGTGATA
The DNA here is from genome assembly GCA_009831015.1 of Picea engelmannii. Lineage (NCBI taxonomy): Eukaryota > Viridiplantae > Streptophyta > Pinopsida > Pinales > Pinaceae > Picea > Picea engelmannii. Next base: position 736,440 of record ML781012.1, on the reverse strand, counting down.
TCGATTCATTTCCCTCCTGGAAATGTGAAATTCTCTGGCTGTCCTCATGACATTCTGTGAGGTCTCACAACAATCTCATCTCTTTTCCCACCTGGCAATTTGGAATTTCTTCTCTACCCTCCTGGTAGTTATTGAGATCTTCAACCAATCCCATTTCATCCTTACTACTGAGACTTCTCCCAGTCTCTGGTTCACATATATGAACCCTTTTTTGTGGTCTGTTGAGATTTTCAGTAGGCCTCAACCACCATTTTAACATCTTACACTGTATTTTAGCCATCTGGCTGTCCCTTTGCCCTCCTGGAAAATCTGCTATCACTCTTGCAAATCTGAGTGCTTCAGCCTCTTCCTACAGTCCTGCTGACTGTCTTCTCGATTGCTGCCTACCCGCAAAAAATCACCACAAAGTCTCCAACGCTCTGACTTCTTTTACTTTCTCTTTCTATCTGCAATATACAAACATAATCTATGCTCTGATACCACTTGATGGCACTACACCCAGGCACCTACCTCAGCAGGTCCCATGCCTGACCTCCCGGTCTTAAGGATCATTCATCTATCTCCCTGAGCCAAAGTGGCTCTTTCGATTCCTTACTGAAATCTCTATTAAAACCCGATACGCAGGTCCTTCTTTTCCCTTTCCATCCTTTTGCATGTGATTGCTTCCCTTTCCACAACAGGAAAATGAAATTTCAGACTTCGGAGTTTCCTAATTCCCGACGATAGGAATCCTCTATCCTCTTGACTTACTGATCATTGATTTTCCGATATGCCGAAATGCCTATGTCAGCAACTAGCCCTCAGGGCTAAGCCTTGGTTCACACAACCACTACACATAAAACCTCGGCTCTATTTTTGAGGTCGTACAACCCAAGCGCTCAACCTCTCATCCACTGGGTCTCCGAAATGCCGATACACCGAAATGATTTAACAACCTTTAACCCCCTAGGCTATCTCTTGGCCCAAATGACCAATTGTTATATGACCATAGCCATATGTCCTTTGGGATTTATTGACGGGAGAGCTCGATCTCTTGTCCTCTCGACTCTTGATTCACCAATCCATGAAATTCCGAATTGGCAATGCCTTAGCCCTGCCTGGCTATGCTCTGGTTCAAGTGACCATCCTTCACATGAACAAGACCTTATTTCGGGGTTTCACAACCCAAATGATCGACCTCTTTTCCTCTATACCCCCGAAGTGGCGATACGCAAAATGCCGATATGGCACTTGTCCCAGCCTTCTCTCGTCCTTTCGCTATTTCGGGTATTAAAACACCAAAATACTTTGATGCTTTGTCCTCGAAACCCCCGAAGTTCTTATTCCCGATATGCCGATGGACTCTCCCCTTTTGAGATTTTTCCCGAAGGCCTCGATTTCTGCCACGCATCCCAAATGGATGGACGACTTTGATGAGTTTCGGGGTTTTCTCCCTAGATATTCCCGATCTCATGTCGTCGATATGAGAAACTCTGACGGCAAATTCCTTTCGGTGCTTTCATCTCCTCTACTCTGCTGTATGAGGGTTTAACTCCCTCGCAAGTCCTGAAAGATCTAACGGTTGTCAGGTGATTGGACCAGGATCCGACGGTCTAGATCCTTTCTACTCTATGTGCTTCTCTGCTGCTTCCTAGACGTGGAAAACCAATGGTCCAGATCTCTTCTCCTCAGCCTGATTTGACAGCTGCTGTGCTCCCTCCTGAGGTTCTACACTTTCTTCCAACACTTGGAAGAATTCCAAATGTCTAAGGCCTTAACCTTTTCCTTGCTTCTGCGATCTCTTCAGCCTTGATTCTCACCTGCGTGTTGTAAAAACACGGTATCCCTCTTGAGATTTTAGGGAACCTCTAACTCTTCCCAAGAGTTCTCTGGCCTCTACACTCCTTGCAGCTACATTCTGTGTACTGAAAGCACTAACCCTCCTGAGATTTTCCTTTGAATCCTCAAGGGATTCTGCGACTTCTGCACCTCTGTAGAGTCTTCATGTGCACACAAAGGTGCTATCCATCCTGAGATTTTCCCCTCACTCAGACTTCTAAGGAAATAATTCCTTCTCCTTTCTCCTCCTGCTAGAGAATGTAATTCCCTCCTGGCTATCCTTTTGCTCAAGCAACCTCTTGTTGAGACCTTTAGGGTGTTCAACAACCCTGCAGAGATCCTTCCTCTTAGACTCTTCTACTAATTCCAAAACTCAAAGAGTTCTTTTCTCCTGTGCCTATCTGCACATCTACTCAATGCCCACTTGGTAGAGTATTTTCTCACAGAACATCCAACAGTTCTGTCTTCTGTGTCCTCCTTACACCTGCTCAATGCCCACCTGGCAGAGCTCTCAAAATCCTTAGTGATTCTGGTTCTCTTGTTTGAGCTCACAACAAAGTTCTTCTTCATCACTCTATGCATGTGCTCATTACCCACTTGGCAGAGCTTTATAGAACTCAAAGATAGTTTCTATCTGCAACTATGTCTCTTATACACATCCTTTCCTCCAAGGTATTAAACAACCTTGAGGTCTTCTTTTGAGTGATTGATTTTAGTTCATGTGCCCACCTGACACACCTTTGTCTGAACCTGCAGAATTCAAAAGTGCATCTATGGACTGGCATCCAGAGACCACAGTACTCTGTCACGCCCTCCTGGCATTAAACCTCAAAGACCTCTCAATCGTGAAACCAAACAAAACCCCTGCAAATTCCTAACATACATCTACAACATACATTCATATCAAAAACATTCATTTAACACCAGAAATATGCAATAAAAACTGTTGTTTATATTAAAATGGCAAATGCCTATTTTGTACAAGGGTGTTCCTAAGCACGGCCTGTAACAAGGTCTCGTCTCCTTCTCTTCTACTCTCTACTCGTAGACTCTAACTCTACTATTCCAAAATGAGACCCCAAAAGATCTTTTTACCTGAGGGAGCTCTTTGAGCTCTTCCCTCCAAACCTCAACTACTCTATTCAATTACATTCAATGGTTGTCTAGTCTGCAAATCAGATCTAGATCACATCCTTACAAAAATTAAAGGCCTATCTACCTACAATCTGCGCAAAGGCACGACTTCCCAGCTCAACAACTTAAAACATTTATTTACAATCATTCCTAACTTAAATGAGGACTATGCCTCTCTTGAATGCACACAATTTGAAATCTTCCAACTTGGCTGGCATGATTGGCTGGCCAACATGGAGAGATGCTCCTGCATTAGATAGTTCTCCAAGTAATGAAATTTCAAATTCATTTTTCATATCCTTTGCAAATTTATGGATTAAATTGTCAACAATACTTCCAAAAATAATGTCATCAATATAAACTTCAATTAATAAAATACCATATTGATTTACCTTAATGTAGAGGTTGTTTTTTGCACTTCCTTTTCTAAACCCTGCATGCTATAGATATTTATCCAATCTAGAGTACCATGCTCTAGGAACCAGTTGTTCAATGTGTACTTCTTCTTAAATTTCCCCATTCAAAAAAGTTGATTTCACATCCATCTTTGTCCATATTGTTCAAGACTCTGCTACACAATTCTCCAGAATTTTGATTCATATGTCACTGTACTATCATGAAGTACTAATACAAATGAATAATTTATCATATTGTACTTCTGCTAATTGAATGCACTAAATCTGTCTATTCAAATTCTGCAAGTTTCTCAAAGGATGGTTCATTGATATGTCTCAGCTATTGCATAGAATCCCCCTATCTATTATTCATATTATCTAGGATTCTCTAAGACAGATGGCTCAGAACAATTCCTTCTCTGAAGTGTATTCATCATCATCTTCATTAGTATATTCATCATCTCTCTCAGCTCTGACTTATTTCTTTTTTTCTGTGGCTTCATCTTTCACTACAATGCCTGAAAGTACAATCTCTTGAACTTGTTCCTTATTTACGTGTCCTTCTTTTCTTTCAGTTATTTTCAAAATCTTTCTGTATCTTACATATTTTCTTTTCTCTATAGAATTTTCTTATTCTTGTTTAATTTCCAATCTTGCAATCTCTGGGACCTGGTCCTTGTTCACCTATTCTTCATGTTTTGAACAACCACTGTCAACATACCAACCACACTTCTTCTACTTAGCTTGTAGACCGAGTGTACATTCTTCATTTCTATACTGATTCTACTTTGTTATCCATGTTCTCTTCTGAGGCTCCTGTCTGTGACTGTTGTTTTTTTGTTTTGATTCTCTAGGAGGGATTGTTTTTTCTTTGGCCATGTGTCCAAAGTTATTGCACTTGTATCATTCCACTTCAGTGATCAATGATTCAAACCTTTTGTATCTTCTTCTCTGTGTTTCACTAGGACTTCTTGGATAACCATTTTGTGTATGACTTTCAAAGTTGTTTATGTTCCTTCTATTAGCTCTGCAATTTACAACTTTATGTCCAAAATTATTGCATGCATAACATAAACCAAAAAAGATATTTTCATACATGGGAGTTGAAGATCTTATGAAATGAGTTACTCTTATGAATCCTTATTCTTCCTGAGGCCTATTTGTTTTTGTCGGTCGTTGATTCTAAAATATAATTCTTCTCGGTGGAGGAATGTCCTTGTAATATTCTTTGTAGGTATTCCTATCCCCTTTTATTGTTTCTCCATAACTTTTTCGATATGTTGCTTGTTATGTTGCTTTGAATCTTGATCCCTTTTCTGTATGATTGTATCCAAGTCCGTACTTGTCATGATTAGGCCTTTGACTTTTGATAATGTGATCCAAAACTTTTGAGTTGTTCTGAATATTTTTCTTTTGAAGATCCTTTGTCAACGTGACAATATTTGCTTCCAAATTTCCAATGATCTCGTCTCTTTGTTCTAACGTTTCTTTGAGTGAATATTCAATTATTAATTATTCTTCTATTTGAACCTTCAATTCCATGATGATCTGCTCTAGTGATTGAGTGCCTTCCTTCTTGTCTAGTTTTGCTTGTAGCTTATTGTTTTTCCTCTTTTCTCTTCTTATAACTTCTATGGAAGTCAACAATTCTTCTCGGTAGTCAACTTCTACCTCTTCATATTCTTTTTCGGTGTCTTATTTATTAGAGTCTTCTACTTCCATGAATATAAATATTTCTACCTCACTGTCACTAAGTTCATCTTCATCTGATGATGAGATGTCTTCTTTGGTGCATAAGCTTTTCTTAAAAACTTTCTTTGTGGTTCTTTTTCCTTTATATGTTTGTTTGTTATTTGAGTAATATTCATCATTCCCCTCATTTTTCTTATGAGGACATTTGTTAGAAAAATGAACAATACCATCACAAGTAAAACAAATAAATGGAATCTTACCTTTATATCTATCGTTGGTTCCCTTGTTCAATCTCTTGACAAAATTGGCCATTTCTTCATCATGTTCCGAGATGTCAATGTTGCTGCTATGTTCTTTTTCTTTTTTCTTTCCCTTTTGATTTGACCTTTTGGATGCTTTGAAATATACTTCTTTTAAATATGTGTTTTCCTGTTCAAATCTCATTTCATATGCTGTGAAGATTCCATGTAGTTCGTCCATGCTTATTGAGTCTATATCTACTCTTTCTTATAGTGCCGATATCTTAGGATCAAATCTCATAGGAAGAGATCTTAGTACCTTTTGAAAAATTACAAATTCTTTAATTTCTTCTCCCAATCCTATGATTACATTTATTGTTTCATCGACTCCTAAGAATTAATCTACAATATTCTCATCTTCCTTCATCTTTAGTTGTTCAAACTAACCTTTTGAAGTTTGAAGATTTGTTGCTTTGAATTTTGAATCTCCTTCCTAAATATTTTGAATCTTTTCCTAAATCTCTTTATTGGATTTACAATGCATAACTTTGGTGTATATTGATTCACCAAGACCATTTAGAAGTGCATTTGTGGCTTTGGAATTATTTTGACCGAGTTTTATTTCTCTTTCACTTGTTGACGAAACTGCTAGTTCTTTGTATCCATCTACTATAGATTGACAAATTCCAAATCCTTGTTCATGTATATATGTTTTCATCCTTCCACTCCATAAATAATACTTTAAACCATTTTGACCATTAAACAGTGGTACTCCATTCTCATAATAATCCATAATCTCCTTCTAGTGGTTAATTTGTTTTTTGAAGGAACCTTCTCTGAAACCAATTGTTGGATTATTGAGATGGGGGGTGAATTAGTAATAGAATTTTTTAATCAATTTTAATGACAAAATGCAAGTGTTAAATCAATGTATCATTATCATCCAATAGTTGTTGAGTAAATAAAGAATGGAAAAATGAGGAATCATACACATACAAAGTACACTAGTGTTTTTACGTGGAAACCCAAAGTGGGAGAAAATCATATAATTCTTTTTCTTATATGTATTTAAGAATTAAATTCATTGGAAGCACCAACTTCCTTTGTTTTCCAGCTGCAACTAGAAGGAGTATCCAACCCCCTAGTTTCTTAGGCTACAACCTAAGGGAAGCCACAACTCCCCAATTAGCTGGCTACAACTAGAAGGAGCCTACAACCCCCTATGTTCTCCATCTAGAACCGGAAGGTGGCTACAACCACTTGTCCTTGCCCCATCCAACTGCCCTGATGTATAAGTAGAATGATGGAACCATTGTGACACTTTCACTGTGAGTTATACTATTGTAAAACTATACCAATAAACCTGCACCAAACAACCTATACTAATAAACTTAACCATGCATCAACCATGCATCAATTTGTACCTCAACCTGTAATCAAACTATACCATAAACAAGTGCATCAACCATGCACCAACCTGTACCAAACAACTTGTAATCAACCTGTACCATAAAAACGTGCATCAACCATGCACCAACCTGTACCTCAACCTGTACCACGAACAAGTGCATCAACCATGCACCAAACCTATACTAATAACCTGTCACAAAAACCTGTCCAAACAATGTATCAAAACAACTTGTCTCATCAATCTTATCAACCAAATCAGATCTACCCACCAAGATCAACCACCAAGACAAATATGAAAGATTTGCATCAACCAAGCATAACAATAAAACTCATAATCATGACCAATATCAATACGCTCTTCTAATAAGATACCAATACAAGTATGCTACATCATCCATAAACCATGTGTTGAAAATACTACTGACAAGTCCCTCCAACCATGTACCAAGTATGAACCAATCATGTATCAACTACTCATCAACTATGACTCATCAATATGTACCAACATCATGAACTATACACCTCATGCATGTGACAATGCATCAACTACTTGTCATGTTAAGAACCAAATATCAATATAGCATAGAAAAACCTCAGAAAAAGTACTCAACGCCTTGAAAAAGAGATAATTTCAGATAATAAACCTCTTCGAGGGGCAACCTCCTTTTACCCCACTTAAATGTTCAAGTACAAGATGATTCAAAATGAAAATGTCTCCTTGGTATATATAGGAGACTAGGAGGTATAATTACAACTAATGGCCTAAAGCTGACA
>ML781012.1:670914-713136 GCA_009831015.1 Picea engelmannii | reverse complement strand
ATCAAGCTTTAATGAAGGAATTTGCGAAGGAGTTTTACCATGCCCCTTTGGAGAATGTGGAAGATTCTTCGAACTGGTAGAAGAAGAAGAAGAAGATGATGATGGAGGAGGAGAGGGTGGTGGAGAAGCACCATTCCCTCCATTTCCGCCTGGATTATTGTCACCACCGCCTCCCTTATGCATTGAAGGGTTGGAGCCTTCACCCTGCGACATCATGTGTCCCATCATGACCTTCATCATATCTCTCAACTGTATGATAGTATGCCTGATATCTTCTTCTTCATTCGGAACACGTTCATGATCTTCTGCATGTGCCATGCTTGGTGAATGTCTCTCTGCAATCTACGGTGAACGAAACTGCTTCCTCCTCGTCAGATAAGAACTTGGCTCCACAAGTTGACCTTCTCCTCGTATGAGTTTCAACCTTGTGAGCATCAGAAACAAAACTTGCAAACAATCAAGTCTTCAAAACCTTTGCTCTGATACCAACTTGATCTAAAAATGAAGAAGACTTGATAAACTTGATTAAATTAATTGCAAGTAAAATGTTATGTGTTTAAAGCAACCGGATCAATTTGCAACACATAATAAAGGATTACTTATGTAGAAATAAACATAGACAGTAGCATAAATCAATGAACATCAGACATAAACACAACAACTTGATAAAGGAGTTCACCCCACTCTGGGCTACATCTCCTGGTCCAGCCTCCAAATGGATCTTTTATATTAAATTGCTCAAAGTTCTTAAAAAAATGTCTTACAGTGCTCAAATCAACAAACTAACTGCTTCAATGGCTCCGCAGCGTCCCAAAACGACTGTCTGGTCTCTTTCGGCACCTGAAACGGTCGAAAAATGAGAAAGATATGCTTCCTTGAAGTCTCCTTCTCCAACTTCCTGTCTCTGGTTCTACAATCTGCACCCTTGTTCTCCAAACCTGGCACACACGCTCATTTAAGCGGAAAAACCAAGACCCGTACGCAACCGCGCACCGGTACAAACTGTAGAACGGTTAGGGCGCCTCCAACCCTTAACCGCCTTGACACTGGGTCATATGGCCATGGGACCAAAGGCTCGGCATAAAAGGAGTTTAACCGTTTAAAAACCGTGTAAACAGATTATAACTCCCATGCGAATACAAAATGTATTACCCCCTGTGCGTATTAAACTTATGTTAAAGGTTCAAACCCCCACGCGCATGGTTTAACACACATATAATATATATGTAATACATTGTAATGCAATGTATTGTATTACAATACAATTGCGTGCCAACCGACAACATAATACAATGGTTACATATAATAAACGATGGGTCGGGGCTGTGCCCCGACCCACCCCCTTTTAAAAATAATACAATTCGCAAACATAAATGTATATGTGTTGGAGTATGAAACAAGTAACACAATGCGGCATCATGGCCAGCGGATGTTTGTTAAGTATTTGCATAGAGGGGGAGGTCCCGGGGTCGAACCCCGCAAACCCAAAACATTTTACACAAATATCAACCAACCATATAAACCAGCCGGATAGTGACACGTGGCGCCAATGGGTTGGGCCACGTGTCCAAACTTTATTCGCTGCCAATGACACGTGTCAACACCCCATTGGGAAACCACCATCAAATAGAAATATGCCACGTGATCAAATTTCCACGCTAGCAAGATGGTACGGCCCTCCACGTGGCCGTATAGACTGTACGGACAGGTACAGTCAGCACCCCAAATTTTTCCCTGTTTGACTTGGCGGTCAAATCGCGATATCTCCTCCATACGGACTCCGTTCGCGAAAATAAATATACCGCCAGAATCAGGAAAATGAGACGGACGCAATGGCACTGTTTTCATCGCATTCCTAGAACTTTGAAAATTGAGCAAATTTGGTCCCCTGATCACCAACTCATTGCCACCCATCAAGAGTATCAATCATCATATCGACTTGATACCAGGAGAAATCCTGCCGAACAAAGAAGTGTATAGATTAACACCTCGAGATAATGAGGAAGTGAAGAACCAAGTCCAAGAGTTGCTGGATAAGGGTTTGGTCTGAGAGAGCTTGAGTCCATGTGTAGTACCAACTGTGTTAAGCCCAAAGAAATATGGATGATGGAGAATGTGCACAGACTCGAGAGCCATCAACAAGATCACCTTTAGGTACAAATTTCCTTTACCAAGAATGGATGATTTAATGGATTGCTTAAGTGGAGAAAATTTCTTTTATAAGATAGATATGAAAAGTGGATATCACCAAATCAGGATGAGGGAAGGTGATGAATGGAAAACAACCTTTAAGACGAACAAAGGTCTATATGAGTGGTTGGTTATGCCATTTGGATTAAAAAATGCCTCGAGTACTTTTCTGAGGTTGATGAATGAAATTCTGAAAGATTTCATTGGCAAGTTCGTGGTTGTATATCTGGATGATATACTGATCTTTAGAAGGACTAAAGAGGAGCATTTGAAGCACCTAACGCTGGTAATGAGGAGGTTATAGCAGGAGAAGCTGCTGATCAATTTGAAGAAGTCCTCTTTTATGAAGACATAACTCATTTATTTGGGTTTCATGATCTATTCAAATAAACTGAAGATGGATCTAGAGAAGGTGAAAGCAATCAAAGAAGGGTAGTCACCAAGAAGCATGTTCGAGGTAAGGATATTCCATGGATTAGCGAGCTTCTATAGGAAGATCATTAGAGACTTCAATGGAATTTGTGTGCCAATGATGGATATAGTGAAGAAGCGACACAAGTATTTTAAATGGACAGAGGAGGATGAAAAGAGCTTCAATATACATAAGGAGAAGATAATAGAACGACCAATTTTGGTCTTGCCGAATTTTGGGAAGACATTTCAGGTAAGATGTGACGCAAGTGGAGTTGTAATAGGAGAAGTTCCAAGTTAGGACAATCGACCTATTGCCTATTTCAATGAGAAGCTAAATGAGACGAAGAGGAAATAATCCACCTATGACAAGGAGTTTTATGCCATAATTCAAGCCTTGAAGAAATGGAGGAATTATCTTGTCCCACAAGAGTTTGTCTTGTATAGCGATAACCAAGCTTTACAATTCATAACCAGACAAGAAAAACTGAATCAGAGGCATGCAAAATGGGTTGAATTTATGCAAAATTTTACTTTTGTCATAAAACATATTGCTGAAAATGCTAACAAGGTTGTTGATGCGTTAAGAAGGAGATGTTTGATCATGCAGGAATTCTAGGTGAAGACCTTGGGGTTTGAACACCTTAAGGACATGTATCATGATGATGCAGATTTCAAGGAGGCATATGAAGCATGTGCTAATCCTGTGTTGAGAGATAGAAGTCAGTGGACATAGTACATGATTAAGGAAGGACTGTTGTTCAAAGGAAATTAGTTGTGCATACCAAAATGCTCAATAAGGGATAATCTTCTGAAGGAAAAGCACATTTGAGGATTGGCTGGACATTTCAACGATGATAAAACGTTTGCACAATTGAACCATTCATACAATTGGCTAGGTATGAGAACAAAGGTGATAAATTTTGTGAACAGATGTAGGATATGCCAACATGCAAAGGGGAAAAAGAAGAACACTAGATTGTATCAACCATTTCCAATACCAAAGATGCCTTGGGATGCAATAAGCATGGATTTTGTGTTGGGATTTCCAAGAACACAAAGGGGATTTGATTCCATATTTGTGGTAGTGGATATATTTTCAAAGATGGCACATTTCATCCCATGCCAGAAGACCAGAGATGCAACACATGTTGCAAATATGTTTTTCAAGGAAGTTGTTAGACTGCACAGCCTACCAAGGAGCATTGTCTCAAACAGAGACACTAAATTTGTTGGTCATTTTTGGAGGACCGTATGGAATAAGTTGGGGATGGATTTTTCCTTCATCTCAGCTTATCACCCTTAGACAGATGGGCAGACTAAAGTGGTAAATAGAAGTTTGGGGAATTTATTAAGGAGTCTAGTTACTGAACATCATAACCAGTGGGATCAGATTATGCCACAAGAAGAATTTGCATACAACGATTCACCAAACAGGAGCACTAGAAGGAGCCCATTCCAAATACTCTATGGAATGAAACCCAAGGGAGTGTATGAGTTGAGAAAATTGGAATAGGGAGTGATCAGAAGCGCTGAAGTAGAAGATTTTGTTATTGAAATCCAGAAACTCCATAGCCAAATCAGAGAACAATTCCATAGTTCTAACCAAAAATACAAGCACAGAGCGGTTCAACATCACAAGGAACTTTAATTTGAAGTGGGAGATCATGTTTTAGCACATATTAGGAAGGAAAGGTTCCCTAGGGTAACATATAACAAATTGAAGATGAAGAAGATAGGACCCTGTAAGATCTTGAGTAAGTTCGATGCAAACTCCTATGAGATAGAGCTACCAGATGGTGTAGGAATTTTTCCCATATTCAATGTTTTAGACCTATATCCTTACAGGAAATATGACACAGAAGGGTCATAAGATCAAGAAAATATTCAGTGGGAGAAACAAATGCCTGTAGCGGAAAAGCCACAGATGGAGAGAATTATTGATCAGAGGTTGGAAAGAAGACCGGGAGGAAGACTTATTTTGAGTATCTAGTCAAATGGAAGGGACACCCAATAGAAGATGCCAGTTGGGAAAATGAAGCTGTTATACAGAAGCAGGGAAAGTCAGTAGAGGAGCTCATGGATAGGAGTCCATGAATTTTTGTCAAGGGGAGTATGATGCAGGAGCATCGTTGGCAAGCGCACATAGGTAGGACCACTCAACACATGAGATTTCTTCCAGAACTTCAACATTGGTAGTTGCGGCCAATTTTGAAATCTGTCTTAACTCAGCGCCGAAATTTACCTTTGTAGGCACGCTTGAACCAGTGCCAAATTTTATCCTTTGAGGCACAGTTTGAAAATCGTAAATAGAGCAAAAGTTTCCACTATGGCTCTGGAACGTGACTGAACTAAGATAGCGTAGGATGCATTTTAGAGTAGGCAAGTAGCCAGGGGAAACCCTAGAAACATTTTTGAGTTAAGTAGAAGTTTGTATGCCCAGTTGGGAGAGCGACAATACAGGAAGAAATTTGTTGTAAGAGAGAACTGCGAGTTAGCAGGAGATCTCAGTTTTTGAGTTACTGAAATTTGACTGTAATTTGTAGCCATTTTGGCACTTGTGAATATAACAGAAGGAAAATTGATCCAAATGCAGGTGTGTGAATGTTATTTATGATTTCATGTTATTTATGTTTTCATGAACAAGTGAATGAATCTCCATAGAGGAGAACGAAACTGTGACCGTTAGTTTTTAGTTTCAATTGTTTCTCTTCATTTGAAGCTCTGCAAGGTGTGCATCAAGCCATATTGGAACACAAGTAAATAGGGAGGAATTTATTTGTGAGAAATATTGTGGATTCGAGTTATCGAAATCCCTCAGACGCAAGGAGTGCGTGGGAAATCGAAGTTTGAACCAGAAAAATATCAGGAGGAATAACACATCGGAGAAGTGTTATTGATATCCAGGAACCCATTCCCCAGAAGAAGCGAAGGCTAAGCCTTCGAAGACTTATAAAATATCCTAAGTCTGAAGGGAGTAAAATCTCAGGAGGAGGAACTTTGTCGAGCGTTGGATCACGGTGGAGAAGCCCATCGACTGTTCGATTTGAAGTAGGTTCCTAGACTTTAACATTGCATAGATCCAGGAGGGGATATCTTGAAGATCTGAATGGACAGTGGAGAAATTTGCGGAGGAATGCGAGACCCCGCAAGCCATTGGATCAAGTGGAGTTGTGAGGAGGTCAGTGACGGGGAAGATATCTGAACATAGATCTGGAGGGCATTGTGAGTCGTTGATCAAGTGCCTCAAGCTTTCGGCATTTTGACAACTGGGAGTAAAAGGGTCAACAATGTGGGACTCTCAACCGGTGGAACCCCAAAAAGATTGGAGTCGTCAGATATTCGAAGGCCTAGAGCCATTGATCTGTAGTGAGGGGAGATTTTGTGATTTCAATGACCGGGTGGAGGAGCGAACAGAATTTATGTAGGGCGAAGTCACGAAATGAAAAATGTTGAAGTAATCATAGACATCGGTCCAAGAGAGATCTGAGCCATAGATCTCGTGTCATCGAGATTTCCGCATTCATGACTTGGAGGGGTCAAGTGTCGTGTATCACAGGTTCAGATACTGCGAATCGCGACGCGCTTTTGTGGTAAAGCTTGTGGTCACGGGTGTGTGATCACGTGGGTTGGGAAAAGGGAGGAACTAACCTACGTTAGCCCTCATTGGAGTTTTAGGACTCAGAGGGGTCTGTGTCGAGGGACTATTGCATTAGAAATCCTGAAACACCGAAACATCGAAACATGACGTGCCTTTTATGGACGTGCCTTTTGGGTTAATCCCGTGGTCGCACCTGTGGTCTCCTGGAGTCTGGGATTATGTCTACTGGTGATTCACACGACGAACATAGACAAAAGCCTGTGGACTTAGTGTCAAGGGTTCCAACTCGGAACCAAGAGAGAGATATTTCAGCTCCTAAATCAAAGATCTAGACCGGGAGGTCACGCAGTCCTTAGGAGGGATAGGGGGTCTGCATCAGCATCCCTGCATACCTTTCCTCAGAGTTTTTTCCCCTCATTTAAAAAAAAAAAACCATCAGACCAATCTATTGTTAATTCAAAGTGAGTTGGAGGAAAATCCCTGAAAGAGTAACCATTAATCAGTTTCAAACCTCATAGATCTTTGCCTATGTTTGGTTTATTTACCCCTCATAGCATTACAGTCTTTGATTCCCTATTTATATCCATGGATAAACCTCAAAGGAAGAAGTCTGACAAGGGAGGGAGTGTGGTCAAGACTGAACCTTCTGACATGCACCTGTTTGATGTTGAGCCTATGGTCACGGAGGTTTTCCAAAGGGTTGGTTGTCTCTCTTTTTATCAAAACATGTAGAGGGGACACCGTGAAGTAGCATGGTATTTTTCATTACACTTTTATGGAATTAAGAATAAGGTGGGAAACCTTGAGTTTGAGGTATCTAATTCCTCTATTGCAACAACCACTGATATACCCAAAAATTGTGAGAGGTGGTTCAAATACACGATCCTCAATGCTGCCTTTTCCAAGGATTTCCTCAAACCAGACTATCAGAAATACAATTGTCTAAGGGAGTACCAAGGAGCCACCTAGTTGAAGACTTTGATAAAATATTGAATATCATCGATAGATATTTTACATGTGAGGGAAGATTTAACATGATATACCAGTATCATATAAGACTCTTGCTACATTTCATTGGTAAGGATTCAATGAATATCCCCTTTTATCTATTGAGGAGTATGGGAAAGATTTCTAATGGAGTCCAAGCCAAGTCCAAGGTTGTGGACACTAGTGTTTTCCACTTTGGGTTGATCAGGATGTTGGTGATGGAAGAGTTGAAGAAAAATAACATTTATTGGGAACAATTCATTGTCTCTACCAATATGCAGCTACATATAGCCTCTACCCCTCGATCTAGGATGCATATCCCTTTTCCATCTAGTAGTGTTTCCCCAACAAGAACAAGCAGGAAGAGAAAAAGAAAACCCACTACTCATTACAAAGAAACCCCTAATGAAATTGAAGAAGAAGAGATGTAGGTTCATCACTCCCCACATAGAGATTTTTAAGCTCCTCCTGCATATGCAATGGAATAAGTCCCTTGATCTACCAAAAACATAGCCAAGAGGGGGATGAAGTTGTATTTCCCTTTACCTGCTCCAGCAGCTAAGATCAGATTCATGAAGCCTTTTACTAGATCATTAGCCCACAAGGGAATTGTTGAAGAAGAAGTCTTACCCAAGGCTTCAGTTCCAAGGAAAGAGAGAGATAAATGTAGATTCGTTGAGAATCCTATTGTGGTCATAGATAGAGCCTCTATTCAGCAGAAATATTAAGGTAAATCCACTAAGAAACCTATTTAGTTTATCAACATCAACACTCCCCCTAGTAATCCCACTTTCAAAAGATTGATTGGACAACTCAGGGATGCTAGGAAATAAGTTGTTGATTAGAAGGAATAAATTTTGACTGAGAGAAGAAATATGAAGGAGCTTGTGGACATGTACAGTAAAACCCTTGATCTGGCAAATATTTCAGCAAGAAGAGGCCTTCCTCTGCATAGGAAAATTAAGACCTTGTACAGGAAAAACAAAATATTTTAGACCCAAAACAGAAATCTCAAAGAAGAATTGCAGCGTTTCAAGGATGAACTAGCCCAAAGGAACTTAAATGTTCTAGTACAAGCTGCAATAGAAAGAGATAAACCTAAAGTTAAGAGGAGTACCCCTGCAAAGGAAAAAGATGCAGCTATGGAAGAGGGAAGTTTTCCTGGAACAAGGAGGAGTGCTAGATTGATGAAGTAGTTGGGGGGATGAAAGATCCATTTTTGTGGGTGATCTCTTTTTGCAAGTTTGAAATGATCAAGGAAATATGATTTTTCCACCTATACAGGCATCTACAGGCTCCTATTCCATCAACTAAGTTTTTTTTGTTTTCGAAGAATTGTTACATCACACAGAAAAAACACAAAGATTCTGTAGCGCCATGGCGCTACAGAATCATCTATACAAGATACTCTGCAGTTGCACTACCAATGGCTCTACAAAATCTCCTAGACAAGCACAACAATGGTTCTATAGAAATTGCAGAGCTATTTCATAGGTGGCACTACAAAATATGAAGGGTTGTCTCATGGGAGGCGCTACAGAATCTGCAAAGTTGTTATACAAGAAGCGCTACAAAATCTGCAGAGGTTTTTTACAAAGGGCGCTACCGATTTGGCTACCAAATGAGTTACAAAATGGTGCTATGAACTATCCATTACAGTCAAAGGTTTGAATTCAGGACTCCTTCCTGATTTTTGATGATGTGGAGAGAATCAAGGATCACATGTGGCATCTTGGAAGCAACATATGATCTTGGAGGGACTTGGCATTGGAGAAGAATGTTGTTGTCACAGGGGAAGATCGAGGGTTAAACTCTAATAAAGCACCAACAATCCCTAACTATTGGCCCTTTCGGCAACACCTGTGAAGCAGATGCAGTCTCACCCGAAGTAGCAATAGGGGGTCGCAGGACACAGGTGTCTACAACCAGAGGAAATGTAAAGTAGATCCAAAACAAAAGCAGCACAACATCTATATATCATTTACCAACTTAAACCTACTTCACACAATTTTATCTCAGATCTAACACAATGATGCAATAAGAGAATAATCATAAGGAAAAAGAACACAACATTAATCACACAAAACACCAAGATATACGTGGTTCACCCTCTCTCTAGGGATATATCCACAGAACTGTGTTTTTTGATATTATATAAAACATACAGTTCTATCTACGCATTTATCTTGCAGATCTCTCTCTTCTTCTCTCTCTCTTTCTCTCCCCTCCCTGTGCACCCAGTTGCAGGGTTGATCTTCGCACCCATATGAAGATATTACAATACCAGAAGGCTCTGACACTCATCAATTCTCTCCCTCACAACAATAATCACTCAAACAACAATAACAATCAAAACCACAACAACCCACACCGATGAATGAACACGAACATCCAACTCTGAAGGAACCCATCCGACGTCCTCTAGAACTTTATTTATACATTACATGACATAGTTTAGGTGTTGAAACCCTAGATGCAAAACCCTAGGTGTATAAAACCCTAGGTCCTCTTTAACAGGCATTTTCCGGGCTTTGCCATCCTGTCTTTCCATCTTTCCCACGAAGTGATCCAAAGCATTTATTGGTGGATTTTTCTGCTTGCTGAGTTATCCAAGATCCATCTTGCTTGCTGATCTGTTCTCCTCGATATTCTCGTCCAATGATTTGTTTTCCCTTACTTCGCTCCTTATTTTCTTCTTCTTTATCCACTTTGACCTTATCTCAGTCAATGTGCCTTCCACATAGTTCACATTTTGTCGTTTCTCTTCCTTTTTCTTCACTTTATTCCTTAGTCCATACCTAAGTCCCAATAGGCCCCCAACACTCACCTGTGACTTGTCCTGAGGCACTGTAGATCTGAATCTTTTGTTTTACTTCGAATTCAGACTGCGCAACACAGCCTGTGCTTTCTGTTGAGTTCCTCCCCACTATTTGAAGACTGTCTTTTCTGTGTTTGGTACCCAGTTTCAACTGCACCTGGTACCTATACCCTTCTTCTTCTAGTTCTACCGAGAGCTTCGAGGAAGATGGTTTCCATAGTAAAATTTCAACCTGCTCCCATTCACCGATCCTTCCTTCTATTCTCCATTCAAAGTCTTCAATTGCATAGCTCCTCCTTCTGTAATGTAGGCCACCTCATATGGCCCCAATCAATGTGTTCTAAAATTCCCTTGATGCTTCATGAACTTTCTTTCATAAACCAATACCATATATCGTTGTTTAAAGGAATTCTTATTGATGTGTTTATCATGGTAAGCATTCTCTCATTCCTTCACTACCTGTTGATGGAATCCTGCAATAAATCTATCTTCCTCTAGCTCTAACAACTATGCAAGCCTATTTTTGACGTAACCTGCCCCTCACCGAGCAAGCCGCGCCCACCAGGACCTTCTTCAACCACGGGCCCGAAGAGTCTAAGCTCTTCCAACTCCCCTCGGGAGTCACGAGTCACCCATAGTAACTCCTTCGGCGATTCCCCCTCCTTCGGAAATCGGGATATCGCGACTCGGGAGTTCGCGGTTCACGCGAACACAATTCACATGCACAACAAAACCCCGACCCCCGATATGCTTCCACTTGTACCCCACTAGTGGTAGCGGTCCCACACGCCACATCACCTCCTTCGCTCGTGTGATCGGGGATCGTGGGATCGCGATTTCACCGGTCGCAATTGTCTTGCATTACAAAACCCCAAACCCTGATTCTCCGATGTCACGTGTCAACATCTCCTGGGGAGGCCTACGTCTTGACACATGTCTCCCTCTCGTTCTATCGGGATTTCGCGATTCGGGAGTTCGCACCTCCTGATACACAAGGTCACAGACCCTGCCAAAACCCGAATCTTGACTCCTCAAGATCTTCCGCCATGTGTCTTCCTGGAGATCGACGGCTCAGATCGATTCGAAGAATCACAACTCGCGATTCCTCGAGGTGTAGGACTCTCACCTTACCAATCCCCGAATGCCGAAACCCCGAAGTCCGATGGAATTTTTGGTTCTCCACACCTGTGTTCACGGGTATCTCCCGCGCAACTCCTCCACGATCGGACGGTCCTCGGGATTTCACAAAACTTCACTGGAGTTTCACGTCGTCGATTCTCTTCCTCTTGAAGAGTTCCTCCGCTTCGCCACCTTTGTCCTGTATGAGCTCCACTGGAGTCTGTTCCCACAACGACACAAAGGTATTCTTCCAGGCCTGTTCCTGAGATGCTTACAAGGAACTGCCCCTCCTGAGCTTTATCTCTCCCTGACTCCTTCAGAGACTCCTCACGCACTCTGCTCACTCTTCGACCTTCGACCACTCTTCAAGTGTTGAAGTTCTTCAAACCTCGTGCACTCGCCTGCAATAGAGATTTACGGCTTCCTTTTCTCAGACTAACTGCTGAGACTTCACGTCCAACCTGCACTCACCTGCACGGCTCGAACAACCCCACATAACCCTGGGCAACAGAGAACAAAAGTTCAGCTGCTTAGCCTCCTCGACGCACTCTATGCGGAGGAACTCAACTGCACTCTATGCAGGAATCTCCTGGCTCAAGAAGAGAAACAATTGGAACTCATTCTCTCAGGTTTCTAACCTGATATGCTATCACATACGCAACATATAAAAGATAAACATATAAGGAAGTAAGTATGCAAAAGCATAATATCAACAACACAAAGAGACTAAACACATCCATGGGATTGAATAAAATCTTTCCTATTAATTCAATGTCTGTACATGGAGGTTCTTCACAAGCTCTCTGCTCTGTTCTTCTTCCTTTGTCATGCTACTGCTGAATAATACAAGATGTGAATAATAATACAAAGGAGGGTGCCTATATTCCGTTTTCCCTCTCGAAAGATAAAACTGTCTAATCTACAATTAATTCCTATCTACCTGCATTTAAAACTGTTAAATGCCTCCTTATCTACATTATATTACAAATGCGCTCATCTTTGAATGCCTTTAGTAAACGACGGCGCAACAATACCAAGGTAAAATTCAAAATCAAAAAGGTTTGCTGGCTTGTCCAGCTGTACGTTCTCTTTCTCCTCGCGCTGGTTCATATGATGTATTGTGGATGTTGCAGATGCTCCTGCATCAATTTTTCACAGGGCCAGTGTCATCCATATCTGTGAATGCTGCAATTCGTAATCTAGGAACTAAATATTCGAGAGGAACAAATGCATCTAAACCATAAACCAACTTAAAGGGTGTTTTCATTGTCAGCTTCTTGCAAGTGGTTCTATAGGCCCATAACATTGTTGGTACTCGCAAATCCCAATCATATTTTTTCACACTACAAATATTCATCAACGAAGTCTCCAATATCTTGTTGAAAGATTCAACTATACCATTTGCCTGTGGGTGGTATGGAGTGCTCTTCTAGTGATGAACTTGAAATTTCTGAGTCAAGACTTCAATATTCTTATTAATAAAATGTGTACCTTGGTCACTCATAAGGATCTTCAAGCATCCAAACCTGGTTATGATATCATCAAATATGAATTGCATAGATGTAGCTGCACTACACTCCTTAACTTCTCTTGATTTTGCATGTCTGGTCAAATAATTTGTCACAGTAATGATGTATCTTGCTCTAGTGCACTTTCCTAATGGGTTGATAGGTCCCACAAAATCAATGGACCATTTATTGAATGCATGTAAGGTTAGATGGGGTGCTAAAGGCATCTCATCCCTTCTGGACGGTTTCCCAACTCTTTGGCATACATTGCAGGCTCTATAGTATTCCTTAGAATCTCTGTGTAAAGTGGGCCACCAGAGGCCAGCTTTAAGAATCTTTTGCGATGTTGCTTTTCCTACATAGTGTCCTCCTGCGATGCCTTCATGTGATTCTGCTAGAATTAGTGGTATTTTTTCCTCCATAACACATCTCTTCAAGATCTCATCAGGTTCCATCTTATATAGTTTTCCATCTATCAGTGAAAAGTTGGCAGCACAAACTACCAACTGTTTCTTCTGAATGATTGTATATTCACGAGGTGCCATTCCTGTTGACAGGAACTAAACTATCTCGACGAAGTGATCATCAACCTTCTTGATGGAAAACAATTGTGCATCTGGTACTATCCTCCAAACTAGTAAGTTCCTCTCCATGTTATAACATGGACAAGTGGTCAGGTCCCTTGTTCATTCTCCTTTGCTTGACCACAATTTCAAAATCATATTCCTGGAATAGCAGTAGCCATATGCATATTCTCCCCCCCAGCATTGTCCTGCTGACTAGGTATTTCAATGCAGAGTGATTAGTGAACATCTTAAAGTGTCCTCCCAACAAGTAGTGATGAAACTTTTGCAGCCCATACACCATGGATAAACCGTCTCTCCCAGTGGTAGTGTAATTTATCTCAGCTGTTGAGAGATTTCTGCTAGCAAAGGATAACATATGGTCAATATCTCCTGCTCCAGGTTGTGATAGAACTTCTCCCAATGAAATAGAGGATGTATCGACATGCACATGGAATTCCTTACTCAAATCTGGGAAAACCAAAATAGGCGTAATAACCATTTTATATTTCAGTGTCTCGAAGCTTTGTTGACATACTTATGTCCAGTGAAATTGACAATATTTCTTCAAAAGATTCTCCATGGGTGTTTTTATCTGTGCATATCTTTTAATGAACTTCCTGTAGTATCTAGTATGCCCCAACATAGTTCACAACTGTCTAACTGAAGTAGGGGGGGTAGATCAATGATAATGACAATCTTGGATGGGTCTACCAACAACCCCTGCTTACACACGATATGGCCTAGAAGAACTCCAAAGGGTGAAAATAAGATGCATTTCTTTAGGTTCAGGGCAATATGACATTGCCTCCACTTATCCAAAATTAGTATTAAACATTCAATATGATTTTTCAATAAGCTAAAAACAATCCAATCATCAAAATATGCTTGCAGAAATTTATGTAAAAACTTCTTGAATGCTTCGACCACCACCCTAGAAAATATGGCTGGTGCATTCTTCAATCCAAAAGGTATCACCATTTACTGGTAGGATCCCCATTCTATTGAAAATGTGGTCTTATGGTGATTTTCCTTGGCAATCCTGATCTGGTGATAACCTGAAAATCCATCTGTGAAGGAGTAGACTTCCTTTCCTCCCCCATTATCTAACACTTCATCTGTAAATGGTGTAGGGAATGGATCATGAAAACATGCATCATTCGATTTCCTCAAGTCTACATAGATTATGATCTCTCTTGTCTTCTGGGCTTGAACCACCATAGGATAATCCATTATAACTCTTCAACATGTTCTATGATTCCTTCTTCTAACATTCTATCTAATTCAATCTTGACTTTCTACTTATATTTGGGATTCAATCTGTAGGGTCTCTGTTTGACTAGCCTTGCATCAGGTTTTAGGGGAATCTTCAGTTCTCCCATGGGCCCTTTAATTCCCTTCATATCAGTGAACTTGGTTGTAAACAAGTCCTAATATTCATGTAGTACATATGTGATCTTATCAATAGTGGCATCATCCCAATAATCTCCAACGTTGGCTAGCTTAGGTGCTTGCTCTGTCCCAATGTTGACTTTCTTGATTTTAATTGGTTGTCTAATAAAAGGTAGTTAGACTCTTGGTCCTTCTATGTCTCTCTTTCCTTCCGTTTCTATGATGTTCACATTCCTAGTATCATCGCCTTCATCGGCATTGATATTGTAACATCCTTGCAATTTCTGAAGAGGTGCAATCCATTCATCCTCATCTTCCTCAATAGGGAGTTTAGGTGCCTCCTCAAATACTTTCTGTCTCACAACTTGTAAATATTGATCGACCATAGGGTTTTGACCTTCAAATAAAAATGTAGCTACAAAATTTTGATTCATACCTTGCCAATCTGCAGTGGTGAGGCACAGTTCCACTTGAAGATACAAGTTAATAGGTGTTGTGTCTAGCATGTTAATGAATTTATGCACCCAATTCTCTTGAGGAATGTTTCTCCAGGCTTCCTCACAACTTCGCACATGGTCTTTCAGATAGATTTGACCTATGTATCTAACTTCACACCCTTCTACTTGATCTGAGAATCGAACTGTCATCAAAGTATGACATTTCACCCAGTCTGCGATGTTATGCTTGTATGTTCCCCACCATCTTCCTGGAATTGATTTCAAGGCCTCATCCAGTGCCAACAGTCTCTATTATACTAGTACAATTTCTTCAAATTCCAATACAAATGTTTCTAAATGATTTAAACCATCAAATGTGGGAAAATTATTGACTGTTGTGTTGATCCAACGAACTTCCCTGGTCAGTATATCATATATCCACGCAAAAAATTCATACATTTTGTTTTGCTAGTTCTCTAGTGGTTCTTATGAATCTGATGAACATGCACTGTCACTTCACCAACTTAAATTCCCATCTGTTCTAGGATTAATGTAATCCTGTTGTCTTGCTGTCAATTTGTATATATTCTCTAGATCGTATGCGTGGTCTTATTATTTCATGGGCTATGTGTATCTGTGACCTTCATCAAGATACAGAGGTGCAATGACCCTAAGGCCATCACCTTCAAATGTCATTCTTATTTTCTTTAAGTCAACAAGAGTAGAATTATTGAAACCCCAATCAATTCCTAACAGTGCAGGATAAGGACAATTGTCATCAACTATCTCAATTACTTCAAAGTCTACAAATGTTCTGACTCCGTCGAGGTCCATAGGGACATGCTCCATCCTTCCAAAGGGGCTAACTGCCTACTGATTATGCATCCTAAGCCTGATAGGGGAATAAATCAACTTAGGTTTTCCCATCAATGCCCAGGTCTTCTTCATCATGACATTGACTTCCGACCCTAATTCAAGGACCACATAAACTATATCATAATATCCAATGTGAGCATTAAAGTGTAGTTCCTTATTTTTCCTTCTCTTTTTAGATACATGTACTTCTCTACTCAGTAAGGGATCTACCTTTCCTAGCTCATACTATCTAATCAAATTTTGTAGCTCTTATACATCTCTTTCATGATTTATTAAATTAATGCAAGTGCATAAGAATTCCATAAGCTTACTTACCTCTTTTCCTTCTTTGGGCGAAGCAGACTGATCAAATTCCAGAGGCATTCCACATTCTCTTACTTCTGGTTGTGGTTTGATTAAGAAGCCTGATCTCTCCCAAATTATTTTCTTCCCTCTTCAAATGTTTGTTTGTCTTTCCTTGGATCAAACTCTTGTGTCTTCTCTATAGCTCTTTTGACCCTTGATTCCTCTGTAGTCTTCCCTAGGGTCACCCTGTCTTCTCTTATAGAAACACCTCCTCTAGTGATAAAAATGACTCGACGATCCACTCCGCGAGGTTCTGCTGAGATTAGTTGTACTTTTTAGTTTCCTCCTCATCTCTCCTGAAGCTTGGCTAACAGAGCAGGATAATATTATATGACATGTTCAAATGAGTTGTAGTAACTGCAAGTGGTACAAGGGTTCTGATAGTCCCTTGCCAAGTGGCCTGGCTGCGCATAGTTATAACAAATGATATGACCTCGACCTCAACCCATGCCTCCTCTGAATCCTCTTCCTCTGAATCCACCATGAGGGTTGAATTTTCCTCTTCTTGGGGAATTAAACTGCGTAGTGTTTCCCTCTTGTTGCATCTCTCCTTGAATCCTATATGTATCTCTCGACCTTTCATGCAAGAGATCATACTCCCTATAGTCCTTCTCATCATGCCCCACATATTTACAGAATTTGAGTAAATATTTGTAGGTGTCTTAAAATATTTTTTCATTTAATAGAATTCACTAGGGTGATGTCTATTTCTGCATACCTCGCACCAAGGTAGAGTAACCTACTTCAGCGGGATCAGAGGTCCATAAGCCAAGTATTCATGAAATAGGGGACAATTCTCCTTATCATGGCCTTCTGAATTGCATTTGATACAACATGTGTCTTCTCTTTTATCTTTTCCCTTATCTTTCTTCATATCTTCGACCTATAGAGATAAGCTAGTTAGATGACTCAAAATTTGACTCATACCTAAGATGGATTCTCCCGTAGGGGATGACTCTAGTTTCATGGAGATCTCCAATGCTTTATCCTACGAAGCAATCTTCTGCTGCATCAGAGGGACTCTAATGTGTGGCAAGAGGGAAATAATGAACCATTCCTTGTTCTACTCATACGGGATATGAAAACTCAATCATCCTGTCAAGGTCTTAAGCCTTTGATCAAACTCCCAAACAAGTTCAACTACTTTCTTCTTGATTTCTTTCAGCTCTGTAATGCACTGTGATTCTGATTTGGGTTTCTTGAATTCAGAAATCAACGCATTCTTAATGAAATTTAGTGGTTTCGGCTGTGCAACTCCTTGGAAAATTTTTATGTACCATCTCAGCGCACAGTCTCTTAGGGTACTAGTAAATTGATCTCTCTTAAAAACTTCATCATTGACATTCTTAATACTCCATACGACTTCGCATAGAAACCAGTGTTGATCAGGATATTCAGATCCATCTCCCCTAAATGTGGGTAACCTCATCTCATCTTCCATAGATCTTCCTAGGTTTCTTGATCGAGTATGTCCTGAACTGCTTGTAAAAATGCTCTGAGTGCTCTGATAACTCTGACTACTCTAGTTACTTAACACTGCTAAAACAACATGAGGAGTAATAGTACTTAATTCAGTAGTTGATGTAGTTCCTAAAGTTTTTGATTCTTCATAACGATTTTCTTTAGTCTTCACTTCCCCTACCCTAGCGGGCTCTGAATGTTACTTGTTCACTAACTCTTCTTCTTCTCCATTGTGGAACCCTTCATCCCGTGCTAATGGTTTGTGTTTCTTCTCAAACAAGTTCACAAGAGGAACTTATCTGAAGGTTCTCCCACTGCGTGTATTTCCAATCTCTGTGTCGCTGTAGCTGTCTGAAGTCTTGAACATTACATTTTCACTATGACCAACTACTATATCTTCAAGATGTTCTTTTCATGCAATAACATCTTGATATTCAACTTCAAAAAGTGTAAAAAGATTCCTCTAGGTTCCTTAAAGAAATATCTCTCTTCTTGGCTATATGACTCTACTCTATCAATACAAAACTCAGTGATGTACCCTCCAATGTTGCTATCAAACCAGTGAACTACGGCTCTTGACACGTCATTATCAACTCTCTTTACCTTCTTTATCAATGTTGACTTCCAAACCATAGGTGGTCTAGATATGATCTCAAACTGAGTATCTTCTAATCTGGCTATCCACTCGTATAGATCCTTATGAATTCCTCCAAATAAAATCTCACGTATATCGGTAAATATATACCTTCCCAACCAGTCCTTTGTACTAAGATTAGGGTTCTTGTTCTAGGCTTCCGTGAAGTCCCTTTTCTTGTTCTTCTATCCACTTATGAATCTCTTTCTTCGATGGGAACCACCTTGACATTCCCTCAAGAAGATCTCAGTCCCGTCAATAGAACCATTTGTTGGTACATGGGAATACCAAGGGTTCAGCTCTAACAAGACACCAACAATCCCTAACTATTGGCCCTTTTAGAAACACCTACGAAGGAGATGTAGTCTCACCCGAAGTAGCAATAGGGGGTTGCAGGACACATGTGTCTACAACCAGAAAAAATGAAAAGTGAATCCAAAACAATAGGAGCACGACATATAGATATCATTTACCAACTTAAACCTCATTCACACAATTATATATCAGATATAAAACAATGATGCAATAACAAAATAATCAGAAGGAAAAATAACACAACATTAATCACACATAACAACAAGATATACGTGGTTCACCCTCTCACTAGGGCTACGTCCACAAAATTGTGTTTCTTGATATTATTTAAAACATACAGTTCTATCTCCACTCTTAGATTGCAAATCTCTCTCTTCTTCTCTCTCTCTTTCTCTCCCCTCCCTGCTTATCCGGCTGCAGGTTTGTTACAAGATAAATCAATATATGCGGACACTGACAGATCTCCCTAGATCCACCTGGATCTAGAACAAAAAGGGACAGGACTTGACTCTTTCTCTAAGTTGCATTCATTGAATCTACTACCAAGAAGGAGTGAGTGACATACCTTTATATCGCTTCCTTAGGTATCTGTTATTCCTACTTCTCTCTGGTGCTCTTGTGAGATCAGGTCCAAGACAACACAAACCAACCAAAGTGAAGATAGAAAAGTATATTCAATGTAAACCTATGCATATGATCAAGGACTTATGCAATAAAATAAGAGTGATTTTATGGGAAAGGGACATGCTGCTGTATTATATTAAATGAAAGTAGAAGATACAACCAGATTGCCTTGATGTCACAAGCTTCCTTTTAGTGGCCCTTGGTTCCAACACACATACTTTCTCTATACTTGCATGAAGAAGATCCAGTACAACTTGATAGACAAATAGAGTCTTCAAGCTTCAATCCAAACAAGGTTCTTCAGACAATTCTTTCATCAATTCTCCATTCAATCTTGCTTAATCTCTTCCTTGAGAAACCCTTCATTATATAGGAGAAGGAGAGATGGTTAAAGGGATGAGGATGATCCCACTAAATCTGAGAAGTTAGTAGGATGCCAACCATGTGAATGCCAACTCATTTTCTAAAAGATACTCTTCTAGAACCTTTGTAACTTCCTCTTCCTTTTAATCTTCAAAACAGGTTCACACCCTACCTATAGAGCATACTGCGAACACCTCGTAGGCTAGGTATAGGGTTGCCTGTGAGAATCAAGATTCTTGCACACTACAACATAGTCAACCTGCGAACTCATCTTAAAAATATGTTTTTTGGAAGAAGACAATAGTCACTTTTATTAGGAAAAAAGTCCTTATGAGAGCCTAAACATATAACTTTAGAGACATCACCAGAGTGGCCAAAATAATTTGTTACAGAATGCCCCCCAAAGTATGAGGCTAGAACTCATGACAGTCGAAATACTTTGTAAAATGCGTGTGTGTGCCAGAAACAAGGATCACACCTAATAAAAAACCTGCAAACAATCAAACATCTGCAGAATATAATACCAGTTCTGAGGTAGGCATTCCCATGCTCAGACAAAAAATGAATGAAATAATAAATGCAGGCCATGGACACCAATCATACACTGTGGATCCATGTCACCAAAATACCACATAGCCACCAGGAATACACTATGGATCTATGTTTTTAGAATACGCGGATTAGGACATAGCCACGTGACATACAAAGTAGATCCATGTGTCAATACAAATCATAAATACTCCAACGCGGCTTGGGCCAAAAGATAAGACCTAGGGTATTCAATCTTGTTGTCTGAAAAGTATGAATATAACCATGTGATTACATGTGTCGAAGTCGAACATGGTAGAAACCACTCGATTATCGGTCATTGATGAAAACTGTTAACAAGTGCGAGGTAAATCACCATTCATGTCAATGACTCCCAAGGTACCTAAGTACAATTCGAACAAATGTGAATAAATGAACTAAAGTCGAACATTTGGTAGAATATCTCGATCATGGACGAATGATGTGAATCCACTGTCGAAAGTGAAGAGACCTACCATTAAGGCATGCATGTTCTAAGGTACTAAATGATTTCTAAGTCTTATTCCCGGATAATGAGTTACAGTCGATGGAAAAAGGATCATCACAGGAGGGCCTTGATGTATCCCCAATCAATGACATGAAATAAGTAATAGATTTTGAGGGCAAGTCAAAGTATGGATATGATTTGAAATGGACACAAGGAAGGCTGACATGGTAAGAATGGACAACCATAGATGGTCGACTCAATGGAGGGCTTGTTTGGACTGCTCTTGAACATATGAATGACACAACAATGGTCTTGGAAGCATTGACTCAAAGACAACCCAAGATATGACCTTGTAGGAAGTCAGACGAGAGACAAAAGTATTTCCCAACCCAGATTCAAATGACGAACAGGGAGTTTCATGTTCAAGAGAGACACTTACCACCACTAATAGAAATACTGAAACATATCCCTTTCCCAAAATTTCCCCCACCATTTCTGGTGAGTACCTCTTTATTTTTACACAAGCTTGAGGAGGATAATGTATGCTTGTTGATGTAAGCTCATCCTTCGGATGAGTCCCTCAGAGTCTATTTAACCAACCCTAAGAAGGAGTGGTTCGATCCCGTAAGGGCCTTTCGATGTTTGTTTAACGAGTCCAAAGATAGAAAACTCGGGCATTTTTCATGTTTTGAGAGTTTGAAAAACACTTAAAGAGAAACTCTCCCAGTTCCTTTTTCATAAATTAGTTTGATGAGACCAAAAAAGTGATAAACTATCGTCCATCGAATGTTTTCTTCAAATACTTTTATGAGCATGAAAAGAACAAGATTGCTCGGTAATCTTTTCATTTTATGGAGTGTGAAAAGAGCTTAAAGGATACTCCCTTGTTTTCGTCGTTTTTGTGTTACCATAACAAGTACGAAAAGATGACAAAAGTATACTCGGTTATGTTCTCATGTATTTTCGAGTGTGAGAACGAATGAATACTGAGCTTGAGGTTTTCCTTAAAAAACCCTAAAAAGGTAATCATTCATGTGATGAATATAAAAAAGAGAAAAAATGCCTGTATACCGTCGTTTGGACTTCTAGGTCAACTATCTGCAAAAAACCATACTCACAAAACCATTAGGGTATTAGGTTTTTAGACAAAAGTAATAAAAATAACATAAAAATCAACGAAAAATAGTAAAAAGGTGAATAAATATGGGTAAAAGGGGTTTTTTTACCATTTCATTGTTGCTTTTCCAAAAACTTGTCCAACTCACCTCCTTTTTTTTTCTCAAATTTCATTGGTCGATCGCGGGAGCTACAAGTGATCACTTAGCAAACGGTTCCAACCAATGAGGTAATCTCTTGATTTTTCAACTTTTCCATGGTTTACCTGTGATGTTTATTGGCAATTTTAGAGTTTTGAGTCCATTTTAGGGTCGGTAGGTGCACTCAAGAATTCTCGCAGGTGGGCCATTCGGGACCTGTGAGAATCTAAGATTTTCGCAGGTGGGCTTCAGTGCACCTGCGAGAATCTCGCACTGTGCAAAAGATTCACTTGCGAGGGCCGAAAAAGTAGATTTTTGTGTGTGGTTTTGCTCAATAAAAATTTGTTCAAGAGGTTAAAATGAGTTTTTGACTTGCCTCTCATGAATCCATTGTAGGTATTGATCATCACAATGTTGGAATGGAGGGAAAGGGAACACAAGGAGGATTATGCCATTGCCAAAAATGATCCGTGTACAGTTGCTTCTCTCTGGGAATGTGGGGTCTTAAATTTTTTTAGGATCCTGGGTATGAGAGCCCAACTCAGGTTGTTAGAGTACTTGGTCCACATGTGGGATGTGGAACAATAGGTATTTCATGTAGGGGTCCACATGCTTTCGCTAGATATTGAGGATATCTATTTTTTGACAGCATTGTCACGATGTGGATCCCATGTGACTTTGACCTTAGGTAGGGGTGGTGGACTTCCTATGAGAGAGTATGTTCATCGACATTGTGTTCCTCAGGCAGAGAGAAGCAAGGGTAAGGTCTCCATTTGGGGGGTCCAAGATTTGACCCTACAGACTATCTTTTTTACCATTTTATGCATGGATGGGAGTGTGGCTCTACACATGGCTCTCCAGAGCTATTTCCAATACGAAAAAGAGTGCATAGAGCCTTGGGTTTTTAACTAGTCGGATGTGGTTCTCCGCAGCATGAAAAGGAAATTGACCAAGTGTAGAAGGGGAAACCTAAAGAAGTTTGGGTATGGGTTGATTTTGGTGTCTTTCTTCCTTGAGAGGGTCCCATTGTTGTGTCTACATGTAGATTGGGGTTTACCAGCTCCACAGGATCCGAGGATGCTGAGGTGGTGTAACCTCATGGCTCGGCATGTAGCAGGGCTTATAATCAAATATAATGATTCTTTTTTGACTGGTTGAGACCCCATATGTTGATGATCGATGACTACGCATATGATGGTTTGGATTTTCGAGGAGATCTGGATTAGGTCCTGCCTGAGGATGTTCAATGGGGTGACTTAGGTGAGAAGTGCACATTTTGTTTTTTTAAATGTTTTTTCAAATTTTATTATATAAAATGGTTTTATATTTTCGATCCTGATTTTTTTTTTTTTTTGACAAAACAGATGTGGGGCTGTATCGACCGCCAGGGACATCTCCCATTCAGAGGTGAGGAGAAGTGGCTCCAGTGGAAATATGGGATGCTGAGGACTATGAGATGATTGAAAAAAACTTAGAGGGACTGACTGCAGATTTCCCAGACATCACTATTGGAGAGATCCCAAGACGTTATTAGCCCCATACTGTGGGCGTGTCCGAGTCTCTTAGTCAAATTCTCTGTAGGGTAGCTCAAGTAGTTGTATGTTATCATGAGCATCATACACGACGCTATTTTGTGGAAGCTATGGGCTTCATATTTTGAGATTTTGATCTTTGGACAAAAACTTTTTGTAAAAACTTTTGATCATTATATACATATATACGGCTTCTACAGGCTTATTTTGTGTTGTATAATACATGTGATGTGTGATTGGTTCATAAATGCCCCAAATGTCTATCTAACACATAATTAGCTAAAGCATCAGTCAATGTATTTAGACATATAGGAATGTGTTGATATTCGATATAATCAAAATAACGTTCCAAGAGGCGAATTTGTAAATATACTCGTAATAAAGTAGGACTTCAGATAGCATAGATATTACTTAAATATAGTACTATTAGCTGCAAATCGATTCGTATAACCAGATGAAAGATATCAAGTGAAATAGCATCAATCAACAATTCGATGATGATGCTATATTTTGTGATATTATTGGTTGCACGATCAAGGAAAAACCCTTGTAGATTGATGAGTTTGTTTGTAGGTGCGTAAATTTCCCATGCAACAGAAGCTAAGTTTTGAGTACTACGACTAGTGCCATTGACAAAGCTAATGTGGGGTAGTGAAGACTCCGACATCTGGAAACCAAGTTCAATGCATGGTAAGCGGTCGAGGGAAGAAACCAAATAATGGAAAAGAACACTAAATTAACACACAAAAAGTATGATACAATAAAATACAAGAACTCATGAACAAATGATCTAAGCATAGTACTTCTTTAAGTAAAGCCCATTTCTAGGTTCACTCAAAGGGATACCATCATAGTCCACTAACTCATAGGCTCCTTTTTCCAACACCCGTCTGACGATATAAGGACCTCGCCACATAGCCTCAAATTTTCTGGCTCCTAACAAATCTCGATATTGTCCATAAAGGAGAACTAGATCTCCTTTAGAGAAAACACATGGTTTGACATGTTTATCATATTGATATTTGATGCGTTTCTTCTGGGTTTCTATAATTAGGTTGGCATCACGACGGGTTTCATCTAGTTTCATAATATACAATAGACGTTCTTCTTCAGCGTAAGTGTTTGGGAGAAGTTCAATGACGAGCTTTAGAGATGGTATCTCACAATCAATTGGGAAGATGTCTTCTATACCATAAACCAACTGGAAAGGTGAAAACCCAGTAGTAGACTTGACAGATGTCCGGTAAGTCCACAATGCTGAAAACAACATCGTGTGCCAACTAGTTTTGTGAATCCCTATCATTCGTCGAATCATGTTAATTAGGACTTTTTTTATTGCTTCAACCTGGCCATTGGCCTGTGGGTATTAGGGTGTTGAGTTTTCATGGCGAAGACCCAACTTTTCGTTGAGTTCAAACATCATGAAGTTTCTAAAGTGGATACCATGATCAGTAGCGATAGCTTGAGGAACACCAAACCGAGTAATGATGTGATTGAATATGAATAGTGCTGCAGTCTTTCTGGTATTGTCGAATGTTAGCATCACCTCAGCCCATTTCATAAAATAATCTATGGATACAATAATGTATCCATGCCCCCTGGCCAAGTGAGGGTGACATGTCATGAAATCGATACCCCATTTCACAAAAGGTCCAATTGAGACTACAGGGTGTAGAGGAGCAGGGCGTGATCGTATTTTATTGTTGTAGGTTTGGAAAGGGTTGCATTTTTTTGACAGCATTAATACAATCATTGAATAAAGAAGGCCAAAAATACCAAACTCATAAGATCTTCTGGGTAGTAGCATACCCAGACATGTAACCACCACATGCTCCAGAATGGAATTCATTCAGGGCTTTCTCGGCTTCGTCAAATGTGAGGCAACGTCGAAAAATGGAGTCAATCCTACGACGACAAAGAGTTTCACCAAGGATAATATACTGACGGGCTTGGTAGCGTATGCAATGGTGGTCAGTGCTAGACAAATCGGGCTGGAAATTTTGGGTCTAGAGATATATGATGATATCCCCATACCAAAGGTCATCGGAATTGATCATAAAAAGGGATTCATCAAGTAATGAATCCTCTGCTACATTTTTCATCTCAGAACAGGGAAGGTTGCATATAAATTCAGTAAACACCAAGGATTTCTTGGACTTAGCGCATTCAAATTCTAAGTCAAAATCCTGGAGTATTACGATCCATTTGGAGTATTTTCCCCCTAGTAATTGGCATGTAAGAATGTGTTGCATAGGGTTGCAGTTGGAAATCACAATAGTCTTGTGTAAAAGGATATAGTGCCATAAACATTGAACATCTTGGATAGCGGCCAAGGCCAGTTTTTCAACATGTAAATACTTGGTTTCGGTAGTCGTGAGACTTCGACTCAAATAATAAATGACATGTTCATCATGAGAATCATCCTCCTGGACTAGAACCATAGCAATGGTAGATTCTGAGGATACGAGATACAAGAAATAATGTCGACTGTAATTGGGTGGGAAAAGTAGTGGGGTACAGGTTAAGGTCAGTTTTAAAGCATCGAAAGCTTTGTTGGCAGTGGTATCCCATACAAATTCAGAACCTTTCTTGAGAAGTCGAGTAAAACCAAGAGTTAACTCAGCATAGTTTGGGATGAAACGACGTAGAAAGTTTGCCTTCCCTTGCAAACATTGTAGCCAATGAAGTGAGGAAGGAGGAGGGAGATTGAGAATTGCCTCGACCTTCAAAGGATCTACCCTGATCCCTTTATGTGAAAAAATAAAGCCTAGAATTCGGCCATATTCTACACAATTTTTTTTTTTGTGGGGATTCAAGCGTATATGGTAAAACCGACAGGGAAGGAAAATGGTGCAGAGGTGTGTTGGATGATCTACATGGTGTATGGAATGAGATGGTAAGTCATCGAGATATGGTTGTACAATGTGCTTTATATCATGAAATTCATAAGACATATCACATTGAAAAGTTGCCCCGACATTCTTTAAACTGAAGGGAAGTTTCTGGTAGGTGAAAGTTCCCCAAGGACAAATAAAAGTGGTCTCATGTTGGTCTACGGGTATGATATTGATTTGATTATATCCAGAGAAACCATCCATCAGAGAGAAGATTTCACTTTTGGAACAATCATCGATGATCTGGTCATTGAAGGGGGTAGGGAAGTTGTCTTTAGGACAAGCTTTATTAATGTCTCTATAATCAACGCACATGTGGATTGTACCTTGTTTCTTGTTAACCGGAACAAGATCGGAAACCCAGTTAGTTAGAGCCACAGGGTAAATAAAGCCAACTTTGAAAAGTTTCTCAACTTCAAGATTGATAGCGGATGCTTTACGTGGGTGGACAAGAAAAAGTTGTTTTCGGACGGGTTTAGCGCCCGGGTATGTCTTAATCTCATGTACAAAAATGTCGGGGTCAAAACCCGACATGGCTCCATAGATCCATGCAAAGACGTCACATAATTCTTGGAAAAGAGACTTGTAGGTGACAACTTTGTCATGGGAACACAAAGATCCAATATGCACATTTTAGACAACTCCAGGTTTGATGGATATGTCGAGGGGGATGGTGGGTGAGATATTACTTAAGTTCCCTTCATAGAACATATCATGTGTAGACTAAGGAATGGTAGAAATGATGACAACGGTCGACGGGGTTGAGATCCAATGGTAACTCTCAATGGTATGTTGTTCCAGGAAGAGGCTGGAACGATGATGTCCATCATTCCAAGGGGTATCTTCCATGGACATAACAAACATAATCATCTCGTTCGTAGGAAAAATGATGCGGAATGGATCCAGAGATAAATCACCAAGAGAGGGGGTAGAAGGGGTTTCCGATTGAATGGCTTGATAAGAGGATTCGACCGGACTCAAAGGAATTTGGTTTCCATAACAAAGATGATCACCAAAGTTGGGTACTATCCATGGGTCATAAGACACAAGGGTTTCTCAAACAGAGGTGGAAATCATATTGATCAAGACGACGAATGGATGTGGAACATCGGGTGGTGGAATGGGAAAAGTACCCATCAAAGAGGAATCTTTAAGAAGACCGACACTGACATTCTCATATCCAGGGGGTGTTTTTGCAATGAAAGGTATGTTGCCAGTACGTGCATCGGAGTGAAATAAGGCCAATTGGTCCACCATAATTACTTTTCCTTGATTTGGGAAACGTACGACATGGAAAAGAGTGGACACAACTGCACACATGGAATCGATCTAGCTATGGCGAAGTAGAAGGTTGTAATCGAGAGGAGCGTCAAAGACCTCCACTTCAAGGTTGACTGTTTTTCCTTCAAATGTAATAGGCAACGAAGGGAGGACACCGTAAGTCTTAAAAGCATAGCCATTGAAGGATTTGAGCGTGTTGTGGGATTTGGTTAAAGGAGGAGATCCGATGGCTTTCCAACAGGTAATAGACATGAGACATGTCGAGGCACCCTCATCAATAACTGTGCTATAAATGTTCTTATCGGAGACAATAACTTGTATTTGGAATGCGAGTTGAGGGGCTAACCTTGGAATGTGATCTTCTAAGTCAAAAGTTATTAAATTTGTATCGGTAGGGTTGATTCCACCAATAGATTTCAACAGTGACTTCCATTATATAGGACAACTCTGAAGGACTTTGAGGGATGACATCGCGGACAATGCTTGGGCCAGTTCGACGAAAATACTATAGTTTTGGGCAGTATGTGCATGAGGATTGAAAGCAGATTTTTGGACAACACCCTTTGGGGCAGGGCGAAGAACTGTATCTAGGCTCGGTCATTTGAGATGAAGAGGACCGTTGGTAGGTGGAGTCATGGGATATGGTTGAACTAATGAAGGAAGTATTTCATCAACCTTCTCTTTGGAGGAAGAATAATCTTTGGCTCGAGTGGTAAGTGTGATGTCATTCTTCTTTGAATCACCTGTACACATTAAGACATAGGATGTAGTGGAGGGGGAAGGTTGGTCATGAATGACCAATTAGGCCTGTTGTTGAGAAGGGAAGGGTTGTGACAACATAGCCAAAGTAGGTAGTTTCGGGGTCCCTTGAAGGAACTTAGTAACCTTGGCTCGTCTTGGACACTCCTTAGTGTAGTGATCATCACCATATATAAGACAAGGGTATCGGGATTTGCACTTATCCTTATCATCAACAGGTTGTGTTTTGGTCTTCTCAAATTGCGGATTATTTTTATCCTCCTTGTTCTTACCCTTCCCTTTTTTGGATTTATTTTTTCCGGTGGGGGTAGATTGAACAGAGTTCACCTTAGAAGTCTTTCCAGTGGGAGGGGTAGGAGACAGAGCATTTTGAACATTAGAAGAAATGGATTTGGGGTTGTTTCTAGAGGCTTGGACAGAATGGGGTTGGGCATGGAAAGTTCCAATCACACCGTTAGCTGCATGAGAAGCAGTAGGAGTAGTTGAAGTAGTAGAAGTAGAAGGATGAGGTGTGTCAGGGAGTAAGTCATAAAGAGTACCCATTTGTGAGTAAACGAGGTCGAGGTATTGAGCACAACTGATCGCTTGTTCTTCTGTGACAACTCCACCCATGGAAATGTCACGAGCGATGTCATTCATGAATGATTTCATGAACCACTCTGCCAACAACTGATCAGGAAGTTCGAGTTTGATGAGACATCGTCTCCATCGCCACTCATGAATGTGATCAAAGATATGAGTGGCTTTGGTTTGTTTGAAAGAACTCAAAATTTTGGTTCCCATTTCATAACGGATCGGTAACTGGTAGTGGGTGAGGAAAGCCATAGTGAGGGTGTTGAAGTTGGTGAAGAACCCTCATGGTAATTCTATATACCACTTCGTGGCGAAACCTGTGAGAGTTCGCTGAAAAAGGAGTAAATGAATAGAGTCATCCATCAAAGAGTTGGATGAACACCAAAGGTGAAAAGTCATTACATGATTATTCTAGTTTTGTCCTGGTTTACCATTGAATTTAGGGATGTCCGATGGTATTTTGGTCGGTATCGCGGGCCATTGAGGAGAGTGACAAATCAGATCATTTAAAATTCTCGATAGATAAGGGAGGTCCATGGTGGCTAAGAAGGGTAATTGTCTATTCACGTGTGGGTACTAGTGACTTTTGGGAGGAAGTCCCATAGGTATACCAGTAGGACCATAGGCAGTTTTCATATAATGTGAAGATCTGAGAAGATTCGGTTGTTGGTGTAGAGGCAGGTAATTTTTAGGGTTGTATTGGTCGGGGTAGTTCCTTTGAACAGGGGCGTGGGGTTGAGCATTTGAGTCAAAAATAGGATTGGATGTACCTGGATATGGTTGGCCTATACTAGAGGGTATGAAGGAGCTAGCTTGAGGCTGTTGCCCCCCATTCGAGTGAGGATTATTTTGGATAAGATAGTTCCAATACTCGACCAAGGATGGAGGTATGTTTTTTCCATAGGGTGGGGTAGGTGGGGGTTGCCCTCCGATTGGGGGTTGTGTCCCAATTGGGATTTGTCCTACAAAAAGGGATTGGGTTTGGCCTCCTTGATGAAATTGTCCACCGACAGGAATATGGTAATTAGGTGTGAAATATAGGATGGTGCCACTAGGGTCGGTGTCTCCGATAGAGGATGGAAGAGGTCCTCTAAAAGGGAGTCGAGGAAGTGTCAGAATGAAACCAGGAAAGAGATGGTGCCAAGAAGGAGTGGAAATGCCAGGAGTCCCGGATGGGATTTGTGTAGGAGTGGGAATAGAAGCATTCAATGCATGATATCCCAGAGGAAGTGTTGGGGTGAATCTAGGTGAAATCGGCATGCCAATGGGAGCTTGGCTAGCCACCGTAATCCCGATGTGAGGACGCATAGTATCTGGGACCATTATGTAATGGACCATTTGTAGGGGGATAGTCAAGATGTGGTCAGCTGGTGGAGCATATGAACCAGGAAAATAATAGGCAGTAGTAAAAGGTATTGCATTTGGATTGGATGTTTCGGGCAACTCAGGTGTGACAGTGATATCAACACCTACTCCTGAGCCAAAGAGATCCCATCTAAAAATGCCATTAGTCTAAAAAGGATCTTGACCCTCAGGTCCTATGAAAGGCCTGCTTGGTAATCCAGAAGACTCAACAACTATTTCTCTGGAATAATTCACTCGAACAATACGTCTCACAGAGTCTGAAGGAAGTCGGAAGTCCTCTCGAGAATTGGTAATTCATAACCATTCTAAAGAGTTAGTTCTTTTGACTTGCGGAGTGGCAATGTCTTGGATTTCACTCTGTTGAGGAGAGCCCTCTGGTGAGTTGGTAGGAAAGGGTTGATAACCTTCCAGATCTTCTGGGGGTAGGCCTTTCATTCTATGTGAACGGTGTGGAGGGTCAATTGTGATCGAGTTAAAATCTTACGAAAGAAATTTTGTGGCCAACTTGGGTAAAACAACAACATGTGCTAGTAAAATCTAGGAATCAAAACCAAGCAAACAAGACCTTCCAATTCCGAAGTCACTAGTTGGTGATGAAATCTGACGTTGCGACGATGAGACAAGAAGGGGCTGGGCTAGGGTGGAAAAGTTATGTTGATGACCTACTTAACGAACTTACACCCTGGTGCAATCTCCCACACATAATCGCGGGTATACCCTCCAAGGAGCCCGAGTGAGTCTGGCCAACTTTGATTCTAGGTACCTTGAAGACTTACCCCTTCACAGTCACCTTGTGTAAGACCCTAAGAAGATAGGCTACTAAGGTTACCACAAACAACAATGATGTCTGGGGAAATAGTCGATAGTTTGATCCACATGCAAGGGAAGAGTATCTAGCTTGAAATCAACTTAAGAGGCTTCCACTCATCATTATGGGTATACCTTCAAGTGACTCTCATAATACGTGCAATCTCTACACCAAGATCAAAAAATCAGGGTGATTAACTCTGTCAATATCAATGTGACCCCAGGTTTGACCCTTGTGTGAGAAGGGCTTCCCAGGACAAAATGTTGCAAATGGAATTTGACACTCCTTATCACAAGATACTATTGTTTCTTTTGTGATTTGGAGAGTGTGTCTCATTGCGTATTCCAAAGCTCTAGCCTAGCTAATGTTGGTGCAAAAGAGCCCTAGAAAAAGTTACTAGTTGAATTTTAAAAATTGCGCAATATTATTAAAGGTTGTTTTTACTCAAGAGGGAGGCAGAGATGAAACCAATGTTCTATAAGACTTAGACCCAACTTTGCGTAAATATAAATGAATTATACAAACTTTCATTTGATGAATTCTTTCTACATCAGGGAGAAAGGAGTTTTTCTGGAACAATGCAAACTACGATGTACAATTCTGTTTTCAAATGTAGTACCAAATAATAATGGATAACGTAAATTCACTATTCGTTCTCTTTTAATGCCAATATTTTCTGAATGATTTCTTAAAAGAACAAGACTTTAATTTTTTTTTTTTTTTTTTAGAATCCAAAAATAGGGATGGAGCTAAGAAAAGGTAAGCAACCAAAGGAAAAAACAATACTCAATAAACGCCCAAATTAAATCTTTCAATGGAGATAAAAATAAAAATTGACAAGAAAAAGTTTCTTGAAATGTATACGGACAAAGAACTTTTCTAAGCAGCAAGCAATCTACAAAAATAATAATCCCAGCTTTTAAACCGATCAAAGACTTTTGACCAAACAAGAACTCAGATCTCAGAATCTGAGATTATACCCTCGTTGGTAAAAGGTTGAGAAGTAAAAAATGGGAAAAAGATTAAGAAGAGTTTTCAATCTCTGAAAACTAATCGACCACAAGATTTGAAGTCAAGAAATAGTTAAACACTAGAAAAAGAAGTTCTTCCCATATGAACAAACAAATTTGGGCATCAAAAAAGACAAGAAGACCTGATCCAAATTTTTTATAAATGGGTTCGCAGCCTAGTAGTGGAGTACAGTGCGCGAATGAGGCATTCTCGCAGTATGGAAATTGGCATGGTGCGAGGATGTCGCACTAGACTGAATAGTGGGGTGCGAAAATGAAAGGTTATCATAGTCTATAGAGAGGTATAGTGCGAGAAGGTTTCTAAATTAAGAAAATTTGGAAAAGGGACAAAAATGTTGTGTGAAATTCTAGGTACAGAGAGTCTATAAGGGTCTCCTATAGACTCAGAGACTGGTTGGCAATGAAATAGGTAGACCAAGATAAAATGGTCAACAAAAGACAACAAAAATGAGTTGTATCCCCAATATGGTCACCAATTTTGTTACAGGATAAATCAGTATATGAAAACACTAACAGATATCGCTAGATCCACCTGGATCTAGAACAAAACAGGACATGACATGACTCTTTCTCTAAGTTGCAGTCATTGAATCTACTACCAATATCAACCTATGCATATGCTCAAGGAGTTATGCAATAAAATAAGAGTGATTTTATAGGAAAGGGACATGCCGATGTATTATATTAAATGAAAGTAAAAGATACAACCAGATCACCTTGATGTCGCAGGATTCCTTTCAGTGGTCCTTGGTTCCAACACACACACTTGCTCTACACTTGCATGAAGAAGATCTAGTACAACTTGATAGACAAATAGAGTCTTCAAGCTTCAATCCAAACAAGGTTCTTCACACAATTATTTCATCAATTCTCCATTCAATGTTTCTTAACCTCTTCATTGAGAAACCCTTCATTATATAGGAGAAGGAGAGATGGTTAAAGGGATGAGTATGATCCCACTAAGTCTGAGAAGTCAGTAGGATGCCAACCATGCGAATTCCAACTCATTTTCTAGAAGATACTCTTCTAGAACCTTCATAACTTCCTCTTCCTTTTAAGCTTCAAAACAGGTTTTCACCCTACCTATAGAGAAGACTATGAACACCTCGTAGGCTAGGTATAAGGTTTCCTGCGAGAATCAAGATTCTCGCACCCTACAACATAGTTAGCCTACGAACTCATATTAAAAATATGTTTTATGGAAGAATACAATAGTCACTTTTCTCAGGAAAAAAGTCCTTATGAGAGCCTGAACACATAACTGTAGAGACATCACCAGAGTGACCAAAATAATGTGTAACAAGGGTTGATCTTTGCACCCAGCTGAAGATATTACAATACCAGAAGGCTCTGACACTCAACACTTCTCTCCCTCACAACAATAATAACTCAAACAACAATAACAATAAGAGCCACAACAACCCACACCGACGAATGGACACAAACATCTAACTCTGAACGAACCCATCCCATGTCCTCTAGACCTTTATTTATACATTACATGACAAAGTCTAGGTGTCAGAACCCTAGATCCAAAACCCTAGGTTTCTAAAACACTAGGTCCTCTTTGACCCACATTTTTCGGTCTTCGCCAGCCTGTCTTTCCATCTTTCCCACGAATTGCTCCAAAGCATCTATTGGTGGATTTTTTTGCTTGCTGAGTTGTCCACGATATTTTTGTACAACAACTTGTTTTCCCTTACTTAGCTTCTTATTTTGTTCTTCTTTAACCACTTCGACCTGATCTCAGTCAATGTGCCTTCTGCATAGTTTGCATTTCATCTTTTCTCTTCCTTTTTATTCACTTTCTTCCTTAATCCATACCCAAGGACCAACAAATGCACCTAATTCTTGCCATTTAATTTTTGTTAGAGTGGTTTCCAACATGGCTCCTAAATTGTACCAGTTTGTTAAGATCTGATAGTACAGGTGTTAGAATTGTAGTTGTTTTGGAGAATCATAGGATAGTAAGGCCAACTCACACCTCTAGTTGTTTCCTATTCTCTTTTGATTATAAAGACATCTTCTGAATGATTATAAGGGTTCGAATGGTTGAGAAAAGCTCCCTGATTGCAATATTTTGACTAAGTAAAGTTATTCTCTGGTTATGTAATGGACTTGAGGCATTTTGATTAATAGAAGTCAGTTTCCTTTTATCATCTTGTTGCCTCTTATTATGAAATACTCATTATTGGATGATCCATATGAGATGTTGTGGTTGTGTTATAATGAATGTTTGATTATAATTTTGCTATGAATGTTTTTCAGTGTTCTTAAAATTTAAGTTCAAGAAGTTCTTGTGATTGAGTTTTTCTTCTATTGGTTGCTTGAAGACCTGATGTTAATAGCATACCTATTCAGCTTCCTCACTAAGTCTTCCTTATATTCTCCATTACCCCAAACCACTGACTAAAGTTAATCAAGACCTCATTTTCTTATGCATGGTAGCCTAGATTTATGAGTTAAAACAATCTTATGTTGAGTTTTGTCCATTTGACCTTTAATCACTCATTTACATTTACAAATATTTTGATGGGTACTGGGATTATCCTCTTGCAATCTAAGGGTTATTATCAGTGCTACACAAAATATTTTTTAGGATTTAATTCCCACTTTGTACTCATGACACTATTTTTGGGATATATATATATATATATATATATATATATTTTCTATCTTATTGTTGAACATTTTTACAAATGTATTTACATGTGTATGTGTGTGTTTTTTATTTTTACATGTGAGAAACATGTCAATCTAATACTTGATTAGATAATGTAACAATTAGTTGGTTATATCTCCTAGGAACATGAATATAAGTAATATAATCAAAATATTATTCTAAGAGATGTACCCAAAGGAATCATCGGTGCAGAGTGGGATCGTAAATGTGGTATACCCCATTTAACTAGGACATGACCAATTCAACATATAAATAAACCCATAGGTGAAAAATAACATGTGACAAGGCATCACATAGTAATTCTATCACTGCACTGTACTCAGAAACATTATTGGTTGATTCTCCTAAACAAATACCTCCATAAGATAGAAACTGGCCACCAGGTGTAAAAATCACCCAAGCTGCAGAAGCAAGTCTTTGAGTGTATCGGTTAGCGCCTTTCGGGAACCCAACATAGACTTTAGATTCAATTGACATTTTCCACAGTGAAAAATAAAACATAAATGAATACATGCCCACAAAACAAAACAGACAAAAAAGTATAAAAAACTATACATATATACAAGAAGTCACGCCCAGGAGATTGACCTAAGTGTAATAATTCTTAATGTAGAGCCCATTTATAGGCTCCGCTAAGGCATTTCCCTCGAAATAAACTAGATGATAAGTACTCTTTTCTAAGACCTATTTTACAATGGAAGGTATGAACCACATGGGTTTGGACTTGCCTACCCCCAAGGGATCTTTGTCTTGTTCGTAGACTAGGACAAGATCGCCTTCAGAGAAAATCCAAGGGCAGTCGGACTGATCATATTGACACTTGAACCATTGTTTATGAGCCTCGTTAGCCAATTTTTCATCTTGACACTACTGATCGAGATGCTCAAGATATAAAAGATGTTCCTCATAGAGTGAAGTGTCGGGAAGTAGTTCCACTGCCAACTTAAAAGAAGGGATTTGAAATTCAATGGGAAAGAGTTCTTCCATCCCATAAACGAGTTGAAAAGGTGGAAAATTGGTAGAAGTATTTACATAAGTTCGATAAGCCTAGAGTGTTGAATTAATTGTTCACTGAAGAATAGTCTTGAGATATTTATTCATATCTTCTACCTGACCATTAACTTTTGGGTAATATGGTGATGAATGTTCCTGTTTAAATCCAATCTTTGATGTTAATTTAAACATTATTTTGTTTTGGAAGTGGTTTCCATGGTTAATGACAATCTCCTTCAAGATACCAAATCTATCCATTGTCTTGTTGAAAATGAAAAGGGAAGCAGTTTCACCGTCAATATTAAATGTTGGCATAGCTTTGACCCACTTAGTAAAGTAGTCTAGTGCTATGATGATATAGAGATGCCCCTTGGTAGAAGTCAGGTGAAATGTAGTGAAATCAATCCCCCACTTGGTGAAGGGGCCCACTACAATAACCAGGAACATAGGAGATGGGTGTGACCTCATATTTCGATAGAAGATCTGGAATGGGTGACACTTCTTGACCACCTCAAGAAGTATCCAAAAGTATCCGGTGATAACAATATTTTTCACTATTTACAACCCAAACATATGACCGCCACATGCTCCTGTGTGACACTTGTTCAAAAAAATATCTGCTTCTTCATGAGTAAGACATCTTCAAAGAATGAAATATACCCCATTGATGATACAAAGTGTGATCAAGGATGATATAGTTCCACGATTGGTTTCGTATTCATCGACGCTCATCGCGAGAAGCAGAAGCAGGGCACTTCAAATTCTGAAGATACACAAGTATATCTCCATACCAGTGGTCCGAAGATGCGATCAAAAAAATCTCTCCGTGAATTGGCGACTCTTCAGGAGAAATATCAAGAATTTCCACCGAAAGTTTTGATATTAAATCTGCAAAGACCAAGGACTTTTTAGATTTTGTTGAAACGAAATCCAAGTAAAACTCTTGCAGGATAACTACTCATCGACTGATTTTT
The DNA here is from genome assembly GCA_009831015.1 of Picea engelmannii. Lineage (NCBI taxonomy): Eukaryota > Viridiplantae > Streptophyta > Pinopsida > Pinales > Pinaceae > Picea > Picea engelmannii. The sequence goes on along the minus strand of ML781012.1, from coordinate 676,328 downwards.
CCACCGATGACTCTTCATGTTAACACATATTGAAAGGGGTTGATGAAGACAATGACGATGGTCTTGAAAAGTAATATATAGTGACAGAAGCATTGGACAACATGAAAAACTGGCAAAGCGAGTTTCTGAACATGCGAGTAGTTGAGTTCCAATCCAACTAGGCCTCGACTAAGATAATAGATAACGTTCTCTTCGAGCACATCATCCTCTTGGATCAAGACCATGCTTATTGTAGACTCTGCAACAACCAAATATAACAAAAAATCCTTGCCATAATCAGGAGTACCGAGTAGAGGGGAAGACGTCAGGGAATGTTTCAATGCATCAAAAGATAACTGAGATTCTTTATCCCAATAGATGGGACTGCAGTTTTTAAGAGACGCATGAACCCTTCCATAATATCGACATAATTAGTGACAAAACATTGAAGAAGATTTTATTTCCCCTGTAGACTCTAAATCCGAGGGATTGTGAGAAGGGGAGGAAATTGGACTATTGCCTCAACCTTTAGAGGATTGACGGTGATCCATTTTGTTGATACAATGAAACCTATTAAATGACCTGATGTCACACAAAAACTACACTTGTTTGGATTCAAGCGAATCCTAGAGAAACCTCTCAAAGATTAGTCGTAAATGGGTAGGATAATCATATCTCCTGCGAGAACGTGATGCCATATCATCCAGGCACACGTCGACTATGTGTTTGAGTCTGTGAAAAGAAAATGACATGGCCCGCTGAAAAGAAGCTCCATCATTCTTCAGGATGAAAGGAATTTTTCGATACGCTAATGTACCCCAAGGAAAAATAAAATTCATTTTATGTTGGTCCTCGGGCTTGATTTGAATTTGATTATACCCGAAAAAACTATCCATGAAAGAAAATACCTCACAACCAACATATCCATCGAGGATCTAGTCAATAAATGGGGTTGAAATTGTGTTTCAGGAAAGGTTTGTTCAAGTCACAGAAGTCCATACATATGTGGAACATGCTTTGCTTCTTGTTGATAGGAACAGGGTTTGATATGCATTCTGTCAATTGCATGGGGTAGATGAAAAAAACTTTGAGGAGTTTCTCTACTTTATCCTTTATCACTGTTGATTTGTGAGGATTGTCTGGGTGAATATTTTTTCGGACCGGTTTAACATCAGGATAAGTCGTGATTTTGTGTTCAACAATTCGTGGCTCAATGCCTAAATTTTCCTCATAAGACCAGGAAAAAACGTTGCAGAATTATTTAAATAATTTTCTGTATATTTGAATCTCTTTGGGAGAGAAATCCGCTCTCACAAAGACATTTTCCACGACGCCAGGAGTTTTGGAGATATCGATAGGAATCGTCTGAGCAATACTTTCCATGTTTCCCTTGGCATATATTCCGTGCATGGCCAGAGGGTTAATAGGACAAGGGATATCTCCATTCATGGTCGTAACAAACTCTCCTAACTCTATTTACCTAAGATCAGGTAAGAATTATTATCTATGATGAAGATCATCCCAAGGTCTGTATGGCCCATTCATTTCCTCCAGGATCACCTCGTCAGAGAGAAAGACTAATTCCAAAGGACCTTGAGTTGTGAGAGAGTCTTGAGCCCAAATAGGCTCGAGAACATGATCTAGCGCTTATGGGGGAGCTAGAACAGGGTTGGCCGAGACTTGCTGAACAATGTTGTATGAAACCTCAGTAGTGGATAAGGGAATGGACATGCCAAGGTTCCCTACCATTTCCATCGAAGCTGATGGGGAAGGTAAAGTACATGGGTCTTCAAATTAACTCATTTTTAAAGATGCAACTTGAAAAATAATAGCCTTCGGTTGGTCGAGGATAACTTAAATAAACATAAAATCATTGGAAGGCAGCATATAATCAAAAGTTCCCATCAAAGATGGAAACAATCCATCACCTAATTTGAAACTTCTTGACTACGAGTTATCAGTCATCGAGACTGTGGATACCCCCAACGAAGGGTTGGGCTGATAAAAGGATAATTGTTCAATGGTTATAATATGGCCTTCGTAAGGAAATCATTAGACCTGAAAAACATTGTCTACAACAATGTTCATCGCGTAATTCCATGTCCACCCTAACAAAATATTGTAGTCAAGAGGCGCATTGACTACTTCAACCTCGACGCACATAGTTTTACCCTGCAACTACATGGGGAAAGAGGGAATTATAACATGTGGTTTGAACGACCGACCGTCAAATGTATTAAGCAACATGTGCGATGGAGAAAAATAAATATGGCCAATGGATTTCCACCATGACAATGATATCATGCAATTCGAGCCACCCTCATCAACCACCATAAGGAAAATTTTCTATGTCAACAATTCCGTGGTGTACACCACTACTATATGAAAGGAGACATGGTGAGGAAGATGAGGTTTATGGTCAGTAGGGTAAAAAATGATCATTCATGAGTTAGTGGGCTCATCCACTCCCAAGAAATAAAACAAAGCTTTTCTCTGTGAGGGGAAACTTTGGAGAACCTCCATAGCATACATAACACAATGTGTTTGAGCTAGATCCTCCATGATGGAGTAATTTTGGGAATCCTTCGCATTTTGGTTGTGATAATACTTTTTGAAATCACCCTTAGGGATGTGAGTCATTATTTATCCCACTATATTCTCAATTTGGAGAGGAGTCAATGGGTTGGAGGCTTCTTTTCCATTCTCAATAGATTTCGACGTTCCATAATTATGAGCCCTGGTCAATAAATTTTCTTTGAAATTCATCATATAGTTGCTTGTGGCCCCATTATTATTATTATTGGGTGTGGGGGCTCCCTGAATGCCCTAACCACGCTTGTGGATGTAGAAGAGTGAGCCATATTTTTCCCTTATGGAAAAGGGTTTGTCAACACAATAGGTTGTTGTTGTGCTAGTAGCTTCTGGGCTTCCACAAGCTGAGGGGATAGGTGAGTCAAGTGGTCATCCAGGAAAATCTTACACATAAAATTCACCTTTCTATTTTCAGTTTTTACATCACCAACATTGTTTCCATCCTTCTTATCCCCCTTACCCTTGTTATTTTCCTGTTTCTTCTTTCCCTCGGTTTGTTGGTTAGAATTGGGATTAGTCGATTGCACAATGTGTACATCGGATGTCTGGGTTATGGGGGCAGGGTGAAATGACAAAGGTGGGTTACACTTTCATGACAATCAGGTCTCCAAAATTCCGAAAAACATTTTTTCGGCCGAACTAATAGTATTTTTCGGTCGAAAACATAAACGTCAAATCGAATGGTGCAATAACAACCCCCTCGATTTGCGTGTACAAATTTGGTCGGACGGATTTTTTTTTCCGGCAATAATTTTTTGACCGAAAACTAGTTCGGACGAACTATGTTTCGGCCGAACATTTGTTCGGCCGAACTATATTTCGACCGAAAGATTGTTTATATATTACCGACACATCGATTGTGGAATGTTTTGCGCAAATTTGTGTCGTGGTGTCGTTTGGTGTATGTCATTGGTGTTGTTGTTGGAGGTCACCGGGCGTGTTGTCGTTTGGTGTTGTTGCGAGCGCAGCGATTGGTCGCGAGCACAGCAATGGGTCGGAGCCGACGTCGTCATTGTGGTTGCAACATGTACGTTTCGAAACCCTTTTTTTTTAAGTTTTTGTTATAGTAGTTTTTGTTATTGATGTTTTTTGTTATCGTAGTTTTTGTTATCGTAGTTTTTGTTTTAAGTTTAGTTTTTGTTATCGTAGTTTTTGTTTTAAGTTTTGTTATCGTAGTTTTTGTTATCGTAGTTTTGGACTCAAAATCTTCAACATGTTCGTCATCCTCCCGGTTATATGATAGATCCGACTCGCTGGAACCACATAGAAATAGTGCCCTAGGCCTTTGCACCTGTGTTTTCGCTTTACCTGGGTAGATCTTCTCATCCATCCTGTTGTTTCTACATAGATAAGATAGTTGGGCGAGGTTCTCTTCCGGATAGAGCTCATTGGTCCACAAAACTCTCCTCCTAGATTGGCCAGCTTGTATGTATATTTTCCAACCTACTCAACAACTTGCATCCAAATGGGTGAAAGATTATAAGCCCATGAAGTAGCATGAGGTAGGCCACCAGAACAACCGGATATCTCGGTTGATGAATTTCACTTTGAGGAAAAATAGTTCCATCCCGCATAGGCAGCTCCCTTAGAGGTTATACCTAGGGAGGGGTTTCAGGGGTTGATCAATGGATTAGGTGTGGGGCTCGGTTCCTCTGCTGAGTCAACAATTGTCTTTGAAACTAGATTTGGATATGGATTGGGAACAAGGAGGGATGCTCTTACCGGATCTATGGGTGTTGGTTCAGGATAAACGGGTTCTTAATTACTTGCATAATCTATAGGTACTAGTTATGGTCCATGATTATGTTCTACTATCTATGCTCCTCTTTTTTTATTTTTTTGTGCCTCTGCCATTTCAACTCTCGTTTGGGATGCATCTTTAACTCCTGCCTTTGTTCCTGGTGTCTTATCCTTTACTGCTACCTTAGCTGCTGGATCAACTCGATAAAATGCCTATGTATATGCTTTTTTTTTTTTTTGCTTCTGGTGCTTCTTCGATTGGATCAGCCACATCTGGAACAACATATAAATCTCCAACTACAGGTTCAACTGCTGCTTGTTCGGATTCTTACTTTGATGATTGCTCTACTGCCTTTCAAAACCTAATCACGAACCAATCGAAACATATCAAAGTAAATCCAACCCTCTTTACCTGCAATTGTTAACATATATACCCATATCGTTTAAATGCCATCGATATACAGTATGAGATATCGTTCAGTGATGTATGTCCCCTGGTTATGCAAGCCGCAAGTATTAGAATATAAGCACATGATCGATCGCTGTATAAAATGACCAACATAACTCTACCAATTTCCGGTAGCTGTCCATTCCAGCCCATTAATTCTTGTGTGGAGAATTTGAAATTAAGTTCATATAATTTGAAATAAAATTCACATATATTACAATGATTCTGTTATCCATCTAAAAGCTCTTAATTCCACTCAAACATTTCATTTCAAAGTTGAAAAGTATAAAATACTGTTAGTATTATTCAGAGCAATGATGGTGCATAGGTAACCAAGCATAAAAGAAAGCCCCTCCCTGTACCCATATGATTGGGTTCACTACAAAACAAGTGTTATCATTTATCAGTAGCTCATTTTGTGTATGATTATTGTTCTAATATGCAAAGTACATGGTAAATGTAGCAAATTGGATGGTCAATATAGTTTGGAACTCTTATCAAAGTTGTGAATGTAAAATTTTAATATATATGCTATGTATAAATTAGAATGGAATAGTTTGGAACTCTTATAAAAGTTGTAAATGTAAAATTTTAATATATATGCTATGTATAAATTAGAATGGAATATATAAATGTAAAATTTTAATATATATAT
>ML781012.1:645076-655684 GCA_009831015.1 Picea engelmannii | reverse complement strand
TCTAGAAATTATAATATTCATCCGTTAAATTCAAAATAATAGTCATAATAAAATAGAGTCTATGTAGATTGTTGCAGTATATTTTGTTTCTTCAAAACATAAGTTTAATAATATATACATTGTTGTAGAAATAAGTAACTCATGATCATTCATTTCATGTTTAAGAAACATACTGTTAAACAATTGTCAAATTGACATATCAAATCGTGATAAAACAAAATTGAAAAATAGTCATTGGAAAGCTAACACAATTCTTCACAAGTTTTGTTTTTACTGTAAAGTGAAATTCTAAATAAAAAAAAAACTTTTATATGTCGGAGGTTGAATAACTTGTGAAAATACAGTTTTTTTTCTCATAAAACAAGCAAAAGTGTAACCCATCTTCATGATTTCACCCAACAGCCGTAATAGGATTTTGGTTGAACACATTTTGTTGAATTGATAACTGTTTTTATTGATTAGAAAAAATATCCATGGACTTTCTCTGTGTTGATCCCACTTTTCCATCAGCGTGAGGCCCAGACTTATTTTTGTATTTGTCAAGATTTGACCATGGTGCATCAGGTAATATCTTGTATAACATACCAGAATGAGAGTAAATCATCTCCATCTTCTGGGATCTTATAATAGTCTCTTACTTAAAAAACACCTTGGACGTTGACACATCTTTGGACACACAAGGAACCAAAGACTTTAAGAACCACTCGAGCAAGAATTTAGGAAGGACCTTGACTTTAATAAAACTCTTTCATTGCTTCCATTCTCGAATGTGATCCAAGATATGGTTATCTTTCATTTGCTCGAAGTTGGCCAACAAATCGGTGTCGAGATTGTATCTCACTGGCAGCTAGAAATGGTTCAAGAAAACTATATCTAGGTCATTAAAGTAAAAATACTTCGAGTTGTCGAGCTTGATATACCATTTTTTTCACCCCCAATAAGAGTTCATTGAAACAAGAACAACTAAACGAATTCATCCTTCAATGAGTTGGATGAGCACCACAAGTGAAAAGTCATGACGTGATCACCTGGATCTTTTCCAGGATTCCTCTAAAACTTAGGGATGTCGGATGATAACTTAGTTATCATGGACGGCCAATGTGTATAATGATTGGGTCATTTAACAATATCAATAGATCTGGCAAATGTAGAGATTCCAGAAAAGGTAGTCTCGATTGTAGAGTACTTACATGAAAAGAGGGACTTAGATTTTGGCTAGCACCTTGTTGCTAGGAAAATTTTGAATGTTGGCCAAGGTTTTCGTAGATTCCATGATGGTCCTGTCCAGTGAAAGGGACTTGTGTCAGATGTTGTATCATTGGCTGATTCCCAAATTTAGATGACATGGCTTGTGTAGGGATTGCACCCTATATAATGTTCTATGGACCTTGGTTGGGGATGCCCCCAGTCAAACCTCTTGGCATAGGTATTGAACCTTACCTAGGGTTCCACATAGTGTGGGAGGGGTTTCCCCCGATCGACATGATCCCTTGCGAGGGAAACGATCCCTGCCAAGGATTCCCAAGACCTTTCTAGGAGTAAACTCCTATCATCGCTCCCTGTGAAGGAATGAAACCTTGCGTAGGGTTTTTTTGACCAAAGACGAGGTTTCCCCCAGTCGAGAAAGAAGACAAATTAAAATAATTATTTCCAAATGCACCAAACAAATAAAATGACATTGATCCCACTGGATTCGTGTAGGATGAAGGTCCCTGGCACCCTTTATAATTAGTATCAGGCCTGATTGGTTGTTGAAAAATGCCACCGAGTGAAGGGGAAGGAGGAGGGATGTGACACCCACCATAAGGAATAGAATTTAAAGGGGTAGTGGTTCTCACAATGGATCCTTGCAAGAGAGTGTTAGAGCTCCCTGCCCCCAGACCAATGGTTTTTAGAGTAGAGTATGTGACAACTGAGTTAGATTCAAAACTAGGCATCCCATATGAAAAGGGAGTGCATGACGTGTTCTGAATGAGGGGAACAATGGTCAAATTCATTGAAGGAATCAAATCACTACTCGAAGTAGTGGGGGTCAGGACATCCATGGTCCTGATAGGAGGAGGTGGAGGATGAGGTACAATTCCCCCTACCGTGGAATCCATGATGGGAGTATGAGGACTGCCAGACAAAGTAGCATTAGTCTCTTCCATCCCCGCTCACCGAACAAACTTTTGTTTAGGAGAAGTCACCTTGGGAGGGACTATCTGAATTAGAATCAACACTGATAAGTCCATGATTGGAGGATTTTCTATCTTGAAACCTTCATTCTTGAGGTCAGAAACAATGTATTCCTCCACTGCAGGAAAATATTCTCTCAGAGTTGGCGTTGGCTCGGGTAGAGTTTCTTGTGGCCCAATATATTTGAACGATACTTCTTGATCTAGCCTACACCTCAATGGTGGAAGAGGTAGATCTAAAGTAACTGATGATACGCCCTAAATCCTATGTGAATGACAAATTTGTTGATATTCCACTTTGTGAAATGATCAACCGACACTGTAAGTTTTGGCTAGCATGAAACAAAAAGCACACACTAAAAGTTCCTAAATGAAAATCAAGCAGATAGCTAACTATTAGGAAGAAATGTTACGCCAATCAACACTAAAGAAGTATATCAGTGCAAGTGTAACTCGAACATGGAAACACACTCTGGGTATACTCTTCAAAGCGTGATCCAATGTCTGCCCTAGGTACTATGGTATACCCCCGTAATCACCTGTGTAAGTCCGTAAAAATTGGAAACTAGGTTACCAGCTCCTAGCCAGCCATGAGGAGGGTACAATCGACAATCAGGCTTATCATAATGAGCAGTATAACAATTTTTGAATCCCTTCAAGGGTACCGAGGGAAACTGGTCTGGAAGAAAAATGAGGATCTTGAATGGATTCGAGGTCCATGAGGCTCCATGGTAAAACACGATCAGTGAGAATCCTAGGAAATACCCTCAATATACAATCCCCACTATTCTTGGTCTGTCTTTGGAGGGGTTATCTCCTCCACCTTTTCTTACGTGACCTCGTGTTTAGACCCTATGTTAGAGGGGGTTCCTGACTAACTGTTATGATGCTAGACTTATAACACTCTCTATCAAATAATTTAATGTTTGTTTAGATGTCCTTGAAGAGTGTCCTCTTCACACCTATTTCAAGGCGCTAAAGCCTAGACTAGTTGGTGAACCCTACAAACAAAAATTCTAATAGATTTTAAGTTAATCATTGATTTTATGGTCTTGATTTACTCAAAATATATGAATGTGCAACTTGTGGTATTTGGAGGAGACGAAAGAGAAGAAAACTTTAGAGAACTTATGAAAAATAAAACTAGATACTTCAAATTTAAAGCAAAGTCTTGTAAATCTTTATGAATGTCAACTTTTCAAAAAAATATTTCAAGATCTTGTAACCGAAATTTTCCTAAAAGAGATTTTTGTTTTAGAATGAAAAACTACTTATACTTTCAGGAAAATAAGAAGTAACTTTGAAACAAAAACTCTTTTCTTTTTGCAAAAAGAAAACCTGCACTACGATTACCAAACTAAATGCATGAATGCAATCTTTTTTTTGATTTTTTGAAATGCTGAAACAAGAAAAATAGAAGTAAAGGGTTCTTTTCATTTTTCAAAGCATAAACTGGATAAAGAAAATATAAAACCCATGACTCATACATACCGTAGACAATGTGTAAATGCAAGGACTCACAAGAATCTAGAGGAGGATCTAATGCTTATAGGCCAACTCTAAATCTCTAAGGAAAACAAAGAATCTCAAGAAACAAGTTAAAAGAGAATATTTAACTCAACCTAATACCACTAACAAACACCCTGTAAAGTCCAAGAAAGGCATGACAAGCCCAAATCTTCTGTCATAAAAGTGAAAAACTCTTCTTTTTCTAAAAAGCCCTTCAAGACATAGAGACATGGGTTTTTGCACCAACAAAATGTGTATGTACGCGGGTTGTATACTATGTACACTACATATGTACACGGGTTGAACCAAAGTAGGTCATGTACAACTCTGAAATTTTTCAAAAATAAAAAAGGGCTTAGCAGACTGACTGGGTAGGGAAGGCTGGTTGGCACCTGGAAGGTGACCAAAAACCCTAAATTGACTCAGTAAACCTGAAAATATAAAAAATAAATTGAAAAAACCAATTTAAACCAAAATATCCCACTAAGACCCTAGAGAGACAGAGACTCCCCAATGGAGTCACCAATTTTGCTAATGGGGAAAATCCCCCTATTACTATATTGGGTCGAGGTATAGGCAGAGGAATGACTTCCCTTAAAATACAATCCTATTCCTAAACTACCCAAAAACTATCTAAATTGAAAGACAAGAGAGATGAAGGAAGATAAGTAGGTGTACCTTTGGTCCTAATGTTCGATGTATACCTCCTTCACCTTTGTATCTTCCTATTTTGTTGGTATCCTCCCAAAGCTGACCCGCAAGAACACTTAGGAAAACAATGATACAAATATAGAATCTCTACTTGTCACTGTTAATATTCAGATATAATCATAGATGCTTTAATTAATAAAGATATAAAGACACAATGTATTGGGACAAGAAATAACTCTTTTATTTATTATGAAGATCAGAATGATTACAACCTTCTTATAGGCAAATGATCTGCGAACTAGGTCAGGGCTCCTCTTATTGCTGCTCCAAGTGAATCATTTCCATCCTTGCCTCTCGCAACCAACTGATCTATTTAGGAAAAAGAAAGGGTTGTATAAGGAGAAAGGACTGGAGGGGAATGCTGAGGCCAAATCTCAGAAAGGGCTGCAAAACTTGGGCTAGAAGGGGACGGGATTTTGTGAGAGTTTCTTTGTTATCTTTCTTGATGTTGTAAATGGGACCCTAAGACCTCTTTTTATATGAGAAAAATATGGTTATTTGGTTTGGGGATGGGCTACAATGGGTAAAATGGTGGGGAAACCATCAATAGCCCATAAACTCCGCTGAATTCCTTGCAATTATATATATTTTGCAAATTTTGGAGGTAAACATGAGCTTTCTAGCATGCATATCGCGTATCTATGCAGGCTATCTAGTATGCAGCTAGCATGTGCACGTTGGAAGGGGTTCAGCACGGTGCCTACACGTTCCAAAAAATGGTTTTTTAAGAAGGATCCTCAACAGTAATTGGGAAAATTGTGTAAGTGGAAAGGAAAATGCCATGTATTCATAGGTAGGGAATTTTTGGACTATAATAGAACACAACAACTTTCATAAAATATAGATAGTGTCACCCGAGGAGAAAATTAAAGTCCAATGGGCCTTGGACTACTGTCATGTCAATACGAATAATTTTTCCTCCTAAGGTGATAGTTAACTAACGAAGGATCCCCAAAGGTTCATTGGCTCTTATGTTAAAAGCCAAAATATTCTATGTATCAAACACAAGTTGAGGGGAACCTAGAGCTTGCCAATCATTTGAGGATAAAATTCTAACATCAACACCTTCATCTATAATAGAGTGACATATATTTATATCACAAACTTGCGCAATGATTTGGAAATACAAGTAGGAAGAAAGGAGATGTGTTTTCAATCTATTCCAATCAAAATAAATGACCTCATTACTTGGAGGTTATAAATGTGTTGAATTTTCACATAATAGATCTATCTAGAAAATAACACACACATTTGCAGTGAGAAATTGAGAAAGAAGAAGCAAGAGAGAAAAAATAGAAGAATTCTCATTAACCAAATGAATGAATGATAATTTACACATGATATACTCTTTATAACTCAACTAATGTGCACTGGACGAGAATTTTATCCATCATAGTGGTGGTATAGAGTGATCTAGACACACACCAACGATTATGGGAGTAAACAACCACCTAGTCTAGACTCTCAGGAAGTTGCGGAAGTAAACTGCCACCTAGCTGAGTTAACTAGTCTATTAGCCTTCAGTTAACTAATTGAAACAAAGTGAAGTGAGGAAGAGATTAGGGAATCATGGGTAATTTTATAGTATGGTGATGATACCAAGGACAATGTGCATTATTTGGTAATGATCTCAATGTTGCATGGTGATAATCCCAATGTAGCATCTAGACTCCAATCAACTAATCAAACTGAAGTGAAAACTGAAGAGAATATTCTCCCTAGAGGAATATTCTTCCTAAAATATAGGAGACTGAATAATAAATAATAAACATAGGAAAAAGATTATGAAAAATAAATCATAGGTGTGTGTGAAGTAACTCGAAACCCCCCCCTAAACATCACTATGGTGAAAATAAAGAATGGTTCTCGACAATTAGGCCATGTTAGGTACCCAAATACAAAAGTTACACTAAAATAGAGCAAGGAAAGAGGGAAAACCTCATGGGAAAACCCCCCCTCAAGGTACAATGTATGTAAAAGGAAGAAATGAAAGTTGCTAGGCAACTTTGTCCTTCAATCCAAGATGACTTTGCAAATAATGAAACTTCTGCTTAGTGAAGTTCTTGGTGAAGATGTCTGCAGTATGTTCTGTTCAAGGAAAGAAATATAGATCGATGATCCCCGTGTGTACTAATTCCATGATGTAGTGCATGTGGATATCAATGTGATTTGTCCATTGCCTTTGAAATGGATCTCTACAGAACTTCAGAGTACTCTAGTTGTCACACCAGATGATGATCGACCAATGAAACTGAATTTCCAAATCAGTGATAAAATGTTGTAGGCACATAGCCTAAATGGTTATGTTAACTACTCCTCTGTACTCTGGCTTGACTAAAGATAGAGAAATAACAACCTGCTTCTTGCTCGACAAACAGATAGTCCCAAAACCAAGACTGAGAGAGTAACTATATGTGGACTTGTGATCAATGCTATTGCCAACCCAGTTAGAATTAGTGAATCTGATGACATCCAATGTATATTATGTTGCATATTGAATCCCAAAAGTGATGGTTCACTGTATGTTGGGCCTTTTGTTTTTGGGAAAGAATTATGCAAGTTTCGATTAAGCATGAGTTGTGCAAACCTCATCAGAGGTCAGAAGGAAGAATAACATAAAGAAGTTGCAGAAGCTAGCACAACACCAGCTAAGAAACAAACATTTGCAACAAAACAAGAAAGCGAGCAAGCCGAACATGAAGACATAACCCAGATATATATAGGAATTAATATAATTGTAAAAGGGTTTTTCAGGTTGAGTTGGTGTATTGGGTTGTTGTTGGATTTTTATTGTTTTTTTATTAGTCTGTCGGTTGGGTTAGAGTTGGGTTGACTCATGTTTATCAGAGTCATCCAAGGTTTTGGGATTAGTTGTTGAAACTTGCAGTAAGAGACAAGAGAGAGTATGTATTGAACCTTTCTGTAAATGTGTTGAACCTGCACAAAATAGATCTAGATAGAAAATACTACACACATTTGGAGAGAGAAATTGAGAAAGAAGAAGCAAGATAGAAAGAATGGAAAAATTCTCATTAACCGTAATCCACACTTAAAGAGTGAATAATTTACAATATATATAGGATAAATGAGTAACTAGTGAGCCATAGTGGTGGTATAGATTGATCTGGACACACATCAACAGTTACAAGAGTAAAATTCCACCTAGTCTAGTCTCTCAGGCAGTTACGGGAGTGAACTGCCACCTAGCTGAGTTAACTAGTCAACTAGTCTTTAGTTAACTGACTGAACAAAGAGTTGTGAGTTGGTGATGATCCCAATGTTGCATGGTGACAAAACCAATGCAACATCTAAACTCAATGCAACTAGTCAAACTGAAGTGTCAACTGAAAGAGAATATTCTTCAGGTGGAATATTCTCCCCTAAAATATAGGAGATTGGATAATGACTAATTATGACTAATAAACAAGGAATAACCTTAGGAAAAACAAATCATAGGTGCATGTGAAGTAACTCCAACACCCCCCTGAACATCACTATGGTGAAAATAAAGAATGGGTCCCGGCTACGAGGCCATGTTAGGTACCCAAATACAAAATATACACTGAACTAAATGAGGAAAGAGTGAAAACCTCATGGGAACAAACCCCCCTCTCAAATTACAATGAATAAAATAAAAAATGATAAGGAACAAAAGACAATTTCTAAACAACGACATCCTTCACTCCAAGAAGACCTCGCAACTGTGCAAGTTTGTGCTCTTTGAAGATTTTGTTGAAGATGTAGATGTCTGCACGGATATGATGAATTATATGCATAATTGATATTTCTACACATATCCACTTTATCTTCTTGTAATGAATAATATCCAAATAAAATTTGGATGAAACTTTGAAAACTGTACAACTGTTTCCGGAAAAATGCTGAAATTTTGTTGATTTTGAAATGATCATAAATTTAGTTCTTGGTCTCCGTTTTGGACGATTTTTCTTTTTAAATTGGATATTTTCCTGAGAGGAATTAAAATATACAATTTGTTTATGGAAATTGTGATAAAAAAAATATCAGAATGGCGTCTGATGTGCATGGCTTACTTTTTTACTACTGAGATGCATGCATGGTGCATGCAAAAATGTTCGCATGTGACTCCTGAGATGCATGCCATATATCTTCCACATGAATTTCAGAAAACAAATCTGGAATGGAGTATACATCATCTTCAATTAATGGAATACAAATTTCTGCAAAAACGTTTGTAGAAGACTCTTCATAATGAAAGACTTGATCTTCTGATGGTTTCTCCTCTGGCTCTATCTGTTCGACCACTTGCATGAAATCTTCACAATATTATTTATTCCCAACTAAAACATCCAATATGGTCCATAATTCATTTGGAGTTAATCCTTGTGATTCTTCATATACTTGATAGAAAATTTTGGGAGAAACAAACATGCCGATACTTCCTATGGCCATATCTTGTCTATTGAGAAAGTCATTTTTCTCATCGAAAAAATCAAGATCTACTTCCATTTCCATGGTTATTTGGTATAAGCCTCTACTTATGAGAATAAGTAGAGTCTTTGGCTTCCATTCCAAATATTTATGAGATGTGAGAAGTATTTTCGACGAATAATCCATCTTTTTGTTGTCTTCAATCTTTTGTACCTGCAAAAAATGATTTGGTGTAGATTTTGCTTAGCAGTCCGTCAACTCTGATACCATGTAAATGTGTTGAACCTGCACAGAATAGATCTAGCTATAAAATACTACACACATTTGCAGAGATAAATTGAGAAACAAGAAGAAAGATATAAAGAATGGAATAATTCTCATTAACCGTATTCCACACTCAAAGAGTGAATAATTTACAATATATATAGGATAAATGAGTAAATAATGAGCCATAGTGGTGGTCTAGATTGATCTGGACACACACCAACAGTTACAAGAGTAAACTACCACCTAGTCTAGTCTCTCAGACAGTTACGGGAGTGAACTTCCACCTAGCTGAGTTAACTTGTCAACTAGTCTTCAGTTAGCTGTTTGAACAAAGAGTAGTGAGTTGGTGATGATCCCAATGTTGCATGGTGACAAAACCAATGCAACATCTAAACTCAACTCAACTAGTCAAACTGAAGTGTCAACTGAAAGAGAATATTCTCCAGGTGTAATATTCTCCCCTAAAATATAGGAGACTGGATAATGACTAATTATGACTAATAAACAAGGAATAAACTTAGGAAAAATAAATCCTAGGTGTGTGTGAAGTAACTCCAACACTTTCTATGTAAATCTGAGTCTGTAATGAAGGAAAGATCCGGAAGCTAATATAATGGAGAACCAAATTTTCAAAATATGATGTGTCTTTGTATGTTTACTTATGCATTACATTTTTCCTTTATGGATTGTGATTTTTGTTTGATGGTGCTATGGTTAATTGCTATTCATAAAATAGTAGGTTCAATCCTTGTGGTTAGATGTTTCAGATCTGATGTTGCCTCTTGCGCAAGAACATGAATGAGTTCTGAACGATCTATGGATCCTCTTTAGTGTTTTCCCTACCCTTCCCTACCCTGCTCTAGACTACATAGTACCTTTTGTTGGTAACCTAAGAAGGATCATGGTCTGATCAAATTCACGGCAACAAAATGGTTCCGTTGCTGGAACCCGTATTAAAAGGGAACCTGTATGAAGAATGCTACCGCAGATCCATAGATCTAGAATCGATCAATGGTGGGAAAGAAAATGTGACGCCTTCATATGGAAAGAAGCAGAACTAAGAAGAAATTTATTGGGAACTACTAGGGAAGCGATCTTTTACTCAGAAAGATCAAGCGACCAGTACGATATTTTTTTGGGTTAAATTCCTTAAAGAATTTTTCCACTGGATCAAGAGACTCCAAGAAGATCCAGAGTTCCAGGGTCAGATCAATAATATCTGGGCATGGGATACCAACAAGTTAGAAGCACTCCACAGGCTGGATTGCCTAGTCACAGGAGCTGTGGATTTCTGGGTTAGCACCATGATAGAAGGATACATAATCAAATTTGCAGTTGAGAACCACCAGTCTTTCTTATGGACAGATGAAATTTTCAAGAAAGGCGTAAGGGGAAGACTATTAAGAGAGATTCCCCTATGGATTAAGGCTTTCTTGGTGGATGAAGGGATGTTAATTATGTCCCTGACTAAGATGGAAGCGTAAACACCCTCGCTTGGGGTAGGGAAAGACGGGGTGAGAGTCATGGCGTGAGA